>VZSR01001685.1:4321804-4399354 GCA_013398615.1 Brachypodius melanocephalos | reverse complement strand
ACCAGCAGGAAAGGTGCACGTGGCTTTTGTTTGTAATAAGATGCATCTCTCACTGTGAATACCTGTCACTTTTGATAGGCTATTACAATGTAGGTGATCAGTCAACTGGCCCTGAGTACTCAGGGCTGGTGGTGCTCCTCCAGCAAATAAATTTGCTGCAGTATAGAACACAGGTTTCAAGCCACGTCTCCTTTTGACAAGTATCTTAGATAATGTGCAAGGAAAATAAATTTCACTAGTGTTAGAAAACTAAAGGAAGGATTGAAACAATATAAGGAATGGAAGACTTGTCAATTACTGAATAGGTCTTGCCACCACTTCTAAGTTTGCTTGATTTCTCTGCCACCAACATTCTGTGCGATTCTGATGAAATACTTCTTTGTTTTCTTTCTGAATTTCCTTATTTTAAAAATGGAGATAATGATGTTCATCTACTTTGCAGAAGTAATAAAAGAAGATGAAATTTTTATGTGGTTGAAAAACATGAAAAGGGAAGTTAAGCTGTAATAGTCTCAGAAAATGGATATTATGTACTGGAAAAAAAGTGTAATTATAAGCTGACAGAGAGAATTAAAAAAATTAAAAGTATGTGCTTTGTGTTGTACATTAACATTGACACATACTGTCCATTGTCAATACATGTATATTTAATTTTTCACTTGTGTGGCAACAAGGAAATGGATATGCTAGATAGTTTCTAAGTAGGTACATAAAAAGAGGGTATGTAATTTGCATTAAAATGTGAGTAGAGACAAAAGAAGAGGAGAGAGTTTCATCAGTCAAGTGTAATTCCACAATTGAAGCAGAATATCCTAAAATGTGGTGAATATAATGCAATGTAATGATGTTTGGTGGTGTGTTAGTGAAGTTTAAAAAGGAAGTTTGGAAGGATTTAATCAAATGAGGTCAGCAGTCAACAGAATGATGGATGAAATTCAATCTTGATTAATGCAAGTAATTCATACTGGAGGGCAAAGTTTTAATACATTTTATTAGGTCCTAATTAATTGTGTAATTTAAGGAAAAAGACCACTAAAAAGCATCACTATGAAAGGCTGAATGAATACCTCTTTAGAGAATATAGTTGTGGTCAGATAAAGTATTTTGAGTCAATAAAAATAGGATGTGAAGTGTTATGATGTTGCTACATAAATCAACATTTAACCTTTATTTAGAATGCTGTGTTGCTGCAGCACAGAAACATGCTGTGGATGTAGAAAACATAGGAAAAAAAACCCCAGAAAGAATCTGTGAACAGACCTGGATATGTATAGAGCTCAAATATTTTGGAATCATTTGCTTTTCAGTCTAGGTGAAAGGTGGGGAAATAAAGAGGTACACAGAACTATGTGTGTGAAACAGAGATGACTCAGGCACTTGGTGTGTGTGGTAAGATTAGAAGATCATTCAGTACAATTCAAAGCTGATACAAAAGAAAAATTTTCCCCCTTTCTGTCTTTAGGCTGTATACCTCATTACCATGCAATGCTTTTTGAGGCCAGGATTTAGCAATACTTAAAAGAAAGGAAGCCTCTCAACACTGAGTCCATTTGTGTGTAATCTATCCAGAGGGTAGTTGTTAAGAATTGTATAAGGCTGAAGTTTCAGGCATTCAGTTAATTCCTAGCTATAAGATCATATCGAGAGCTTGGGAGGACATTTTCTCTTTCTTTTGGAGAACTGAACATCCTTATCCAGGAAGACTGCGTGTGGGTTCCTAAGTGTGGTGTGAAACTGAAGTCCATAGTAAGTGCCTTGTAATACTCCTCATGGCAGCTATGATCAAAATCCTAATATGCAGTTTCCCTAACTTAAGTAATTAATGATATTGCATGTAACAACCCTCTGTCATATCTTACAACGTGGAAATCTCGACTGTCCTGTGCATCTGTCTTTCATAGAAGGTGGTTATCTAGTGAGGCTGGCACTCTGAATTGCTCAACAAGTGAAAACTGTGGTATCTCTGCCAGCCTGTGCTGGATTCCCTATTGCACACCGTGCTGTAGCCCTGGGAGGGGTGTTGAGCACATCTCCAGCACAGCAGAGCATGCTGACGGGAAGAGTTTACTAGGAATTGCAAAGGAAGCCGGTTTAAGCAAGCAGGGATTAGAATTAAATGTGTTGCAATATGGATTGGCATTTGATTCTTTGAAGCTTCCTACAGCCCTTCTGTCCATTCAGTTCATGCAGTTAATAAACCAGACCCTCAGAAATGTCTGCTCCTTAAACATGATGTACTGAACTCCGTATGTAAATGCCCAACATTAATTGGACAGCATTTGTAGGTCTTCTCTTCTTGTGGGAGGTGATAACAGTTTCTTTGCCTATTGCAACGCGAGCTTTCCATTAATTAGGACTTTGGGAGAGAAATGTGTGTAGGCTGTGAACATGCAGAGTGATGCAGAGAGGTGGGAAACAGATGTGTGGCCATATATGCAGCAGCCAGCTATTACTCAGATACCATCCTCCTGCTAATTAGTGCCTGCAATGTTGGATAACGTTGGTGTTTGTGTGATTGCTTGAGTGCAGTCCTGCATCTGGTTTTCGCACTTGTCTCAATCGCTACACAGTACCATAAGTAACATCCTTCAATTAAAGTTGTTTTGAAAGTGATGTATCTAGAATTTCCTTGTTACAACAGATTAATTTCTTGGTGTAGATTGCTGTAAGTATAGGGCCATCATCTTTCTGTACCCTTGAAGGGCAAGCATTTGGGTTAACACTGGAGAGGAAATCTGACTCATCCATTTTGCTTCCTGTCATGCTAATGAACCCAGTGTGTGCCATCTCAACTTTAAAATACCCCCTTGGTGATTCTCACTGTACCCCTTTCAGTGATGAGTCAGCAAAGAGAAGCCAATTTCTGAGCTGCCATAGCTGAGGGAATTATGTGATAATATTACCTGTGTGACAAGCACCTCCTTAGGAAAACTATTGCAATTTGTCTTGTGTTTTGCTGTATTATGTCTAAGAATTTTCATGCAAAGTATTAGCATTTCCAGCTGCAATATGTCCTAACAAAACCATGCATGCATGCACACATATGAGCATATATTCTTAACAGACTTTTTTCTTTTGTGGAGTCCAGATCCGAGATATGTTTCAGTCCTGCACATTGCTATAGGAACAGGCAGTAGCAGACAGTACAATTAGTGTTGCCACAGTGGGGTTATAAATTATCTACTGCTCTATGCTGTGCTGTATTCCAGGTAAAAGGCACATCTGTAGATCAGAAGGAGCGACTCTGAACGTGATGCCAGAACATAAATGCAGAGATGGTTTTTCTCTGATCTAGTTTCTGCATTTGTAAAATGTTTCTCACGCTTTCCTGGAACAACTTCCTTCTTTATCCATATGAACAAGCCCATGAATTAGAAGAGTGTTTCTAATCTTCCAGGTAACTGGGGAAATAATCCCTCTTCCCCACCTCCCTTTCTCCCCCTGCTTATCTTCCCTCCCCACGGAATGCTAAAACACTGTTTTTCCTCCCACAGTTGAAAGGTGTGTTTTGCAGAATACAGATGAGATATCTGTTGGCTAGCAGAGAATAAAGTGAAACAAGAGACATGTCTTTCAAGTACAAATGGGGCTTTAGAGAGCTCTGTTGGAGAGCCTAATTTCTATGTGAGCACAACTGTTTCTCCATATTGCCTGGAACACTTCAGTTTTATACTTGGCCACACTTCCTAGTATGGATTCTATAAAAACATCATTTGTCACGATAATAATTGTGTACAAAAATATTCATGCACAATAAAAGTGGATTTCAGAGACCTTTGAATTGCACCCGCAGATACAAAATTTTGCAGTACTTTTCAATATACTGAGCTGGATTAAATGATAGTACTAATAATAATAAATAGGATTCCTCCTTCCAGTCTGCAGGGCTAACTGAAATTAGTGCTTTGAAGCATATCAGTCAGTTTTGGGGTTTTTAAAAAATATTTCTAATTCTTGCCCTCTCTAGTGAAAAAGGTGAAGTATTATTTCCATATAAAAACCTTGGTTGCAGAGTGTGTTTTCATTACACTGGTGGTCTCTGACTGAAAAAGAGTAATCACAGACTTTATAGCGTATTTTTAACTAGGTGGATAACTGGTTATTATAGGGAATGTGTTGGGGGTTTTTCTTCACCTAAATAGAAAAATTACATTAGTAAACTACAGACTGCATAGGATTTTTTATAGAAATTGTTTTCTTTAATTATGTCATATATAAGCCACAGTCAAAAGGTATATTTGTCCCTGATTTCAACGGCAGTTAAGTCATTTAAGTAGGAGCTAGACACACAAATGTGTTCTATATGTGACCATAGTAGCTATTTAAGCTGAGGATTTAAGCAGACAGAATGTAATTATCCCCGTTGCAAGACTAATACACGAGGGAAAAATGCCATAGGATTTTGTAATAGCAACAAGTGGTCAAGACATTACATTTATGCTTTGCTAGTTTTACCAGCTGTGTCTCATTCCATTATTCAGACAGACAGACACACACACACACCTCTCTTCTAATTAATTATAGTCCTCAACCAGTGGGGGAGGAAAAAAAAAAAAAACAACTCCAGAGGTGACTTTCCAGAGAAAATCTGATTACAGAGTGGGGCCCCAAATGCTAGAAATCTGCAGATGTGAAATAGGTTTTTGAGGTTTAGAAATCTTTGATCATCACATGAATCTGGAAAAGAAATGCAGTTATTGGGATTTTCGTAATGATCTTCTTATCTCAGTTAAAACTAAAAGAAAAATATTAGAAAAATACTTGAGTTTTCCTCCCTCATGTTATGCATGAAGCTGCATCTGTCTGTGATCCACAAATGAGTGACAAAACATTACTCTGAGGGAAACACAGTGAAGGCAGGACATTGTGTGTTGGAAACCAGGGTTTAAAGTGTTACCTCCAAATGGACAGGTACAGGTGATGATACCACATCACCTACATTCCTAAACTGTTAATTTTTTAAAAAACCCTTCTATTTCACATGGCCTAATATTTCCTTCCCAACCATGCCTCACTCTCTGATGGAAGTACAGTATTTGTGAAGGAGAGCTGGCTGACCACAAACACTGGGAAATAGAAATGAAAACAGCTACAAATGCATGAGTGTTTGAAGATGGTAGAATAGTGTTTTGGGGTTTTTTTCACACCTTTGCAGAGGGCTGGGGTAGAAGGTGGTCTTTTAAAGGTTCTTGAATACAAATAAGAGCAAGCATCTAATCCTTTCAGTTGCAGAGGTGTTTGTTTTCTCTGTGACTGAATCGCTCTCCTGAAGGCATCAGCCCTGGTCTCTAAATCCTACTGCTTTGAATCTTGTAAATTTTTTTTTTTTTAACAGGAATTAAAGCCCCATCTTGACTTTGTAGCCTCCATTTGCTTCCTTCACAGGCTAATTGGTGGGCTTTGGCAGTGTGTTGAAGTTAGGCATGGATAAAACATGTTTCATGGACATGAAGCCCTTATGATGCATTGCAGTTTTGCACAGTATTTCCACTGCTTATAGGTGTGATTGTATTCTGACAAAGCTTTTGATTTGTTCATTACGTGTCTGTAGTGTATATTGCCTGGAGGAGGCCCCTTAAAACAGTTGAGACTTCTACAAAATCCTACACTGGCTTGTTTAAACAGTGACAATCCTCAGAAGAAACACCTGGTCTTTCTAGGTGTGTCCATGAAGGATGGAGAAACAGGGACAGTACTGGTCTGAGAGTGAACAGATTGGGTGAGATTTTGTAGAGAGACTGGAAGATGGATAACTTGTGGTAGGCAGAGTGAGGCTGCCTGACAAGTCAGTAGGTGGGAAGAAAGCAGGAGGTGTGGCAGGTTGTGGGAAGAAAAAGTTGCTGGAGTTCCCAAAGACATCGCCCTGCCTCGCGCAGCTATTGCCATCCGAAACTCGCTGCGTGCGCCTGTGTGCCGGCCGCCCTTCCTGCTGCTCATCCTGCAGTCACTTTATTGTAACTCCCTGGATTTTGGTTCCTACTGTTTCTGCAGGAACCCCAGCAGGCAGCTCTGGGGCTCATGGTCCTGGGTTTGCACTCAGCCACTCTGCATGAGCATCTTGGTGGTGAGGATGCTGCTGCGGGTGGAGCGTCGCAAATCCTCCTTTATTCAGATACAGGGCATTTGGTGTTTCATGAGGAAAACACAGAGCAATAATCCATCATTTTAAACACCCTGTAAAAGCAATTGGGAAATTAAGTGCTACAGGATTAGGGTCCTAATTGATCATATATAGTGTCTCAGCTCAGGTTGGTGAAAATAGACCTTGTTCTTTCTTACGTGGCATCGTTCCTTGCACTCCTAAATTAGGCAGTGATTAAAACAATCTATAACTGAGGTTGTCTGGGGACTTTTCATAGGGCTGAGGTGGGAAGAACCTCACATTGAAAGAAGCATTGTTGATTTAGCTCTGCTGGACATCTAATGATTCATCCTGTCTGTTAATTTCATAAGTACTAAATGAAGTAACCATGCTTAAATATAAAAAAAAGAAAAGGAAAAAAAAAGTTTCAAGTGTTGAAAATTTTTCAGACCTATGGATGACTGGCAGATTAAATACCAGGGACCTGGCAGTGTGTGCATGGCTCTGGTTCAGCTCCAGCTCCTTTGACCAAGCTGATGAGCCTAAGAACTAGGAAAAAAGACAAGTTAGAGATTGCCACCACTGGTGGTGAGAAGGGTTAAATAGCATGAATGCAGAGGAAGCTGTGTTTTAATAGTATTTGTGTTTGTAGTGTAAATTTCTTCATGTCTTCAGTTACTTCTGCAAATATATACAAGGGCTTACTACTTTTTCATTTTAATTTCAAACAAAGTTGGGAACTAGACACACAGAACACATGCATGTTTTTAATATGGACATAGAGAGTAGCAAAACTGGGACTTGGTGGCATAAAGGGGGCTCTTTTAAAGCACCATTTGGTGCAGTTAATCCACGTCACAGCTAATCTATATATTGGGTAAACTTCAGCAAATTCTGGGTTGGGAGAAAAGGGTGTGAGGACTTGCTGATTGTAGGACAGTGATTCCACTGCCAACTCGAACTGGTGCTGCAAACAAACATGTAGGAAACATGGATGGTGGTACGTAGTATGCTGGTACTAGTTGTGAGGGCTTGAGTTCATGCTTTTAGGTAAAAGTGTCAAACTTAAGTAAAATGCTTCCTTTCACTGAATCATACCTACTTTTTTCAGCTGCCCATTGCTGAGGAAAGAAGTGAAAGGAGCTCATGAAATATGGCTTCATCTCCCTTTGATTCAGTTGATGCCAAGCATGGAACTAGCCAGTGATCTCCCCTCCTTCTCCTTGCGTCCTGCCATCCTTTGATGTTTTGCCTCCTAAAATCCTTTTTGCCAAATCAATCCAACTCCTTCTGGTCAAAGTGTGGGTGTTACAGTGTCCTCTGACAGCTTTGAGCTTCCTGGCTTTCATTCAGGCACTTGGAAAGGGGCAATGAGGCAGCAAGGAAGATAAAAGGAGTCATTTAGACTTCAGTTTCAGATGAAAGAATCAAGTTTGGTGACATATTCCAGTCTAACAGTATTGCTTCTGTTCTTTGGGGCAAAATATATAAGAATAAAGTGAACAAAGAAGTATTCATACTGTATCTGCTGAATTGTAATCCTGTTCTGTTCTGTACACCAGCTTTTTGAACCATGTGGATTTTAATGAAAAAAATCACTGGAAGTTTGGCTCCCTTCTCCATTCTCCTTTCTCTCTTCCTTTTCCCCTGTCCTGTTCTTTAAAATCATCCCACATGACTGCTGTAGGAGGAGGTTTCAGGACCCAGTTCAGGGTCAAAATCTGGATTTCATAGACCCATGTCAGGTCACAGGATTGCTTTGCATGAATCTGCCACTGTGTAATGAGCAGTTCCAGCTTTAAAAGATTTATATCTTATTTATAAATATATTTATGTTAAACTTATTTGTATTATCTCCTTAGTAAGAGGCAGTCTCCACAGTGTCCTGGAAGGGACTGTGGAGTGTCCAGTGTTAACTGAATGGCTCTATAAAGCCAGACCCAGTTCATCACGAGCTATTTTCCTATATTCTGGAAGCTTAAGAGCTTTTTTTTTTTTTCCTTTCTTTTTTTTTTTTTTTTTGAGAAGGTAATTTTGGTCTGTGTTAACTTGAGCTGAGTTCTCTTTTCTTTTTCCCGCAAAACATAATGTAAACTTTGTACATTCCCACTGATAAGTCAGATGTTACAGCAAACTCAAGGAGAAATTTGAAATCTGGGAAAAGAAACCCCACTGAAGCTTGGTGTGTTGTTAAAGGTCTTCTCAGAAACAGGCTTCATTCAGCATGTTTAGTTAGATTCTCAAATATGGCACTTATTCTTTGAAATAGATATCAACTAAACTGCTAGGTTGAACAGGGCATAAGAGGAAAAAAGTAATAAAAAAATGTAGAGCATGTCAGATGAAGTTCATTTACACAAAAGGACAACACAATTAAGATAAACTAGATACTACTATAAACAAAGTAATAAACTAATTTTAATTAAAATTATTGTGATTGGATTTAGGTCCCCCTCATTGCTCATGAAGAAGTGGGTTTATGCTCTGTACACCATGCCTCCATCAGAGTGTTCCTGTTTGGTATTTTAGTCATTCAGTCCAGAAAAAAATAACCTGGAAATTTGCTTCTTTGAATACTTCTTAATGTTTTTCAACAACATGAGCGCAGCCTATTTTTTTTTTTTTTTAACCTTCTTGGAAAACTCCATTGGATCTGTGTTGTTTGGATTTCATTTATCTCTTTAGATCTGCCTCCTTCAGCTGATTACAAGGAGATATGACGTGGTATTTTTTTGGTAAGTCAACAGCACAGACTAGTTTTGCTGCCTGAGAAAAGTGTAATCTTTCACTTCTTGCTGGTGTAGCTGCACTTCAGTATTTACAGGGAAAAAACCCCATTCTTTTGGAACAAAGAATGATTATAATGAAGCTCACCTTCTTCCAAAGAGCCTTCCATGTGAAGTGCCTCAAAATTCTTGTTGGCTTATCTTGGGTCCTTGTTCTTTATTGCTTTGTTGAGTGCTCAGGTTTGGACTTTTTGTCCTAATTCTCTATTAAAAAAAAACAAACATTCTGGTCAGGTAAACATTTGTTAAAAGAAAATGTGACCTATGATATAAACTTGCAAAATGGGTTGGGTTTTTTTAAGTCTGTATGTATTCTGAGCTAAACAGGAAGACTAAAATCTTTTTGTTTAGGATTTTCAAGCCTGTATTGACATAAAAATATCCAAATTACCTAAAATGGTAAATTGTGATAATGTTCATCACATAGCAGTGAAAATGTTTTCATGTTGGAGGTGTGATTATGATCTATAGAGTGAGTGCAACAGTGCTAGTTGGGATGTAAAGTTTTTTTCTGGAAATAGAAATGTGTCCAGCACATGATGTCACTGCACCCCTCATTTTCATTGGGTCATGCATGTGTTCCAACTATTTTCAGAAACACTGAATATCTTCAGATTGGGTGTGATGTTCTTGGTGCCTGGGAAAGGGGCACTCAGTCCTTTGGATCTGTGACTATCCTACTCCTCATCCACCTTGTCCACTTCTAACACTTTTTTTTTTTTTCCATGGAGAGGAAACAAAGAGAATATGTTAAATTAGAAACCTGGTTTAGGTTTGGAATCATCTCCTAGGGAAGCCATCATGAAAACAATTTTCTCCAACCTAAAATGTATAAGTAGGAGGAAAACTACAGAGAGGTATGTTGAAAAGCTAGAAAATATAGCTGGCCCTTGAACAGCTGCTACTATCTGCCCTTGTTAATGATCAGAGCCAGCTGAATAGCAAAGGAATGAAAGTGGAAAAAGCCCAGAAGCTCCTGAAGTTAATGTAAGAAACCAGAGAGCAAGGCTTCCCTTAAATAGGGAACAAGAGGGTTCTCCAGCATCAAGTGAGCCGTTCCTGTATTTACCCATCGTAACTGCTTACCAAACCCCTTCGAAAGTTTCCTCCCAAAATTTACCCTCCACCAAGACACAAACTAAAACATCCTCCAGCATACCAGCAGCACCATAGATAACTCCCAAGCCTGGGCCTGTGGAAGCAGGAGCTGGTAAGGGGGGGAAAGCCATTTGATGTGAAACAGTAAAGGGCAGAGGTTGAGTTTATCTGGCAGGACTTTAGACTGGGTGCCCGGTCTTTGTGTAACTGAAGGGACTTTGCATAAGGGACAAAATAATTTAGCATCTTCCAGGAAATCTGCATTTTTTTTTCATTTTATTTAAGTTCCTTGTACAGTGACGCACATATTCCTGGAAAAGGTCAACATCAGCAGGAAGGTTAGTGGGTAAATTTTGTTGACGAGAGCCAGTGACCAAAGAAGTAAAATGTGGAAAATGAGAATGGGAGACTGACCTGCTAGCAGGCAGCAGAATTAAAGGAGAGAGGTTTGAGACAAGAGAGAAAAAAACAAGGCAATGTGTACATAAAATATAAAGACAACAAACTCCCTCAATGCCTATATTGGGTTAAAAATCTATATTAATATGAAAAAATCTTCAGAAATTAAAGAACAGGTTTTGGACGCTTTGCATGTCTTACAATCTCTGTTAGCCACAGCCAGTGGTTTGGTAGGTTGTTTTAGCCTTATGTGGTAATTGATATATTTGTGTTGCAGCATGTTTCTCTCAGACTGGTACTTAAACACTTAGGCTGGATAATTTAAGGAATTTAACTGGACTGGTGTGTACATTTCCTATCAAAGACTGCTAAGGATATGAACACCTCTTCTGCCTGTTTCATGTGTATATGTGGATGCACATTCACATATGCACATATTTATTGTATGGTGTTTTATAATACGTGTGTACAAAGAGTAATATCAACATAAAATAATGTAATATAGTATAGGGTAATTTTTTAATATGTAAAATAATAAAAGTATAATATAGTATAAAATAAGCTCTACTGTATTCAACACCATAGATGAAAACTTAATTGAAAGAGGTAAACACTGTAACACTGTTGTAATCCAGCTTCTAAAATTCACAGAATTATGTCTATGTGAGTAGTAATAATTATACATTGGTCTTTATATTTCTGTCTGCTCAGAGGAATTTAAAACACAGAACAGAGTTGTGATAGCATAGTATTTTTTTCAGGATGTTTAAAGCTTTTATTACTATCCAGAATTTTTAGATGCTAGAGCAGAAAAATGTTATAATTTAACGTCTTGAACAATTTGTGTCTAATTATAAAGAACACTGTGTAAGCGGAATTTGGTACTTTTTTGGAAGTCGAGGTTAAGGTTAAGCAGGAAGGAAGACTGGATAATGAATTTTCTGAGGGGAAGAACAGATAAGTGGTACATAAATATAGCTTCCCCAGACAGGCTTTGTGTTTGGCTACCTGACCTAATGCTAAAATTAAGCAAAGTTTTGGCTGCTAATGTGCAAGATCAGAAAAGCATCCCATTCAGAATTGGCAGCTGTCTGATAATTATGTTATGGTTGTTCAACATGTGTTTCTTGAAGTCAGAGTTTTTTCACCTAGTCTAAAATACAAACTCCTTTCTTGTTCATGGTGTTTGTACTGTTGGATTGTTTGTGATTGGATTTCTCTGCTTTATGGGACCTGGGGAATGCCCTCCCCAGTGAGATGAGTTGTGTTCAATAGGTGGCTCCTGTTTCTGGGTAGCAAGAACTGAGGAAGAAAGAAAGAAAACCCACAATTTTCTATTTTCTGTTCAGAAAATCAAGACTTCTGGTCTCTGCTGTGATGTACAGAGAACAGACTGTTGCAAAAAAATTGCCTTTCCCTATCAAAGCTGCTTTAAATTACATGCCTTCAATCATGTTAAGTCATCCAGAAAGAATAATTTTAGGATAAGTTTGGAGTTTCCCTACAAACATAAGGACAATGGGAGGGTGTCTCCATTTCTGCTTAGTAAATATTAATTTACAGCATATCTGCATTTGCTAAATATATGAGAGTAAATACAAAAAAACAAGCTCAACAACCCAGAGGTTTCTGGGTTTTGGTTGTTTTGTTTTTTTTTTTAGTTAGCATGTTGGCTCTGCTTGAGTTTCCTGCACCTGCTTGTAAAACAATGGACAATACAACTCCTCTGTAATATAACCTTCCAAAATTTTGAACTGTGTTATAAATAGCTTCCTAGTGAGCCAGAACAAGATCAGCATGATTTTGCTGTTGCTTTTCCCCAACATAGACTGGAGAAGTTTGTGCACAGGAGTACTTTAAAAGTTGATAGGACTTTTAAAGGGTTAGGGAAGCTCCCCTTTTAAAGAGCTTGGGCACCTAAGGCTTCAGTTCAGGGTCTGCTCCCTCCTGTGGCACTGCTCCCAGCCTGAGCTGCCCCGGGCAGTGAGGGGATAGTTCAAGGATCACTTTGTGCTCTCCCACAGTGTTGATGACATTATGTAAACAGCTACATCAAGAATTTATTTATTGATCTTGCTTTTTTAAAGAGGAAATGCAAGGAAAAAAAACAACTGATGGTTTAGGGGGAAAAAAAGTCAGAAAGAAGAATTTTGGGTCCTATGAGATAAGTGTTGAACACTGCTTCTTTGCACAGAGCACAGGAACACCAGCTGGCAAGGCATTTATTTTTGCCTCAGAATGTATTTGAACAGTAAACAATTTAATAAACTTTCCTTTTTAGTCATTTTCAAGCCTTTTCTAGAAGAAAGCTATAAATTGTGTGAAAAGAAGTATAAATTATGTCTCTGGTATGTATCAACAGTTTTGTTTAGAGACTTCTGTGTGTTTCTGTAGGTCTAATAGTAGTACTGACCCCTTAAAAGAAAAAAGCTTAGTAGCTTTGTGTGAGAAAGTGAACTGTATTAACCATCCCAAGTAAATCTTCACTCTTTGCTGGTTTGAATTTGGAGAGATTCAGACTGAGAAAATGTCTTTTGAGAAAAGTGTCTTTTGGAAAAAGTGTCTTTTAGAGATCCCCAGTAGAAGAGAGATCTGGAGCTACCAGGCAGAATCCAGCAAAGGACTATGAAGATGATGATGAGCATCTCTGCTGTGAGGAAAGGCTGAGAGAGCTGGGGCTGCTCAGCCTGGAGAGAAGGCTTAGGGAATTGTTGTCAGTGTATATTAATACATTGAAGGAAGGGTGTATGGGAGATGCAGTCAAGTGTTTCCCAGCGACAGGACCAGAAGCAGTGGGCACAAGCTGAAACAAAGGAGGTCTCCCCTGAACATAAGAAAATGCTTTTTTCTCACTGTGACTGAGCACTGGCACAGGCTGTCCAGGGAGGCTGGGGAGTCTTTGTGTTTGGGATTATTCAGAAGCTGCCTGGACACAGCCCAGGCCACTAGCTCTGGGTGGCCATGCTTAACGGGGTGTTTTGGACCAGAAGACCTCCAGAGGTCTCTTCCAACCCCAGCCATTCTGTGATTCTGTGCAGCTATGCCATGTCTTTAAAGGAGTTCTTGTATACTAATTTCTCTCTCTCCTTTTTCATCTTTCTTTTCCAAAGATTTGCCTTATTTGAAGCAGTTGATTGCAAGCCAATCTAAACCTTCAGTCTAGACAGATAAAACTGTTATTTGCTGCTTATCTGACTTGCAGTCACAGCAATCCCACAGGTGCACAGAGCAAGTTCATACATATTTAACCTTACCTCTTGGCTTGTGCCTGATCTGCATAGGCAGACTGTCCACTGATGGCTGAAACTTGTGAATCAGTGTGTTTATACAACCTAACATCAGAAGACGTGTCCAGGTGGATGCAGTCAAGATTGCTGAGATACCTCACAAAGCTTGTTAAGTATCAGAAGCATAATTGCATTAGTCTAGGAAAATGCCATGCTAATGTGGGTAAAAAAGTCCAACGTAATTAATTGCTCGAGAATGTTACTATGCTGTCCCGTGGAAGTCAGCCCTGAAGTTGTTGTTCTGGAGGCTGGTATCTGCCCTCATTTTGTTTCAACAGATTTCAACTCCCCGGGATGTAATGTAGGACATATTTGAACGATTTTGCTGGTCCTAAACTGAAACAGAAAAAATAACACTGTTTGTGCTGATAAACCATATCTTAATTGGCCTTGAGGAGGATGGTTTCCCAAAAAACGAACCTGAGTTCTGTAATTATAGGAAAAAAAATTGTTAATGGAAATTAGAAGGAGTTTTCATTTTGTTCCAGCAGAGTTCTTAATTCTGCAGGCAAAAATAGGAGCAATTTTTCATCTGTCAATAGCATTCTACCTGAATCTGGAAGTAATGGCCTTCTGCATCATCTTGTTTACTGCTTCTCTTGAAAAATGTTACAAATTCAGTATCAGATTAGACAGACACATTTGTTTATAAAACCTGTGGGGCTGATGGGATACCAGTTTTCCAAGCAATTTATAAATAGCAGTATTTTAGGCTGGGGTAGAGGCGTGAATGGGGAAGCTTCAGAGGGAGAGAGTGTAGAGCTGTGACCCAGAGCTGCAGTCATGCATGAAATGAGATCTTGTACAGTGGACGTTCTTATTTTGGCTAATGTAGCCGCGGGCAGAAAATTCTCTTGCTGCATTCTTGAAAGAGTTTGTTTTTCTTTCCTTTCTCTTTAACCTTGTACATTAATTATCACTTTGCCTTTTCCAAATGGTAAATTGGTCAATTTATAGACAGGAAAGTGCATATTCATGTTCCTCAGCAACAGTGAGTGAATGCATGCTTTTTCTGCTGGCATCACTGTACCCAGAGTCTTTTCCTACCCTGCCTGTTTTCCTCAAGAATTTGTGCACCTTCTGAATGTTATCCTGGTCTTTGGGGGCAGGATTGTGTATTTGGGGATCTTTTTTGCATTTATTTTTTTTTTTGTTCATATGTTCTTCGCTTTTGGTTTATTAATAGCTTTGCTTTCTCTAATGGAAGTATGGGGAGATTCATCAGTGCATGCAGATGCTCAATGAAAATTAATGGGAGCAAAAGGTACATTTAAATTGCCAGCTAAAATCCCATTTAAAAATTTGCTGCTCTTAGAAATATTACAACTTCCATGTAAAAGCAAGGCAAAAACAAACATCTTGGTACAAAGCCTCTGCAAAGGGGCAGTAAAATCAGTCAGTAATAATAATAATAATAATACTAATACTAATACTACTACTACTAATAATAATGTTAACTGCCAGGATTGGTTAGGTGAGGTGAATGGTGGGGCATGGAACTGGGCAGCATCTTACAGTAAAACCTAAACAGGAATAGATAAAAATTGTTGATTCACTATGTTTACTATTAAATACATGAAAGAACAGTTTAGAAAACAAAATGTCTCTGTACTGTTAATATTACAAGAACCTTCAGATGCAAAATTGAGAGTCCTATTCAGCCTTACCTGAATACAAGTTACATTTGGGTTTCAAAACAAGTTACACTTGGGTTTTTCAACCCCAAGCTAGTTTCCAGTGTTCTGGAAACCATTTGTCATCCTCTGAGGAGGTAAACCAAGGAAAGAAAAAGAAAAGAAACTGTAGGTAATGTGCCATGACAGTAATGCCTAAGCAACATTGTGTGGTTCTGGATTTTGGTGCCTACTGGTGATCTAATGTTTGAAATGTGCTCCTGGGCTGTTTTTTTGAAAATGAAGGGAAAAAAGGAAGGGACAAAAAATAGATTGGTCATTGGCAACACACAGTAAAATAGGTAAGTCAGTGCCAAATCTTATTTTGAAACTCTGGGGGGAACAAAACCCTCTAGTTTGCTGTGTCAGTACAGTGGTAGTAATGTTGCCAGTTGCTCTGAAACTCTGCAAAATGACATCTGATTATTCCTTGAAGTACCCGGTTTGTTTTTTTGTAGAACTTGCATCTCCTGACAGCTGACTGTGCTTGCCTCCTTTGGTCATGGTAACTGCTTCACGTTTCAAGTGAAGTTCTCTACCCTGCTGTTTTGATAGATATTTACTAGGGCTGGCTGTTACATAGGCATTCATTTCTTATATGACAAAATTGGGATTATTGCCTGTCTAGAGTAATCTGTACTCACTGTTATCACTATATTTCAAAAAAATGTTTTGCTTGAATTCCAGAGAAGCATGCAGCACTTAAGCGAATTCTCTTGTTCATCTTCTTGAGTTATACATTCTGGATATTTTATTTTAATTTTTTTTTTTTTAAATAAAGGTAGTCACCATGCAAATTACTGAAATACAAAAGTGAATCTTGTAGCTATCTGTATTTTAGGCCAGGAGACAAATGATTAGTGCTGCTTAGAAATGTTGACAAATTCTATTTTTATGAAATTAAGTCCTGTTTAAACACTGAGCTTTTATTTGCAAAAAACTCTTACAGATTTCAGACCTATTTTGGCCAACTCTTGCTGATTTAAAACTGAATTTGGAAATAATTTCCATTTTATTTTTCACTCTTGTTAAAACAGAAATATTTTAATAGGAAAATTTATGATCTTTACCCACAACTAGCTCCAAGGAAGGTAATAATTACAATGTGTAGAAACACCCACTTTGCACTGTATATCTTCTTTACTTAAGGTAGATCTGGTCACCGTGACAGCCTTGACAGCTGTTGTAATTGTTCTGGGGAAGGTGTGGAGGAAAATCTCCAATGTCACCAGACAGATAAGAAGAAAGAAACCCACAAGAGGGAAGAAGATTGACGAAATCTGATCAATCTGACTTGAAGATCCTCAGTTTTTAATTTAATCTCTTTTTTCTGATACAAACTCCATCCAATTATTAGTTTAGTTTGTGAGTAGATACCTCCTCGGGGTGGATTTTGGCATAATATTCCTGCTGTATTATAAATACTGACATCACGCTAATCTATGCAAATCACTGCTCAATCAATCTGAGCATCTGTGGTTGATTAAACAAAACACGTAGGTGTGAAAGCATTTGCATCTCACAGGCTCTGCTGGATCTGGCAAAGGCTGAGGGGAGTGTAAAGGCACGGAGAGAGCTCTGTCACTGCCGTGCCTGCCTGGCAATTTGGAGCTCTAATTGCAACGGGAGCAGAGATACCTGCGTGGGCTGAGGCTCTGCAAGAGGAGATTGGAGAAGCTGAGCTGCAGCCCAGCTGCTTGAAGATGTGAATCCAGCTCAGACTCAGACCTGATTCTGCGACTGCAGTCACGTTAAAGCTCACATTAAAGATCCGTGGGATTGCAGCTTGCAGGGGATGGGCTGGGGTCACAGACGGAGCCATCCCCGCAGATCCCAAGCTGCCAGGGGTAGAGAAACCTTGGGATGGCCATGCTCCTGCAGCTGGTGGATGCTGAGGTGGGCAGCACTTGTGGGGGAACCTCAGGGTGGCAAATGAGAGGTGCCCTCAAGGTGGTCTGTGAGAGGCAGCAAGCACAGAGTAGCTGAACACTGCCAGTCCCTCAGGCTTCTATATAGTCCACAAGTGGCCACTCTTACCATTGCTTTTCTCCAAGTTTGTTCTCTCCTGTCCATCCTGTGCCTGGGCCTGACCACAGAGAATGGGGTTAATGAATAATAGAGGAAATAGCTTCTGTTGGGCGAGGGGAGAAGTGGACTTGCTAATAACTGATCAGACATAACCATAGTTTGGCTTTCTTTCACTTCACAGTGGTAACACTGCTCGTACAAGGATGAAGAGAAGCAAATTGTTCTGTCTCAGTGAATCTTTTAGTGAATTAAGTCAGTGGCATCAACAGTTGAGCAACAGAGAGCCCCTGGGTCAGTGCTTGGGAGGTCCTCAGTGTCCGCTCTGCTGGGCGGGGAGCTTCCAGGAGAGCAGCTCCCACGGGAGGGTGATAATCAGCTGACTTGCTGCCCACCCACTGCCTTTTCGTGGAAGCACTTCTGTGTGTATGATGAGAAATCACTGAGGAATAATTCACAGTACTCTGTTGACTCTGAAGTGAAGAAATGTTCCTTAAAGTAAATACACAACTTAATGAAACCGAGAACAGTTATTTAAAGGGACACTGTCCTGTGAAACTGCAGATTTCCCAACTCTGAGTCACGGACATTTAAGGTAGCCAAGTCGTAGCAAATCTTCACTTCATTAGAGACATCAGCTCTCTTCAGTAACAGGATATTTAATTGAGTTTTACAAGTTTTGAATTTGTCAGGCTGAAGAAGTGTTGAGAGTGAAGAATGAACTGCTTTTGGTCCACCAAGGAAAGCTGGGGTTGTGGAGTGGGGCTGACAGGGAGAGATCTTGTGATCCCCAGAACGATGATGCTCACCTGGGTGTGGTGTGCTGCTTCCTGATCATTTAGTGCTTTCATAAGAAACGTGTTTCCAGAACTAAAAGTTTGTTTGAGCTGCAGTTCCCTTAAAAATAAAAACTTGTTGTTTGTTTTTCTTTGCTCCCAGTGAGAGCAGGTAAGTATAACTCAGTTGTGTGTTTGCATGCAGAAATGCAATCCTCCTTCTTAAACTACAATGGCAATGTGAAATTTTACTGTCAAAATCACATATTGTTCAAGTAGTGTGAGTAAATCACTTATTGTACAAGAGCTGAAGTAGCCTTAGTTAAATTGGGTTATTGGCCCTGAACTCTGGACTTCAGGCAAGAAGGATATGCAGTCCTGTCCTCTTGACTTTCTGTGGGTGATAATCTTGACATTACTTAGCCAAAAGTGTTGCTTACTTTCTGATTTTCATATTGTTGTGTGTTTCTTTGTATTGGGAAGCCTGTCTGCTAGCATCCTGGGATTTCAAGAAGATTTCAGCTCTTACATTTGAAGAGTGCATTCCTAACATTCCTGAAAAATCCTTAGAAGCTGTAAGTGCTCAGAAATTAGAAGGAAATAAAATGTTGAAGTCCATTATTTGTTAAAAGAACTGTCTGGTTTTATGCCAAATGTGGAATTTTATGGCATCTGACTCATATTCTTGAGAATTTGTTGTTGGCAGTACTTCAATGGGTAGAACATATGGACGCTGCTACTATGAGCTTGCCCAGCATTAGTGTCTCAGCAGCAAATACCTTTTATGTCGTTGGTCCTCGGGTCAGGTGGAACTATTGACTTCTTTGCTGTAACAGTCAGAGTGCCAGCTGGGCTGATGGCTTTGTAGTGTGGACATTTGTACAATGCACAGAGAGGTGAGATCTCATGCAGGCTGTTCAAAAGCTATCCACTCGCAACAATTTTAACACTGCTCAAGCTGATGCTGATACAGGATATATTCAGCTTTTCACTTCCCTCTCCTAATTCTTATGAACATTCAGATCTCACTAGTTCATCACTTTTTTTTTTTTTTCCCAACAGCTATATGGCCAGACATTTTCTTTGGCTGTATGCAGAATAATTAAGGTCTGTCCATAATTTATTTAACTTCATTTTTATTGTTCCTTAAATAAGTTTCTCTGCATTTCCTTATGGCAGGTACCAACTGTCTCTGGCCACTGTACACCTGTGACGTTGCCAGTGAGAATAAATGGGCCAGTGTGTCCGCATCTGTCTGGTTTACATTCCTATTACAGGGTCACTTGTACTCTTCTTTCCTTGATTTCCTTATTCTCCTGAGACTGCTGTGCTGAGACTCAGTCTTTAATGGAGGGATTATAAGAATCACATCTGATATGAGCACTGTCAGTTTGGGGTGGATGATGGAAATTTTATGTTGGCAGTCAAAGCACTTGTACCCTTTTGTTCGACTTTGTGACCAGGACAGTTGCATGAATGTGTTCATGTGTTTATACACCCCCTTTTTCCGCATATGTAAGTGAACAATGGCATTTTGTTTAATCATATTGTTCTGCATTATTCATCCATTACTTAACAGCTCTTGCACACAGAGGTGACGGCTTTTTGTCCTCTTCTTCCTTATGTATAGCAAGCTCTATCTTAATTTGCAAAAATGACATAGGTGCAGATGTCATGATGTGCCTTCCTGATGCCTCTCCCAACGCCTCCCCTGAATCTTATTGACAGGTATATAGTATAACTCTGCTTCTTCATTTAGTATAGATCATGTTGGCAGAGAGATCAAAGAGGAGGAATCTTGGGACATGCCAAACAGTTTTTAACTGGTTTCTTACAAAAGCAAAGGGTGTTATTTATTATGTATGCATGAGAATAAAATACTTTTTGTTCCACCTTTCATCAGATCCTTCAGTCCTCCTGTGTCATGGCAAAAAATTCTTCAGTTTGTAGGGTTGCCATGTGTTTTTGAATATCTTTTAATATATATTTTATTAAACATTATTATTTTTCTTTTCCTTAGTTAAGCAAATACTTCATCATCCCATCCTAGTACCTCTGCCAAAAACCTTTATAGCAGTTCCCACTGGTGACAGCCAACTTGGTCAATTCCTCACTGCTGCTGAGCTCCACTAACAAGGCATTTACAACTACAGAAGTTTTATTTTTTTGAATTTTATAGCCTGTCTCACATGATATTTGCCTTGCTTTGTACAGGCTCCAGAGGATAATTTTCAGAATCCTATTTGGATTTGAGTTTTTGGCTAGCATCTCGAAATTTGTTAAGGTATGCAAAATTGTACGTTTTGTTGGTAGTCCTGCTGCACCTGTTTGAGCACGGGATGGCTCATGTCAAACTACTGGATCAGGATGGGCAAGCATTGGTCAAACAATGCCCAGACAAAAATTGAATGGATGTCCAAGTGTTTTCAACTAAGAGATCAACTTTGTTATCTTTTTTTCTTGTTTGTTTTCTCCCAGAAAACAAATTTTCAGTAGCTATGAATATTGACTGTGGTGTTTTTCTTTTTTGTTTTTGTCTGTCTGTGTTTTGAGTGAAAGGACAACAGAACTTGGGACGTGAACTCTGACCAATTCCTGATGTATAATAGATGCTCTTCTACCCCAGTTTTGCCTTAAGAGTTATTAAGATGCCAGATTCTCTCAGAACTCCAGTAAAAGATGGTATTTTAGCTTGTATAGCAAAGACATTACTGTGACCTCAACCAAACCCGTATGTTACTTTCAGTGCATTCCTGTATTAGAGTTCAACGTGTCATTGATTTAGGCTATGTTATTTTCCAGAGAACAAAATGCCATTTGTTATTGCCAGGAAGCATTGAAAAAGTGTGTGGGGTATAGAAGGTGTTTTATATAAAACAGTTTATATATAACCTGCTTACGTATAGTTTCCTTGTCGTTTATTACTCTTCTTTTCTTTTTTCCCCTTGTTCTGTGTTTATTTTTCAGGCTGATCCAGAATCTGTTTTTTATTTGCAGAAGTAACTGAGGAATATTGATTCTTGTCTATGTTGGCATGACAGCTCAACCTCTTGGAAATATCACTGAAGTAAGAAATTAAATCCAAGCCGTTAGATTTTACTCTCTTCATCCTCCACTGAGTGCTTTAAGAGCCCAGACTTTTTATATAAGCAGCTGAAGGGAGGCAGAGTCACTGTTGAGTGCATTGTTGTTCCCCTGTAGCTTCCAGATGGTGAGGAAAGTCCCAGGAAAAATGTAGGACCAGCATGTTCTGTCAAAGTCAAGCTTGTGTCTAGACAGGGAAGCTTACGTAAGGCAGCAGGAGGGGAAGGGGGCCTTGTGTAACTGCTGTCCCTGGCAAATAAACACTCACTACAGCACCTCTCATGATTTGGCCCATAGAGGCTGACAGCAAAATGCACTTTGGTGCTTTTTTTACTTAGCTTGCTCGGACTTGCATCTCAAGGTTGTTCTCTTGCTTTGGTGCTTTTTTCAAATGCATGTCTATCTTCCAGTTACTGTGATTTTACTGAGGGCTTTACTCTTCCCCCTTAAGCTGAACCACTTTTCCAAAGAACCCATATACACCTGCACAGCTAATTTAAAACAGCTATAGCAAGTTACCAATTTTAAATGGCCTTGAGAGGTTGTTGATGGCATTTGGCAAACAACGCAGACAACGTGCAAGTCGCCAGAGGTGGCACAGAGTCTTGTTCATGAATTCTGCTGTAAGGTAGCTTTCTAGTTTGACTTTGAAAAAGTATGGTAGTGTAATATAAGTGGTATTCTCTTAAATGCTTCAGTCAGTGTACCTCAGTACCTCCTGGAGACCTCTGGCACCCCTCTCGCACTCAACTTACCTTGCACCTACATTTTGTTTTGATTTTCCTCCAGCTGAATGCAAATCTCTGCCAGTGAGTGCTTTCTGGTTTACTCACCCTCTCATAACAATTCTCTCTTGATTTTGGAGCCATTGTTAAAGGTGCTCTGTGTTTATTTCTGCTATAAAAATGTGAATACCAGGAGGAAATGTTTTTTCCTTTAGATTTGAATACAAGCACTCCTCAGCACTCCATGTTCTGGCTTAACTTGGTTTCTCGGGTGTTGACCTAAGCTTTGCTCTTATCTATGCATAAAATTTTCTCAATGTAGTTTGTTGGTGCTTTGTCCTCAGGCAGACTAATTTCTTGGAGGCAGGGTTGAGAGCCAAGAGCTCACTCCTTCTGTTCACTGAGGCCTGAATTACAGCCACCTTGCAGTCAGGATTCAGGCCAAGTAACTTGAGGTCAATGGTCCTTCAAAGCCTTCTCACCATTTTGGCTTCCTACTTTGGATGCCCAGAAGCACAGACAGGTTTCTCCTGAAAAAGCATCTTTGGGAAGGTTGGCTTATGGAGATGCAGGCAGTGGTGGGACTGTGTGTAGTTGTGTCTAACATGAGAGATAAAGTAGTGACTGGAATTTGGCTGTTCAGAGGTGGTGTCTGCACCTGGGAGACAAGCATTTCTTCAGCAGTGTTTGAATCTGGTTTCCAAACCATGAAGTAGGTCTGAGTGATGGTTTGCCCTTTGAGAATGTGACTTCTGTTTCCTTCCTCATTGAATGTAGCTTTAGTCCCTCCATTATTTTTCCCTACTAGAGCATGTCATGTAGTTAATCTCGTTGTAACTTCCATTTTGAAAACAATTTTATACACTTTTGTGGCCTTTCTGATGCCCTTTTTTCCTAGACAGATGAGATATTTAGTTCCACTGCCTTTTATTACAAACTCAAGGAAAATATGAGAAAAATTACTTTCTAGAGGAAAAGAAAACCGGTACTTTTTCCTTGTGAAAAGTAATTTGTACCATGGCTCAGTTTTATGAAATCAATTTTTTTTTAGCTTCACTCTAAAAGCAGAAGCCTGGCTAAATTATTTTTATGCTCTCAGGTAGAGCAATGCTGTGATGTTGAATACTCCTCTCCAGAGTAATGTTCTTTCCATGTACCTGAAGAATTATTTCTTAAAGCTACAGAATGATATTTAAATAGCCTTTATCTTGGTCTGTCTCTTTTTCTCTCTCCTTTTTTTTTATCCCTTCTCCATTACCCACTTGAAATAGTTCACAATTCTTGAAACTTCATTTAAAATGAAGTTTCAGACATCTCTGTGAAGAGCAAAAATACTGGTTTGGTCAGAGGAGGATATTAACTGTGCCAAGACTCACCCTTGACTCTGCAGGTTAAGTTACCCTGTTGAGGTATTTACTGCCCTTGTGAGGGAATCAGCTGGGGAAGGACAATCATGCTTTTCCACATGTATGTTCTGAGAATGGGAGCATGCAAGTTGGAAGAGAAAATGTTAACCTGTCTCAATGTGTCTAAGCTTCGGATCAGTACTCAAAAGCATTTGTGGGAGCAGAGCTGCTCCCTTTGCCACCTTGGGTGGGGAAATTACGGTTATGATACATGCCCAAATATTTCTTTCCTGCACTGAGGTCTAAGAGCAAATGAACTGTGAAAGGTTATGCCAATGTTTCCTGCTCTGGTAATACCCAGCTCCTTTGGGAGGACTAGAGGGCTGTGCCAGCCGTAGGGAAGGGAAGTAATAGTGATGACTTGGTGTATTGTCTCAAATTAAACTAATGTGTATTCGTCACATTAATGTGATGCATGTACTGAGTCAGATCAGTGACTCCTAGGCACAGTGAGAAGTTTAGTTTGGAGAGGGGCAGGGGGCTACTAGGAATAGCCCTGGCTTAAGCAGAGAGGAATGTAAGGAACATTCTACCTCATGCACTTTTTTATTCTGGTGAGTTTGCTTTTTGAGTAGTACCCTTGTTCTTTGATCACGTCCTTGAGCACCTTCCCCTTGTGCACGCCTTCCTGCCCCACTGCCTTCTAAATAGTTCCTGTGACAGCAGATACCCAGACTGAAAATTTTTGCCATAATTCATAAGTCAAAGTACTTTCAATCCCAGAATAGAGGAGACTGCATGCAGACTTCATTACACGGTATTCATAACATAAACAAGCCTGCAATTATGTCATAGCAACAAGCACTGTGCTTACATGAAAGTTTGATTCAGGTCTCCAAGAGTGGAAGACCTTTGCATCCAAAATATCACAGCGACCTACTTCTCTGAAAGAGTGCCCTACATAATTTCAGAAATTAGATATGACACCAATATAGTAGGCCATATGGTGCTTTTTGCTGGTGTAGAGTGAACAGTGGGATATTCTTGGGGCCACACAAATGTCTGTCCACTGACTAGGTGAAGTCAGCTCATTATTAGTTGGCGTGAGGTGTGACGTTTGTTTTCTTGGTGTTGTGAGGCAACAAAATCAAACTGCCAATTGTTTTAAAAAGGCATTTGCTAAATACGGGAATGATCCTAAAAAGTTTTAACCTTTTTGGTTTTTTTTTGACCACTACTGTCTGCCTTTAATTGCTGCTGAGAACCTGAGAGGCTGCACCTAAAATTATTTAAACAACTCAGAACCTACCTGTCAATAATTCGTAGAGAGAGCATTTCCCAGGGGCAGTTAGACATGTTTAACTGATCTGATCCTGAGCTGCCAGAGCAGGAGTATTCATTTTTCTGGTGGTGCTTCCTGAGACTGGCTGTAGAGGTTGTTAGATGTGTGTGATGTGTGCTGCTGGTGTCCCACCTACCAACGGGGATGCAGCAGGTGGGGGTGCTGGTGTGGGCCATTCCTGAGGGCATGGGAAGGGACAGTGAGAGGAGCTGGCAGAAGGCAAGCTTTGCAAACTCTGCTCCTTGTTGGCAGTGGAGATACCTGTGAATTTCAGTTGTCGACACATTGGGATGGCAGAGGAGGTTTGGGGACAAAATGGTGCCTTATTCAGAAATTGGGAGGTTTTGTGATCTGGACTTTTCGAACATCTCGTCCATGCTAGATGGTTTTGTCTATGACAGTAACTTACTGAATTGCTGTGAAGTAATCTCTCTTCCTGGCATGGCAACCACTTGTTATTTATTTATTTACATACATGAGTCATCATAGAAGTTATATTTGCAACTGAAAAGTAAAAAAAAAAAAAAAAACCAAACAATCTCATTTCAGCCCTTTCTCCATAGTTTCTGTATGCTTTTCCTCTTACTTTGATGAATTTTTTTTCCTTTTCTCTTTATTTTTAAAAATAATACCTTTGGAGTCTGTGCAAACTGAGCTTTTCTGCAGTGCTCATTCTGACAGCAAAGTTGTTTTTCTGAGGACTGCCCATATTTTAGGTTTCTGCTGCATAGGTTTTCTGTGTAATAGTTCTTGTGCCAATCTGTAGACCTTGGCTGAAATACCCACCTCACAAAGTTCCTGCTGGAAAGAAGCAGCGCTGCTTTGGTTACACTGAGGCAGTTTAGGCGATGCCACTCAGCCTGTGCACAGGGCAAGGCTTTAAAAAGCAAAGTACAGATCATGGCCCATAAGGTGTGCAGTGGGGGTGTCCAGAGTTCCTCCCAAAGGGGGCTGTGCAGGCATGGCAGGCTCCTTCTGCGTGCTTCCCTCCTGCCAGCCTGTGCAAGCAGCGCGGGTGGTTATCGCTGCAGACACACTGGCATCCCTCACAGCTTGGTGTGTGTGTTTATTAGGTGGCATCCATGGGGATAATCTCATTTTGGCTTTTGACCATAAGGTAAATGTTCGGTGACCTTGGGGCAATCTGTGCACATCCAGCGCTGTGTGCTGTCAGCCCCTCGACCCTGGCGGTGACAGAGTCCCTGGCAGAGGCCCCAAGGTGGGAGCCCTCATTGTCTGGGGGCTGCCGTGATTGCTGACAGACAGGAGTATCTCTGCCTGCTGCCAGCACGGGAGGCACCTGCTGATCGGAAACTTCTTTTATCACAATGTTTAATTTGCTGTCTCGCAGCTTTTGGAAAGAGAAGCCTTTCATCTCTTGGGTTTGGAAAGGAGTGATATGATTATATTAAGCAGATGATGCCTATCTGCAGCTGAAAGGGGGTTTGTTTGGTTTGGTGGGTTTTTTTAAGATGGCAGTAAAGTGCAGTGCAAGCGGCTGAACTGCGGACGTGAGATGAGTCAGATCTGGATAATTGCATTCCTCTAGAGAGTGCCTGGGCTGTCCTGAAGGTTCCCTCTCTAGAGCTGTCTGGTCTTGCTCCTTGCTTCTCTCTAGACCAGCGAGAGAGGCTGAATAACTCAGGTGTAGCTGCCATGAGTAGCAATGTAGGGTGGACTGGTTTGGGTTGGTTTTTGGTTTTGGGGGAAAGCTGCTATTTGCCCTGATGGAGCTTACTTAGGCTTGAAACCAGCATAAACCCTGTGGGTCAAATAGATCCTGAGATGTTCCTACTGTGCTGTTCAACCAGGATCTGTGCTGGTGGTGATTTCTGGCAGATGTCTGCTCTGCGTAGAACTTTAGCTCCTGCACTGATCTGACGTAGATTTTTATTATATTTTATAGGAGGGTGGCATGCTTATGCCATTTTGGAAATGTTGTGATCCTCTTAGACTTGTATCTACTTATTGTGTCATAAAATACATGCCCTAAAACTAGTGCCAGACCACTGAACTTTCCTTGAAGAGCATTTTAAGGGTGGACACATAATTTGAGCTGATAACCATGGATGGTTGTGATGATTAAAATATCCCTGAAGGTTAGAATCTGTCTTATTGATTATACTGGGCAGTGTTTCTGGGTGGCAATGCCAGTTCAAATGGCATTTGGACACAAATGATTCTTCCCTTAATGTTTTATAAGCAGAGCTGTTTTAAAAAGCGGTGGTTATGTGAATTGTTGGGTTTTGGTTTTGTTTTTCTTTGATAAGAGTGAGTTTGTTTTCTCTGTGCTTTGTATCGTGTCTGGAATTCAAACTAGAACAGGAACATAATAAAAGTCATACTTGGTCAATGACTTTCAAGCAAAGAAGGAAGAACTGCTGAATTTTGAGTGTGGTGGGTTTGCTTGGGGTTTTGACGTTCTTTTAACCTGAAACACCGACTTCTCTTATCTGTTTCCCTTCTCTGATTCAGGAAGGGAGTACTTCACCCTCCAGCACAGATATATGTACCCAGAGTTCCCCGGGTCCTCAAGGTTTTTTACCTATTCCATTTTCTCTTAGCTGTTGCCTGAGGAAATGAAGTGATTTGGCTGGCTCAACCATTTCTTGTTTTTAGTATTTCCACAGCTGCTGGCCAACTACTTCAGGTTTTTAAGGTTAATTTGACTTCACTCTTCAAGACAACTGGCAGGGATGTGGGAAGGGTGTGGGATGTGGCAAGCAAGTCTGCCAGCTTTCTTAAAGCTGCAATAACAAAACCCAGTATAATCTTGAAGGTCATATTGCAGCTTTTCCTCTGCTGTGGTCCAGGAAGGTTTTGGGGGCCTAAGGGAGCGAAATGTCTCACAGAGATTCATATTAATTCATGAGAACACTGTTTTGAAGAAATCAATTTTATTTTAAGGTTGCTCTGCGTTTATGAGTTTGGTTAATATGGTGTCATCATATGAATAATGTATAGATGTAGCACATTGTTTATGACTACCTGTGCATGCGGGTCTGTAAATAATAAAGGGAGAGAAGCTCTCAGACATGCAGTAGGAGAATGCAGTTCATTAAGAAGTCACTGAGGACAAGTAGCTTAGTGCTTCCAAGTAGCCAAGGCAGTTGCATAGACACAGTGAGATATATAATGAAGATTAAGAGGTTTAGTATCAATTAAACTGAAAGTAAGAGTTATAGATGGTAGAAAAGAATAGATTTGGTGCCCTTTGCTCATGGAAAAGCCATTTTATCAACCTAACAGAATTTAGAGCCTGAAGAACTACATTAGATTGACTAGTTTGAGGATGTAAAAGGCTGTGGAATTCCATGTGTATGGTGTTCATAATATTGACACCAGAGGTGTTACTTGGAATAAATTGTTGCATGCCACATTCAGAAAAGAAGTCAGAACAGAGATCACATCAAAACTTTCATATGCCCATCTGGATAAGCTGAGATACAGGCCTGAACCGAGTGATTCACAGACTTTGCTAAAAAAGGAAGCAAATGTGTCATTAGACCACTGCAGGAAAATTCCTGTAGTGTTCCAGATCTGGGGAGATGCTGCCAACATAACCAGGTACAGCCATTACACTCATGAGATTAAGCACCGAAGGAGTAAAATGATCTGTGTTACTGTGGAATATCATTCCATCCGATCCAGTAACTGGCTGTGGCGTAGTACTTTGCTGTAATGTGCAGAAGAAAATAAAACTGGGATGCACTCCTGCCTGGTGGCCAAGGGTCTGAGCTGGGTTTGTCATTGCTGCTTTATGCAGAACAGTGGGTATTAGTAGCAGCTGAGTGTGGTATTGTTAATTATCTGCCTTTGGTTTAATACAGTAAGAAATTGAACTGGGGGGATTCATGAGTTCAAGGGGCAGAACTGATCACTGTAATTATACAGCTTGACCTTCCCTGTTAGGAGTTAGGCATTTAGTTTTTCCTGTAAGTTAGTTGAAAGCGTATTTTTATGAGAGAAATACAATCTTCAGGACTCTGTGCGATGGTCAGTACCACGTGGCAACCTTTCCAGGTTTTAATTACTCACCCTACTAGAGAATTCATTTGTAAGTCATGGTAATTTATTTATTCTAGATAATAAAGCCATTGGGGGTGTCTGTCCTTTTAGTAAGTGTTTTTACAGTGCCTAGTACAAAAGGATCTCTGATGGGAGTCTTGGTGCCACCAGCATGCACAAATAGCTTGTTAACTGGGAAAAAGCAAACTGTGTTTCTCTTCGCTCGGATAGTCTTAAAGAATATAAGATTAGGGATTTAGGTTCCTCAGTGCAGTGATTTCTTTTTCTTCCCTTATGTTTCCCCTCCTTATCTTATAGGCTATATGGTGATATTTGCACAGAGGGATTGAGCATTGTTTTTCACTTCTGCTGTTTTCTGGGGCTGGCATTAAAAATGTTCCCCTTTTTCGGTTTGTCAACTGCATTGACAAATTACCCTTTGGCAAAGAATACAGCATGGTAATTTTGGAGTATAACTCTTCTATCAGTCTGGCTTCCTTTATTTCTGCCAAGGGTATTGCTGGGAAGCTCAGAGATATGGCTATGTATTTTTGTAAATATGCTAATAAGAATGTTGATCCTTGAAAAAAAAATAAGAAGAAGGAAAAAAAAGTATTTTAGGATAAATTTCCTGGTTAGGCAAAGGAGTAGTTAAAGTCTGGAGGAAGTATGCAGCATGACTGCATGTTTGTCTGATTTGGGGCTGCTGAAATATTATCTCATATAGGTTGGGACTAAAAAGGTGTTAGGCTTTTTGATTCAGCTGCCAGTGGCTCTAACAGGCTCTTGGAAAGCCAAGGATTAGTCAGATGGAGGAATGTCTTGGCCAAAACTCTCTTTTCTCTGGCTAAACCCACTCCCTTGGCAGCGATGCATTGCATTCTTATAAAAGCTGCTGTGGAAGCTTGAGGCCAATGCAAGATTTCGTTATGAGTATTGGATCCTCCTGGGACCAGTTAAAGTAGATGGAGAGCTCCTTTTTTCTCTGGAATGTAATGGTGAATATGGGCCATTTCTAGGACATTCTGTTTCTTTTATGAACCTGCTTCTCCAGATTCCCCTTTTTGTTTATCCAATCAGTACAAATGACTTCTTGACATGGTTCCCAATTCTTGACAAGGTAAGTGGTTTTGTCTGTCATGCATTATAGCAAAGGACTGATGGCTCCAAACAATAGACATGTTGTTCCCATCTCAAGATGTCAAGTGCAAGCGTCTTTCAGCTGTGATTGCTGGCATGCTCTCTTTGGTTCCATCCGAGATCTCTTAATCTTTCCTACAGTTGGGAGGACAGCTCACAACAAAACATTACCTAGCAACAAAAATGCCTCAGGTTGCTTTGGGGAAAGCAACAGAAGAGTTGTTATTAATCATGCTGAGATGATGCATTGTGGTTTAAAAAATTGGAAAGGAAAGACCAGATTAAATATTGACATTTAGTATATTCCAACTGTGTTAGCTTTCACTTTGGCTGACATGAGAATGTATATTCAGTGAAAATGGGAAATAAAAACCCTTGTCTGTGTTCTCCTGGATGTAATAAAGTGAAATAAGCCCCCCAAACAAAAGTGATCTGATATTTGGGGATGTTGCAGATGTAGCCCTCCAAATCTGAGAGGTTGAAGAGACTTCCATTCTGGTCCTAAGGTCTGATTATCAAGAACACAGGGTAGATTGCTGTCAGAGGAAAACATTTTATTTTAAATGAAAACTTTGATGAGCTCTCTGCGTTAAAAGATGGGTTTAAAATCACATGTCATAATAGTGAAAGACCTGAGACTTAGCAGCCTACAATGTGCTCTATTTAAAGAGTAAATTTTGGTGCATTTCCACCAGATGAAAGCCTGACTTTGCTTTAGCCATCTCAACTAATGGTGATAACTTCATGAGGCTATGTTGGACCTTAATACAACAGATCTCTGTGATCCTCCTGTCGTCTGCTGAGTTCCACTAAAGATTCCAGAGAAGGGATGGTATCATCAGCTGTTATGGAAAACAGGAGTGTAAAATGCGATAGGAAATAGATGTGGTCAGCAATGAGGAAGATACTGCTGTATGCTGAGGTATTTTGATGTTAAACCACGCCGTTCTGGAACAGTTGGGGAACTTTCCACTTGGCGCTTTCCCTCAGAGGTGGTAATTTGGAACCGCTCCGCGCACTGCGGCGTGGGTAGTGTGAGCAAACAGTGTCACGAGTGGGCACGGGTGGGTGGTTGAAATCATCATTCACATTTTTTCTTCATATGATCTTCTCTGAGCTGAAATGGTGCCAGATCAGTCGGGCTGGTTCTACTGAAGCCATTATTTTCCTGGTGGTAACTCGTGGCCGTGTCCGTCCTTTGCTACACGTGTTACCTGCAGGCAGTGGGCAAGGGGCAGCATCTGTGGAAGGACAAGAGGAACTGGAGAAAGGGCTAAAATAATCTAGTATTCATTTCTATCATACCTTTTAAGTTCATTCGTTAGTGCAAAGGTAATAATTTCGAGGTATAGCTGTCAATGTCCTTTTGAAAATTAGAGCACCATGTTGACCAAAAAATACTTTTTTTTTCTTTTTACTGGTTTCAGAAAGCAAATGTCTCCATCAGCTAATAAACAACTTAGATTTGCTACTTCCAATGAATTAGCTTGTTCACCTTCTGGCAAGAGCCTGGTTTTACTGCCTGTGTGTGCAAACCTGAAGCCTTTAAGCAGAACAAAAAGAAAAATTATTCCCTGTAGACTTAAGATTGCTGGGGGATGATAAAGGCTTGTGTAAGTTTTGGAGTGATGCATACAATGTTCTTGTCAGGGTTTTTTAAGCTGTTGCTGTATCCTTGTAAGTAGTTGAAAAATGTCTTTCCTCTGGTAATAGCCATAGTTTGTAGGTAATGGCTTGTCAGAAACACTGATGGTTCACAAAGATTAGCTATGTGAAAATGTCTGCAATGATTTTTCTTGCTTTTTTGCTACCCAGAGGGTACAACAGAGGAACACAAAAGAGGGGCTGGGAGTGCATGGTGAGGAAGCAATCAAGGCATTTTTTAAAGAAGTAATAAATTGTAATTCTGAAAGTCCTGGAAATCCACATGGTAGAGACATGTGAAGATGCAGCCTCAAATCTGAATCTTGCTCCTGGTTCAGGGGCATCTCAGAGAAACCCACTCACAAGTTTGTCATCAAGGGTATGTGGTGATAGTTCAGGTGTAGTAAGATTTTTAAGAAGGGTAGAAAACCACTTTGATTGCTTTCAAAAAACCTCAGCATTAAACAAAATGTGTGGCTTTATATGAAGGAAGTAATTAGGAAATATTTTGTGTTTGGTATTTGAAGTTGCCACAAAGTTAGTTAACAAATTAAGAAACAATTTGAATTTTGGATTTTTTGTGCTAACATCCTTGGGAATTGAATGATGTCTTGGTGCTCTGAAAGGCAGCAGCCCAATCTCAATACAAGTTTTGTCATGGATCTCTGGTCTTTTATGTAGCCTGACCTGCTGGTGCAAAACTGATCTTGAAGATGGACTGAGAAGCTAAACTGTGCAGGAGAGTGAACCACAGAGCAGGTGAGGTGTAAGCTTGCTGAGAAAAAGAGTTTAAAAACTAATTCAATCTTGTCAAAAAATTCTGCCACACTCGGTAAATAATTTTTTCAGGGAAGTATTTCAATATTTCAGTTTTTAAGTTGTCAAAACATTTCATTTCAGATTTTTTTTAAATTTCACTTCTTTTTTTTACAAGACAGCATATGTTGGAAAAGATTGAAGTACTAAATAAAAAAAAGAGCTTTTCTTTGTTTGTTATTTGCTTATTTCACTATCTTCAGCTGCCTGATTTCTGTTTGAGTTGAAGAAAGCTGAATATTTTTTTGTAGTCCCATGGTTATGATGCACGATTAGAACATGGCAAATAAGCTTCTCAGGAAAAATCCATCCACCTGGTCTTCAGTGATTTTGATTTAGGAAAGCCATGTTAGAGGCTCTTTCATTTCCTCCCCTTTTATCTTCTTCCTGCATTGCTACTCTAACAGGTTGGGGGAGGAAGGAAGTTTGGCAGCCAGCAGGAATAAGAGTACTTGTCACCACTTTGAGGGTGTTTGGGAGAGTTTCTTCAGCAGATTGGAGGGGAGAGTGTAAAGTTCACATCAGCCTTGAGGTATGTGTGAGATTTGTTGACTTTGCTGGTAGATGCCCTTAGTACACCCTGTTGTCAAAATCCGCTTGATTCAGGTTTGGTGGAGGGGTTTTTTGGTTTTTTGGGGTTTTTTTGTTTTGTTTTGTTTTGGTTTGGTTTGGTGTTTTTTTGTTTGGTTTTTTTTTGTGTGTGTGTGTGTGTTTTGTTGTTGTTGTTGTTTTGTCTTGTTTTTGTTTTCTTTTTTAAAAAACTAAATTCTGCTTGTGCCCCTGTTGTATCCACCACACCTCCTTTTCCAGTTAGCAAAACCTTTGCTCAGTAAAGTTGTCTGATCCCCATTTTCCAGCTGTGGAGCTCTGCTGTGAGTTCCCATGTAGTGCCAACGAAGAGAACCTTTTGTTTTTCCTACATTCTAAAGGTGCCCTGCTGTCTGCCACGTCACCTGATTGTCACACTGGGGTCAGTAATCACAGAGACCTGCCCATGGCTCTCCTGCTCCAGCTGTTTGCACCCACAAAGTGTCACAGAGAACGTGGCATGCCCACTGATCCCTTTCCTTGGCTTGGCAGGGAGCAGGGTTTTGTCTCAAACTTGGCCTGTTCCAGTGCAGAGTGTTAACTCTCCACACAGCTGGGTTCTGCCTGGGGCACTCATTTTTCCACCTCTTTCTCCTTGTTTGTTTTTTTTAAAGTGGTACAAAGCAGCTATTTATTAAATAAAAAGCTGAATTTATTAAATAAGTTCAGAAACACTCACAGAAGCATGCTTTTCTTGTTGACATAATTATGAAAATTTATTGAGCCTGGGCAACCTTGGGAAGGCCAAGTGTTGCAACAGGAATCTTGTCAGAGTTGTGTCTTCTTTTCTTCTTGTCATGGGAGTTTGTCCCAAGTGTAGGAACTGAAAGTGGCTAAATCTCTGCTAAGAACCTGTTGTGGGAGTTTTCATACAGAAGTAGAGAATGAGAGACTTAAGGGCATAAAAATGAGGTATCATCAACCTGTCAGGGTACTGGCACTCAAGAGCAGCTGTCCTCGATTGCTGTCTATCAGTGACATCATAGCTTAAAACTGGAGTTGCTGAAAATAATTCCAGTATTTTAAAATGAAATTGTCCCTTATAAAGCGTGCTACCTTGAGGGACCTAGAGATGAGAACCTGTGTTGTTGGGTTTTTGGCAGCAAATAGAAGCAGGCGAGGACGTGTGTTAGCACTTTGGTGTACAGTGCAATCTGGTAATGTCCAAAACTTGGACACCATTACTGTTTTGCAGCCAGCATATCCAGCTTTTCTCTAAACAGACACATTCAAAATATTGAATGCTACAAAATATTGAAAATTTATTTTAATGTGCCGCCTGTCAAATCCATGCTGGTCTTTTTTTGCTGGGGCATGGCCTCAGTTGAATATGTTATATGAAAACATATTCCTTTCAGGAAAAGCAGTGTGCAGGGCACATCTATTACCTTTGTCTTGTAAGCTCAAGTAGCAGAGGCTTGCTGGGCAAAGAGTCTTGGTCACCAAGCCTGCAGGTTTTATTTTTGTGCTTCATAGTGAGGGGAGGTGTTTTCCTTTTCGAGCTGGATTTCTGTGCCTGCCCATCCCTAGTGCTGAAAATGGGCTTCTTTCTTCATGCTCTGGCTTGTAGTCAGCTTGGGAATAGTCACTACATTCTTGCCAAACAGAGTCACGTTTCTTTCTAGTTCTGACAAAGGTCCCTGGTTCATTCTCTGTCTCAGGTTTGTCAAACCCCTCTGGTATCCAGCACATGTGAGAGGAAGGAGCACGTGCCTCACCTTGGCCAGATGATTTCCATAGGCTTCCTCCATTTCAGTTCTCCTTGCTGTTTGCCACAAAGTGTTGGCTGGAAGAAACAGCGATACTTCCTGCGTGTCCTCTTCATGCAGATTTTAGTCTTTCTTTACATAAAATGTTCCTTTCGTGTTTTTGAATTGCTGGTAGTGATGAACCAGAAACAAATTTGCAATATAAGTTTGATGCCTGAGCAGTTTCTTCAGCAGAAACTACAAAGGACTTGTTTGAAATACATGGTTATATATATATATTTCTTTTCAGTTTCTTCAGCAGAAGTACAAATAACTTGTTTTAAATATATAGTAAAAGTGAGTAACTCTGTATTGTATCTGCCCTAGATTGGCTGGACCCCACAGAAGCAGGTATATTACTTTCATCTGGTAGAGCATGTATTTTAAATTAAATCTGGTGCAATGAGTGGTTATGATGGAACCAAATGGAACAGTGTGGTTTGAAAAGAGGACAAGTCCTGAAGCACAAAGGAATGGAGGGAAGAGCTGGAGTGCTGTTTTCAGTGTGTGGATGCTGATCCCAAGTGGTAACAGATTTTAAACTGAAATACTAGTCTATATACAGATATCAAAGGTAAAAGAATGAACTCAAACATGTCCTCACCCTCTTTGATGTTGTATGATTTAAAATATGTGCTGACATTCAAGACATGAAAGATGGGACAAGGAGAAAATGTAGTTTTAATGCAAAAGGTTTGCTAGCAGTTTTCAAAGATTTTGATCAGTTTTAATACTGAGAAGACTATTTTAAATACAGTAAACTTCACAACAGAAGAAAGTAACCATGCTTGATTTTACCCAAAATTCATATAACTGCACAGCAATTACTATAAATATAAATATAAATGAGTGTTTTCAAAGGCAAACATTTGCCTGGTGGGTCTGAACTGGGGGCTTGCAGATGGGCTCTGACCAGGGAACTGGTCACAATGTGAGTATGTCCCACAGCTGGGGCTGAAAGACCCCTTAGAGGAGAGGGGTGTTCTGCCTGAGCTCCAGACTGGAACAAGTTTGCATGGAACTGTCTTGGAGTGTGGTAGCTTCAAAAGTGTGATCGTACCCATTATGTTGAGAATCCTGATGTAAAATTGATTTGGAGAGTGTTTGGGTGGTTGGAGTCTGCTTCTCTGGAGAGACCTCATGAAAAGGGAAGAAAATACCTGTTTGTATTTATATTTGAGGCTTTCACAATTGAATAAAGGAAACATTAAAACTTCAAATACTTTTATACTTGCCAAAACCAAATTTTTCCCTTGTCTTTGTTTCTAAGCAAATATGAACCTACAACGAGCACTGTTGTATCCTCAGGATAGTGTTTTCAAGTAGATTGTAGAGATCAAAAGCAAATGATCTAGAAATGGAATATGTAGTATACTGGGCAGAGTTTGAGGGATTTTTTTTTTAAGGCACAGATAGTTGGTTTTGGTCTAACTGATAGTGAAATGATAGCATGATTAAGGCCAAGACTGAGTCACCCGAGGCAATTCTAAGTTTGCAACCCTCCGCTCAGACCATAAGTTGATGCTCTCTTTTATTATGAAACCTTTCCCTCCAAAACTCTTTGCTCATTTTGGAGCCGCCATGTCATGGAGAATTCATTCATGTTGTTGTTCCTGCAGGATTGGTCCACTTCTCTCTTGCTACTGTTGGCAGGCTTTCATGCTCCTGACTTACTTCAGGAGCCCATACTTCATGTGAAGCTGTGTTTGTGAAGCTCTGGGTTGGACAGACTGACCCTCTCTTCTTGCTTGTGTTTTCGCTTTAACCTTTCAAGACCTTCTCTACTTGGGAAGAGAGCAAAGAGGATGAAAAGATCTCCCTGCCTATTTGCTGGGCAGTGTTTTGTGAGTTTTGTTTGTTGGAGGTTTTGCTCGTGTTTGACAGTTTGAGAGAAGAGCTGACTGTATTAACACGCAGGTGGAGCAGTGCCGGCATGAGGAGCACTTGTGGATGACCACAGTATTGCAGTACTCAATGGAAGGTGGGTTCTGTGGTACAGTAAGGAGTGAAAAAACACGTGCTGTGAGTGGAAAAGGGGATCTAGTACTACATAAATGGACTAGGGGAGATAGTTGAGCAGACAAACGCCTGGTCCTTCATAAAAATGAAAGGACAAAGTGTTCAGCAATGAGTGTGGGGAGAGAACAGTGCTGCAGCATGAAGGCTGCCTCACCTGGAGCCCTGTGGCCCCTCCATCCTCAACGTTAGCAGGTAAACTCATGCATATTCATAGCAATAGAAATAATAACAATAATGAAAATTGGTAGCAAAATCAAATTAATGTGGTCTCCTGCAGCAGAAATATTTACCCGATGTGTCCTGCCAGTTACAGAGATTGGCATTAAACCTAGACATTACCTCATCTTCCTGGGCAGACAGCCTATTTCTATGCTAAGCAAGTCTGCAGGAGTGAACAACTGAATACCTGCCTGATTAGCTGTGCAGCAGCAGATCCTGGTTAGGAGCGATTTCCCCCAGTGCTTTCTCTCCCTTTTGCTCGCACGCTTGCTCTCCGCAAGGTTTGTCACTGTGCCTTATCAAACCATGTTTTTCATCTTGAAGGGCACGTTGCAGGGGAGATTGGCCAGACAGGTGGGCTAGTATAAATGCTGAACAGAATCAGAAAGGTCAAGAAGAACAGGAGGAGAAAAGTGTGTATATATATGTGTGTGTGTATCTCCCTCCCTGTCTCTGCATGTGTCAGTGCCAGCTAGGTGAAACTGGATTAATGAGGAAGGGAGAGATAAGTGCTAAGAGGATTGTGCTATAAAAGGAGATTTTGGGGTTTTGAGAATAGATGAGGGTTTCTTTCTGAAAACTTTAATTGGCTACCTTAGATCATTTCTTTAGCTTTGTTCCTGGGTGGTAAATCATAAGTTTCCTGCTGGGTGTAAAATCATAGCATAATTATGATAGTTGGCCTGTGTGGAGTGTCTTCTATCACAGACTCCCAGCATGCTGTATATTCCTTAAAAAATTAAGCCTCATAATGTATTTCAGACAAGTAGTCTGACAAGTAGTAATAAAAATAGTAATAGGAAAAAGACAAAGTGAAGAAAAAAAACCCTCCAGCAAAAACAACAGTTGCTTTTGTTGCAACACCTTCAAAAGAGCATCATACTCCTGCATCCACCTGCTTGGCTACCGCTACTCCTTTTTTCCATAGCCAAGTTCAAGGACTCCAGGATACAGTATCACTGTTACTGATTTGTCAAAGTCCTCACAGTAATGCCTTTGTGAATTCAAGAGCTGCAGATGCCCATAGGTCCCTCTCCCTTGGTGTTGGCATGTAAGTATTTTCCCATGTATACGTGTATTTCCATTTCAAACCTGCATGAAGCTGGACACCCCACTACCTTTGTGCTTTTTTTTTGATTTGGCTCCATTGCTTGCATTATCAAGAAAACATGCAGCAAAGTCACAGTGAAATGAAGCCGCTTGTTCTTCTGGTTTAATGTTCGTAAATCTGAAGTCATTCCACTCAAGGGTAGTATTTATATGGTAGATTTCTTATCTGTTTTGATCAGTGGATGTGTTTCTAAATGTCACTCTGCTCAGCTGTTGAAAATGATGAGGAACTTACCTAATGGAGAAGAGGTTTGGAATGTTTTGCCTCTTCCACCTTCTTCTGTCCTGCCAGAACAGATGTGGCTTCTACTGGACTTGCTCTACTGAGTGGCTGAACTCTGGAAGTAACTTTTCTCCTCACACTTACTGGTCCTAATTCTGAGAAAGTGTATGCCAAAACACGCATCACTCTCCTGGAAATGGCATAGGGACTGGAGATGTACAGTCCAGGACCAATAGACCCATATGATGGCTGAGTTATTTTTCAGGAGGGGAGTTTTCTGTTAGTAAACAGCAGCAAATTGCTGTCTCCTGAGTGTCTTAAAGGAGGAGAAAAGCCTTGTAAAGAAAAAGAAAAATCCTTTGTCTTTCAGCTGCAGTTGCTACAAAAACACAAAAGTGGACATTGTTTCTCCACTCTCTAGTTATTGATGGAGCTGAATGTTTACATTTGTAATGCTATCATTTTGGTTGAGCAGCACGTAATATTTCCATCAGAAATGTTAAAGAAAGCTCACAAAAGGAATAGGGAACCAAACATTCAACCTTGGTTATGAAGATTTTGTTACCATTTTCATTAAATGTTTTGAGATAACAGCACCATCTTATAGTGAAGGTTTAAGAGGCAGTAATGTAAAAGACATGCCATCAGCAAAAGGGGAGCTGTGCCCTGACATTCCTCAAGAGAACAGTGAGAGGTTATAGCCCTCTGGAACAGAGGAGGAAAAAGATGTTTGCTTGATCTCAGTAAATTATGTCAAAGTTCTGCATTTCACCAAAGTATCTGAGGGAGGTCTCTGACCTAATTGTTTTTTCTTTCCTCTGCAATATAAAAGACAATCAAAGTCTGTATCATACCTGTATTTCCAATACTTCATAGTCAGACAAAGGACACTCTCCTGTTACAAGTGATTGGAACTAGTTTGATGTAGGCAGAAGACCTTGAACACGTTTCAGATAGGTTATTGAAGTCCTAAAAGATTGGCAAAGTCAGATTGTCCTCTCTATGAAAGTACCAGTAGACTGCAAAGATATTTCTGGATGTTAGTTTGTGCCTAAAGTACAAAAGTAATTTGGCTTCTTGATTTAAGAATTAAATTTTCCATAACATTGGGAAATTGTCAGCTAGTTTGTTGGAAGATTGAGCTGTCTAAGTTATCAAGGTATACAAGCATTATCTTGTCAGATGGGAAAAGCACTAGTACTCTACACACGAGTTTGAAGGCGTCATCTCCATAACACTTGTGCCTGCAGGCAGGAATGACTAACAGAAGATGAAAAAAGTAGCTTATTTCTGAAATAAAGTGGCATTTTCCATTCTGTCATCTGCAGATGAGAAGAATGGACATTGAGTTATGACACTGCTCTCTAAATCTTTCTCAGGGGAAAACAGAGGCGGAACATAATCTTCATTTTTGTTCAGAATATTTCCTCACTTAAGGCAAAAGAAAGAACACCATTGCTTAAGATGTGACAGAAAATATTATGTTGTTTCAGTAGTGATGTACAGTGCCAGCACAACTTGTGCTGCTTTTTGGCCAGTGATCATCCAAAAGTGAACAAAATTTTTTTCAGTATGTTCTTTTCAATTTCAAGGCTCAGACAAAAAAAAAAAAGTGTAAGGTACTGGTAACACATTTCTTTCTGGCATGCACTTTTGCTTCTACTCAAAAACTAGATGCATGTAGCTGTCCTGTGGCTTGTCTTTTGACCTGACAATTTACATCTCCATCTAAATTGGACATTAGCCATGTAGCAGGTTGCCAACAGCATGGCATGATTATCAGCAATCTCAGCCTGCGTCAATATGACAAAACAGCGCTGGCACTGTATAAGTTACTTCCTCTTAAATGTATATACTTTGTGGCCTTGGACTCCTAGATTAATTAAATGAATGGTGGCACCTTTGCATTAAGCAGATGTATCCTTTCACCTGATGATTATAAACTCATGAGCCTCCACCCCGCACTGTGATCTCTCTGTATTTTTTTGACGTAAATGTTTTCTTTTATTCTTTTATTTTTTCTTTTATTTTTCTTTTATTTCTTTTATTTCTTTTTAATTTTATTTTTTTTTTATTTCTTCCTTACAAATCCTATGAGCTCAGTACATAGTGATATTTACCCTAGGATATCATGCCATTAAAGGTAACAGCTATCCTGTTTTATTTTATTTACATAAATAGGTAATGTACAGTCAATCAATCAATAAATAAGGAACAAATAAATAAAATGCAGAGATTTTTTAAGATTGCATTATCATTAGCAGTTGTCAAATGGGTATGCAATGTAGCTTCAATTCCTTAGCTTACTGTTTCCATCCACTTATCAGCATTTCATATCATACACTACTTTGTGTATTGATAATCTGATTCTGCCAGTTTCTTACTGTTTTAGTGGTAAAACTGCATCTCCAAATAAACAAAGTCTTTTGGCCCGTTACACTAGAACACAAAACTCAAGAGTTTCCTTCATGCCTTTTGTAAGAGAAGAGGTTTTTTGCATAAGGTTAAATAGCAGGAATTTAAACGCTGTCATGTGTTTTGCAGACAGAAGTGGAATAGGCAGAGCTCACATCTGAGAAGAGCCTGTTGAGCCTTTGTTTACCATACTCTATCAGTGGCATCCAGATCTCTGGGGGGGCTGCATGGGAAGAGAGTATCCTCAACATCATAAATTTTTAGCTGATTCCCAGCTGCTGTGGTCCTGGTGTTTGCAGTGGGAGGGTGCACTCTGTGCTCAGCAGTGTTATCTGTGGTCCAGCACTGACAGGGAGCAAGTATCAGAAGGCTTCTGCAGCTGCATGGAGAGATGCTCAGCTGCTCTCCTGGGGGACAGAGAAACTGAGCACTCATCTCCACTGAGCCAGGAGCTCTGGCCGACTTTCATTCTTCACAAAACTCAAACTGCTTTTTTAACACAGTGCTATGTTTACCAGATGCTGCTAAGCTCTGGATAATTTCTTCTGATAATGTTCCAGACACTTAAAAGTAAATAAAATTATGTACTAAACCCACTGCAAAACATTTTTTCACTGTTGTAAATTCCCAAAGAAATGAGGATTTGGTGGCAGTCTGTGAGCCCGGTGTTCACATGTACACACGTGTGGATGTGCATATGTAGGCAATCATTTACCTGTTTGTTTGCCTGCTTCACTTTCTTCACAAGAATTTTGGAACCGAGAATTCCCTGAAAGAGGAGCAGGATTACAGAGTTGGAATGATTTCTTCAAAAGTGAGAAGCAGGTGAAAGGGAGTCCTTGCTGATGAGCCCATGGAATGAAGAGCTGCAGGAAGAGCCCAATGACCACCAGTGTGCGGTGGGAAGAAGGGGATGACGTGGATGCTTCAGCTGCTGGAAGAGCTCTTTTTTAGTGCTTATGTCTTACTGAACCAGAAAGCTCTGGGCCAGATCAGATGTCATTAGTTCATCTGTTCACAGAGTCTTGTGTGATTTTAGCATCTCTTTTGAGGAACATGTAGGGTGAGTGAATACTGCCATGTTTGTATCCTCAGAGCCTCCTGTTCTCCGATAGCAAAGGGGTTTGAGTAGCAGCCTGCATGCCTTGCCTGCACATTTCTTCAGAGCTCTTCAGAAAGGCACAGTTGCTGCTGCCTGCAAAAGCTCAAAGGTGCTTCCCCTTCCATATCCATTTATTCTTATATTTGGGAATCAGCCAGGAAAGGAACTTGCCAAGTTGAATCAGTTGTCAAGGGCCATGCTGGGGTCACCTTTGCTCCAAGAGCTAGACCTGGACCTCAGATTTTTTTTAACATAATCTAAAAACCCTTCAAGGTGACAATTCATTTCAGTTATTACAAATTAAAGATGGATTGGAATTGGCAATTTAGGAGCAAGAGACTGTGTTCTGACCACTTTGGGTTTGGGGGCAGAAGGAGGGGGGAGCGATATGACAATCCAAGGGTCCTTTTTTCTTACTAACATGCTTCAGATGTAGTTCTGATTAACTGATTTTCAATTCACAACATCTATTGTAGATTTTCCTTTTGGTTCACATTTCTGTGTCTTGTAGTTAAAAACGTATTGGATTTCTGAGTATGTCAGATACTGAAGGACAATAGGTTAATGTTTTATTAGTGGGGCTTTTTCTTAAGCTTTAAAAATTGCTGGAAAGGATGGCTGAATAAATGATATGATGGTAGTGAAACCAGGGTTTAATTGAAATGGTTTTGCACTATCCTATGTACTTAGATATTCTAAAGAGGAGACAAAAAAAAAGTACTAAATGCCTTAGCTTTTACTAATCATTAAGATGATGGTGCTGTTTGTAAGAATTTAGGGGGGTTAGGACCTGTTTTTCTTTTTAGTTGCCATATTAGAGAATTCTGAAAGCCCAGTTTAGTTACTGAAACGGGAATTAGCCTTGGCCATAACTGAAGCTGGGCAGTATTTTTCAAAAGTGGTAAGAATATGGTATGAAAGAAAAGGCATCAACCTTAGGGATATTTCCTCTGCTAGTGGGCTGCCCAAAATGTTGGTTTTACTTTTCTCACTGACTTGTTTCAAATCTGTTGATTCATGACATTGTTTAGTCTGTGTTTTCTGATCTTTCGAGGTGCCATGGAATGTGCCATGAGAAATATTTAAAAATAGTGTGAATTGAATTGAGAGGTGAATGTTAAGTTGGAGGTTAGGTAAGGAGAAGAAAATACTTTTCATAACGCTTTCTCATCTATGGAAAATTAGTAACTTTTAATTTTCAGAATCTTAAAAGTGTTCATAGATCTCGCTCTACTCACAGTGTGTATCTGTCCCCATATGCACACAGCTGTGTGTGGGATGCCCTCTAATACCCTTGCTCAAATAAAACACTGCTTACAACAAGATTTAATGAATTCCCCAAAGACCAGGGTCATGCAGTTTAGCATCAGTGGAAGATGAAGCTGCTTTCTGTAGTAATTTTCTTCTGGATTGTGCAGTGTTTGAGAGTAGGTAAGAGAGCCTATGTGATGCTAGGAATGCAGTTAAAAGGCAGATGTGAATAGATACAGCTATGTGCTTGTATTCTGATGGTCATACAAACCTGACACTTGGTGTATCTTGAATAAGAGACACTTCCAGCCTTCTGAGGTTTTTTGGATCTCATGCCAAGAGCTTTTATGCACTGTGAACTTGTGCAAACCACTGCTCTTTGAATGAGTAACAAAGCAGATACACACACAAACGATAATGTGTTGAATGTGGCTGTTTAACAAGTTTAATTGAAACATCTTATCTTGAAGCTTTTAACATAATTCACAAATAGCAATTTAACTGCCATGAAAACACTTAAAGTGGGGTTGACATCATTTCAACCCCCTTTTTTAAATGGCAGATGGAGTGATACATAAAGAGGTTGTGTTTTCCTGTGTTCTGGAGGTAATCAGCATTAAAGTTGAACTCCAGAGCTTTTAACTCTAAAACCATTAGAAAATTACTGTTAGACCATTGGTAATGCATGCACTTACTTGATTCAGCTGTGGACGCTGAATTATGTGTTCATATGTGTTATGTAATGTTGAAATCCAGTTACATAAACCCTTAATGCATGAATAGGGGAAGATTGCATGGAGGGAAAGGTGAAATGTCACATCACATTGGCCCGCTACTTTCCAACCTGACTTTTGGCTTGGCACATCTACTTAACTGAAGGGCCACATCTTAAATTTAATCTCAAAATGTCTGTTCTCTGCTTTATAAAAAGACAGTGGTGTGTGATCATATATATGAAATTAAAAATGTGTGGCATTAAAAATGATATGCAATTGGGTTCACACTGCTTTCACTTCAGTAATTTCAGGTTTGAATACTAGATTTTATGACTCCTCTGATGCTGTCTGGAAGTGAAAAAAGTCCCCTGGGAAAAAAAAACAAACAAACAACAACAACAAAACAAACAAACCCAAAGAAAGTATCCACTCAAGTGCAATTGGAAGAAGCCTCATGTTGGGAAGGGCCATAAACTCCAAAAACAAATACTCTGCTTCTGAAAACAGAAATCTGGTGCCATTACTGGAGAGGCAAAGTGTTGGGACTGTAGCCCCATGTTTGCGTACGTGATGTTTTTAGTGCGTGGCTCTTCGGAGCACCCCATGTCTTGCAAATGCCTTTCTTCAGTTTGTTAAATGTATTTTAGACTCTGAAAGTCTCAGGCACTGGGAAAGAGGGAGCAGAGAGGAATGATTGTAACAGATATTAACAATTGCACTTTTTTTTGCTCAGAGCTGAACATGGAGACCTTACAAATCACTGAGTCCCAGAGTGTTAGAGAGAAAAAAACATTCATGCTAGCAAAAGTGTAATAAAATTTGATGACTAAAGCAGTAAAATGGTGAATTATATTTATTGCTGAAGTTCCAGGGAGGGATTGAAGCTGTTTAGCAGACCTTTATATCCTATGTCTTTTTTATTTGCTTATCAAAGCAATACTGCACAAAAAATTACATCACTTGGGCACAGTGTCACACATACTAGTCTGCTGTCCCCCATGGAATCTGTGATGCATCATTTTGCTCACTCTGATGCAGTCTCTGCCATCACTCCATGCTGGGCAAAAAAAGCCCAACCTTAGCAGTGAAAGCAGTCCAGGAGGGATAGATGCATCAGGAATGGTGGAGACAATTTCAGGTGCTTTTGTTGCTGGCTGAGGGGAAGCATTTCCCTTCTCAGAAGGAAAGGGAACAGAATGCCTTAGGAATTTTGTTGCCAGATTTTGCAGTTCTAACAGGTTTTGAGTCACAGTAAGACATGTGACTTTAGAGGGGTTCACATCATTGTAAGGATCATGCTACCACATGTCCAGAGGTGTGGCATGTGCACCAGAGATTAGTAAAGCAGGAGAGAGAGGGTAAGGTGTGAGTCTATAAACAGCAGATAAGACTAAACATTTCTTCCGAGATTTTCTAGCTTGAAATGTTTCTCCACATAAATAAAAAGTGTCTGGCTGTTCTTGATTTTTTTTTTTTAATTATTAGCTAATTATTTATTTGCTGAGAGGATGATAGTAAAAACAGTCATCAAAATGCAATTTTGAAATCACCTGATGGTGGTACTGATGTACATCAATGTTATATGGAGAAGAATGGCTCAGACTGTATTAAGTCCTTCAAAAGGAGCCAGCAGCTGATAACCCCTCCTGAGTCACTGCAGGAGTAATGCCAGTGCCTTGCTGGTCTTTTCTGAGACCAGATCTTTCCTGTAAGGAGCAATGATGAGGCAGCTCTGGCTGGTTGATGATTGGTATCTAATGTCATGGACAATATCTCTTTGCCAGAGATGTGTTTGATGCCAGTTCAGAATCATCAGCTTCTTCAGAAGCAGCATATGTAGGTACCAGCAGGCTGATGGGAACATGCTTGGTTCCTGTGCATTTGAAATTCTTGCTGAGTTCCAGGCACTTGCAAATCTACATCATTACACAATATGATATGGATGAGTTGTTTAGAAACATTATTTGTTGAGTTGCTTTGGAAGTGTTCTTAATATGTGAAACCTTAAAGATACAAGTTCCTGGTAGCAAATCAAGGGCTGAAAATCTTCATTATAATGTTGGAAACAAATCTGAGAAAAGAGAAATGGAGTAGATCACACCAGGAACAATTCAGTAACTACTGGTTAAGACTTTTCAGGTATAAATCAGCTGGGGAAGCTGAGAAGCAGTTCAGCACGGAGTTCCCTTCCAGGGCACTCTTTCTGCAGGAATAGCCAGGCAGTTTCTGGTTATTGCCAAGGAGAAGTGAAACATCAAGCAGTCTCCTGACCTTCATCGAGCTTCCCATGTAACTCACTGCACTGCAGCTTTGTTCAGATGGCGCCTGTTAGTAAGCAAATGAAATGTTTGGCATTAACTTGGGACATGCAAAACGTTTCTTGGAATGTTGATTTCCTGTTTTTGGTTTCCACTGCTGCCTAAGAAGGTAATTGTAGTGCAATGCTAGCCAGTTATCCTGCATGATGAACTTTGTTTTTTTATAAAAACCCTCACAACTTTCCAGTGTCATTTGTATTAAAAATGAGTACTCTAAGAAGGTATGAGGGAGTGGTGACTGCAGCATCTTATGCCTCCACCTTTAATTCTGAGATGGAGCCTTTGGTAAGGGGAAGCTCTGTACTGAGAATGACTGCAAATAATTGCCATGATTTATTTTCTATCACCTAGAACAGCAGATACCAAAGTATTCATCTGGTTAACACTTTACCACCTCTTAATTATGTATGGTATTCAGCCTCCCCTTTTTGAAAGAAGGGGAAGTGGGAAAACATCAAACAGTTTTTTGACCGCTTTTATGATTTCCTTCTTGACACACCCTCTTTCTATAAAGAATTTTATGAATTTACTATGAATGAAGTAACTTTACCACCTTCCACCCTCCATAACAGTTACTTGAGGTTGTTGCATTTTCTGTAGGGATTTTTAGAGGAGAAAGGGGTGGGGTAAATGGGATCCCTAGAGAACAGAGTTAAGGTGTTTCTATTCTGTCAGCTATGCATCTCCACAGCCTTTAAACATACACATTTCATGTCAAGCTTGATCTCTGCATTTTTCTGCTTTCTAAAGTTGCTTCTTTTTACAATGCCTTAGAATCCTTTTTTTTTTCCTTCTCCTAAACTGTAGTTATGTTCTCTCAACCATAACTCTTAAGTCAAATATTTGTCTTCCTTTTGTTTGGAGAATGGCGCTGTATTAGAAGTGCATCTGATGTATATATTATGAAAGCTAAATGGTAGAGAGAGGGGCAAAGTGTATGTGTATGTCATTACAGTAATTTACAAAATGCTGTGCTTTGAAAGTCTAAACCTTATTCAAATGTAAGTTGTGTAATCTTCTTTTGATTTTTTTCAAGATCTTATCCTGTATGTTTTCTATTGTACAAATAGAAACTTCCCAAAGAGGTCTAAAGTTGCTTTGTGTGTGTGTATTAATTTTTTTTTCTTCCATTTAAACAGGCTGTCTTTACAAATTAGAAGTGCACAGTACATTGTATTAAATCACTGAGAAGCAAAGGCAATGCTTGTTCCATATTAGAAAGAAAGAAAACAAAACAAAAACAATCAAACAGAAGAAGCTTTATTAAAGCCACATCTCAGGTTTGAGTTGCTTAGCAGATAAAACTGTTGCTGGTGGTATATGGAGACCTGTTGAGGAGGAAAGGAGCACAGGTCTGTGTAACCTGTCCATGGGCTATTGAACCCTCTTTGGTTCAGCAGTCACAGCAGCATTATGTCTGGTGCAATACATGCTTATATCCTAATGTGTCTGTCTTTTCTGTAAGGGTAATGCTGTTTGGTTTTGGAACTAGAAAAAGGACAAAAGATACAAAAGCTTGCAGTTTCATGTTTTTAATCCTGCTTTTAGTATTTTCTCAGGCAGCTACTTGCTTTGTATTGAATTTAAACTACTTGGATTTTTATTTTGTTATTAATCTCTGTATATTTCTTTCAGGGATTTTTGCTGTTGCACTGCAATGTAGTTGTAGCACCACAAAATCCAGTTATTTCTGTTAATATAATTTTTGTCTATGTAATGCATTACTTTTTTCTATTTGTTTGTCTTTCCTGTCCTGACAGCTACCTATACTGGGTTCTGCTCAGATATATCTTGGAGATTTATTCTAAGGCAGTTACTCTTGATGCCATCCTCACCAAATCCTACACAGGTATTTTCAGGCAGCATGGTGGAGACAGGAAGAAGCTGTGGTTTAAGTACTTCATCTCTCTTTAGCTGAGAGAGGATGTTTTGAGTTTTTCTTTCTGCTGCACATTAAAGCAAATTTGAGGCTTGTCTGTGTTTCAAGGCTGGACAGATAAGTAGGGAGCTGTCAATGTTTTTCTAACCCTCCTTCCTGCTGAACCAAACAGAAATTCCATAGCAAAGAGAACCTAAACCATTATTTTGAATAGTGATGTTAATTGTACCTCATCATCCATCACCTAATCAGGGCACGCTTTATTTTGTTCACTTTAAATTATCATTCAGATTTGGTTAACCCAGGAATGCAGAGTAGTGACATCAAATAACTTGGTTCATTTGAATATCTTAAGATTCAGCAAACCAACCTCTAAATATCAATAACAGAATGTTGGAGTGGCTGCAGCATTCTTTTGGCATCATATAATTTTTATAGACTTGATTGCTCATATTATTGCCTTTTTTTTTTTTTAAATTTTTTTGGTATGGTTCTTCTCATTTGCTCCCAGGAGAAATTTCAAATTGAAATAGTAGTGTGAGCAATATTTTCACGTACTTCAAATGGTAGAGAAATAGAACTATTCCACAAAAAGATTTTTTTTAAAAAAAATTGTATATCCAAAAGAAAAGCATATTCGTGGTTAAATAGCAGTGTATATCCTTCAGGAGTTTTGAAAAGTTTTTTCACTCCACACAGTCAAAAGCCCTTTTGGTAACCAGCAGCTCTTCCATGATGTGGAACAGATCCCCTACTTCCTCTGCCAAAGGAGACATTATTTTACATTTACATTTACTTTCACTTTCTTGCAGTTAATGTGGTATTAAAGCCTTCTCTTGTACTTCAACACAGTGCTCAAATACAGACTGGGTTATAAAACTGGATGATCATTCTTGCAGTGATTAGTCCACTTGAATTCTTGCATTGTGTCCATTATCCTTGGCACCTCATTGCCTGTCTGAGGGTCTCTGCCCATCAAAGCACTGATATTTTAATGAGATTGATTGCAGAAGTTTATTTTGCTCTGTTTGCTGAAATGCTGCCTGTTAGATTGGACCTGCATGGTCCTGGTGGGCTGTGCAGTACTTAGGTGGCAACCCATCATCACTTGGCCCCTTGCCAGTCCTGAAGGACGTGATAGCTTTGCTGGTTCTCATCTTGTAAAAGGCTTTGCACCTCATTGGTAATAGCTGCTATGTCAGGCCCACTCTGGCAGATCTGCTGGCAGATTAATTATCATTGGATGTGTATGATTTTGGGGGCAAAAAACCCCCTGTCAAGTGCTAACTGTATGAAGAATCTCAGCAAATAATTTCTCATCTTCAAGTGAAATACTTTTGTTGGCCTAGTGTGGTTTGTGCTGAGCCAATGATAATTTTTTTGCTTGCTCCTCACACTATCTCTTCTTAGTGTAAATTAGAACTTTTTGGCAAAAGAATAGATTAATAAATACTTAGTCCTTACAGTGTGCTACAGCAGTGTACTTGACATCTGTCTTTTTTAACATTAAATGCTCTCTGGATGTCTCAAGGATCTGTCAAGTTCCAGCTCAAGGTGGGAGTTAAACCTGAAATTTAGTCCAAAGTTACAAGTGTTCTGGTGTTTGTTTCCATGCAGTGTGTTCGTAGATCATTCAGTCCTGTATTTACTTTCTCTATTAAGATTTTGGATTCTGTGTTTTTTTCTATATGATTGTTTACTACCTTTCATTATACTTGTTTGGGTAGCCGAATCTTCCTTTAGAAAACTATAGAATTTTTTTTGCATTAAGGCAAAAGCGAGGAAAGACTGCAAAAGTTATGAGAATCTCAGAACACAACCTTCTTTTGATTTTGGAAGAGAATATGTGGAATTACAGCTGCAGGAAGAGTCTGAGAAGAGTCTCAGACAAATTAGAATTTTCTCAAAACATCTTCTGTTTCTATCCACCGTCTCATCTAACTAAAATTCACTTTCATGTTTCAACTACTGCTGTGTACTTTTCTCTTGCCCTGACAAACACAGTCTTGCTCATATCCATGGCAAATGCTCCTGCAAAGATTGTTGTCCCAGCTTGTCACTGAAGTTGGTGATGAATGTTGGCATCACTGGTTGATCGGAGACAGGAGCTGATATTTCAGTGAGAAATGAGATGTGATAGGTAGGAAATGAATAGGTCTTGAAAGCAAAAGCAAGCAATTTATGTGCTAGAGTTTTGTTATGGAGGAAGAGGAATTGGTGGAAGGATTAGAAAAATGACATGAGCAGACTTTCCTTAGCTTTGTCCTTTCAGCACCAGTGCTCTTTTTTGGAAGTCCCTTTGCGGAGGCACATCCTCTGGGCACCACAGGGTCCTTCTCAGACCCTTCTCCTTGCTGCTGGGTCTGCAGAAACCTGGCAGTGATGAGGTTAGGGTATTCTTCTGACTTACATCACTGGATGGTTTCCTTGCACTCTTGCTCTCTTTTAGTGTCCATCTTGTCTCTTCTTGGGGACTGCAGGGCTTACACAGCTGGAGAGAGGAGTTTTTGCTAGCAGCCCTCTCTGCAGCAAGGCTTATTCATCAGACTTTGCATACTGGCAAAACTGGCATACTTAACCCTTATCTAACGAGCAGCCTCTCCAATCCTTTGCCTACGTGTTTGCCTAGGGATCCAGCCTTAAAATTACCTGGATGGCCTCCTACATAAATCTTGCCCCAGTCTAGCTGTCCTTGCCAAACCTGTGCTTGGCAATTTGTTGGTCTGGACCTCCCTTTTCTGATCAGTCTCTGCTGCCTCTTCCTTAGCCATAACCCCTGCAGTACAGCCATCTGTCTAGCTCGATGGTACTTTTTTACTTGCAAATCCCTCTTCATCCCTGGTGAGTCATGTAAATCATTTAGTGCACTGCTTGTGTACAGCTCTTTCATAAGCGCATAAAGAAAGACAAAAGATGGATATTTCAGCACACAGTAGAGTCAGAGGATACAGGAGGAGAAGTGATGCAATGAGGCAGGGTGAACAGGTTATGGATAAGGAACACCGGAATCCTGCACTCAAATACTCCACCTCAACTACTTGTGTGGCAAATTAAGAGGAATCAGGAATAATAGAGCCTTTTCCCCCTGCAGAGCCCCTTCTGGCTTGAGAGGATTTCTTTAGCTGACATCTTTTCCAGGTTATTTCAGCAATGCCATCATCTGTCATTAGCACTGAGCTGTGTACGGCCTGGTGGCCATTGGGCTGACTCCTTGAAGAAGAGCATGGATGTTAGTGCTGTGACCTCCTCAAGCTCTGGTGCCTTAGGTACCGCAAGGCACAGATAGCTCAGCTCAGGGATTGCCTCTGTGCCTGAACTGGGCCGTCCTTTCCCTGAGATCGCACCACAGCGTTCCAAAGGGCTTGTGCTGAGCAGGAGCTGATCAGCCCTGACAGCCCAGCAGATCCGTGTGGTGTGCTCCACCTTTTCCCAATGTGAGTTTAGGGGGAGCCTACTTCTTGGATGCCAGAGCCACAGGGTGTCATGCTCCCACTGAGAGCTCATCCTGTTGCTGGAGAGGTGATGGAGGACTTGTCGTACTTTCCTTCAGTATGGCTGGAACTGGTCCTGCACTGGTCTTACAGAGATGAATGTTCTTTCTGGAACACCCTTGCCTCAATAAAACAGCTGGATGGGAATGAAAATCCCCCCAAATGAAAATCTGCCTTAATTGTCCATAAGTGAATCATTATGGTTTTAGAGGAATGTTTAAGGGGAAAAAAAAGTGCTCCATATTGAGCTTCAGATTGGTTTCTCATCATGATTGGCTTAAACCCAGAAGTCAGACACTTAATATTCTTGCTGAATTTTTAACTGTTGCAATTCTGGACAGCCTTTTGATCTGTACAGATGTCATCATACACTTTGTGAAATTCTTACCCTCAGCAGCCTTCAGAAGCCAATTCTACCATCATCTGCATATTGCAGGGAAAAGTGTTTCCTTTCATGAAAGTAGTCAGTAGTATTTCTCAAGGCCTAGGTAGCCTTGTTTTAGTTTAGCTTTGATCAAGTTGCAGATTGCTCAGTGTCAGGCTTTGTAGAGGTTGCAGAGCCCTAGAAATGGTATGGCTCTGTGCACCTAGAATAAAGACACATGCTTTATGGTATTTTTCATGCCCAAAATAGCAAACAAATACTAATCCTCACAACATATGGAAAGGCATCTGTTTTGAATCTGTGAAGCTGAGGAAGGGTGGGGGGAATTCACAGAACCTGGAAGAGGGTTCCACCTTTCAGCTAGAGTTGGTGGTCTGTTAAATGATGTGGCCAGATTTCAAATCAGAAAACTCTTTAAAACCATGTGAAACACCTGACTCAAGCTATTGCACAGAGGATTGTTTCTAAAATTATTACTGAACTGTTGAATATATTAGATGAACAAAAGTGTATGGTTGGAAGTAAAATTGATTCAAAGAATTAAGTCAAGAGGAAAAGTCCCTAACCCTGACTGCAGAAGCTTCACCTAAGATGTTATGAACATCCTATTGTTTCACATTGATCAGCACGGAAGAAGGCACATTCTTCAGCTTTGTTGAAGGAGAGAAGCATTGGTGTGGATATTCCTCCTAACTTCCATGATTCTCTAGCAACTGTGATGCTCTTAGTTATTTTTGGCTTAAAATAATTGTGAACAACAAGCCTTGAAACATATTTGTTGACTGCATAGCATGGAATGGAATAAAATCTGTTGCATCAGGGAGGTCATTGTTTGGTATGTGTGGATGTTAACCTAAACTGTACATGACATAAGCACTCTTCTTACTAGATGATTGAATCATTGCCCAAGATATGCTAAAATTCCTTTGGTACTTTATGGGCAGAATTGTATCTTATAGCAATTACAGTTACAATTAGGCTAAAGAATTAATTTGGTACTGTTAAATCTTCGGTTATGGCATGCTTAATTTTGTCTGTGTAGCTCAGGCTAAAAGGAGTTGCAGTTGTGTCATTAGAGCTAAAGCTATGTGCTGAGTTAGGACATGATCTGTGCCTGGGAAGCATGGCTGGGTCCTGTGGGAAGGTTACGAAGCAGAATAGTCCTTAAATATTCCTTTGACTAGAGCCTAATTTTCATAGATGGAATATGTTTTACTGAGCATTTTGGACAGCTTTACACTTGAGATACTGTTTTCCTTTTTTTATACTTCTTGAATATTGAGGAAGCTTTTATCTTTCGTTTCCTGGCTGAAGGTAACTTTAGATGATGCTGTGAATAGAGTGTGTGCCAATCTGTAATGAAATTTCCAAGTGCAATTTATGTCAGGCACACTGCTTTGACCTTTCTGTTTTGTTTTTGTAGATGTGCAACAGCAGAGTCTAATCGTCCTCTTTCTAAAGTCAGAGCTTGTTTGGTGAGGTTTTCAAAATATTCCAATCTGATAAATATATCTGGCAAGATTTACAAACCTGTTCCTATTCCTTAAATTATCTTAATCCATCCCATCATCTTGATAATTATGCTTACACAATATCATGTCGGCCATTAATTTGATTTCATATCTAACTATACACAGTCTTTGAAAAGTTTTGTGCAACACATGCGTTTGTGTACTTCTTATCTGTAGTACTGAGCTGCTTACGTGAACATTGTTTTGGGCCTTTTCAGTTTTTGGTAGGGCATGACACGTCTGCATGCACCGTGTGTGACGGTGCCGTGTTCCGTCCTGCCTCTGCCTCATTTTTGAAAGGTTTTCCAGGGCACGGGAGACAGAGCTGGGACTCTTCAGGAATTATTAAAGAGGGTAGCACATTCCCCTGAGGACTGTTGTGTGCAGAGAATTGTTGGTAACTGTCAGCTTCAGATGGCACATGGAGTCTTTCAGTACACAAATCCTAATCACCAGCAGAACGGATTCTGTAAAGCAGGGAGTAGCAGTTATTTGGCCTGTTACGAGTTTTGTGTAAAGGCCTCGGTTGAAGGTGTTTTGATACAGGCACAGTCTTACCCCTGTTTTGCTGTTAAATATTTACATTTATGCAAGGCTTCGACCTGGCAGTATATATCTCAGCAGGCACATATAAATAGATTCCATGCAGTGATTTATCAGTCTATACAGTGTTATTGCATGAGCACACACTATGCAGCAACACGTCAGCCTGACTGCGGAGCTTGGGCCTGGCACCATCCCAGTTCTTCGAAATGGTTACAGGGTCCAGTAAACTAACAATTTATCTGGTGTCTCCACAGTGGAAAGTTCCCTGTGCATGATCAGCCACTGACTCAAACAGTTGCTAGTGAAGCAAAAACATCTTTCAAAAGCCTTGCTAAGCTGTGCTCGAACAGCAGACTCATCTCTGCAGCTGGAGCAGAGAACTGTCAGCCTTGCAGAAGTTGCTGCTGTAAACCACTGCATCCTTCCCTCCAGCCCTGACCAGCTCAGCTCTTGGAGGGTGATGAGACAGGTCCTGTGACAAGGATGGCTCAAAGTAAAAACGTCTGCTGGAGCTTCAGGAATGGTTATCAACACCGGTACGAGGCAGTAATTGCCTCACACAGGTTTTGTAGGGGCACAAGCCCTTCGCAGCTGAACAACTCTGGTTTGCTTACCATAGGACAGGTGGATGAAAGGTTGGACTGGATCCCACTGCTCCTTCCTAGTCTCTTCTCCCTGCTGAAGCTGGGCCCTGCTGTTGAGTGTGGGCTGGCATGTATCCATGGGCTCATTTTAAGGTCAACATTTGTGTTTCCCTCTAACCATTTAAATGGATGGTCACATAAATGAGGAAGACCAGGCTTGCTAACCTTCTGCTTTGTGGTCGTTATCTAGAGGTATGTTGGGCCAGGGAAAGCTTAATGCAGTTTTAATGGCAGCTGTGCTCCATTCCCCAAAGTTTTTTTTCTGTTTGTTTTTTTCTGGTATGTGTGGAACAGATTTTAAACTGAATGAACAAAAGCTATGCAGAGCTTAGCAGGTCTGAGAGGAATCCTGGGTATATTACAAACAAATGGGAAATAAGACATTGACCAAAATCTAGAAAAATACAGACTACAAGTACCCTGTGAGTTGCCTGGCTGTCTCTCCACCTCTAAATTATTTCCATGCAGCAAGTTAAACAGGGATAGACCTAACAGGCATTGAGAGTTGCCAGGAATTCTTTGTATGATTGTAACTATTTTTAATTTCCATCTTAGAAAAAAAAGTGTGCTTTTTATTGTTAACAGCTTTTTGGCATGATAGCAGCTTTAGAGAGATGAGGACTATGAAAAGGATATACCTATCTGTGTCTAATAGAGATAAACAGACCCTTTTCCTGCGGGAAAAGCACCGTTCCTAGTCTTCCGTGGTGATGTGCCAAATGGGCTGGATGGGAAGAACTTCCCTGCCCCGTTTGCTCCCGTCTCTGGCGTGGCTCTCACCAGCAGCCTCAGCTGCTCTTGGCTGGAGGTGCTCCGGTGCCTGTGGCAATGATACCCTGACAAAACATTGTTGTCTTAAATCAGACCAACCTCCTCCCTTTTGTAAAAACAAAACTTTCAAGCGAGAAGTAAGTCTGATTGCTTTAATCTCTTTGTGTCTTCCCCTTTGCCTTCCCTTTTAAATTAAAGTGCACATCTCGATGTTCTGTCTTACTTGGAAATCTGAAGGAGTGGTGGGGGGGAGTGGAGAAATAATGATGAAGGAAGAGATAAATGTAGCAAAGGTGGAAGTGATAGTTTATTCATGGCGTTACATCTCTGTTATCTTGATCTGGCCTACTTGAAGACTGTTTTTTTTCCCATCCAGGCTCCTTTGATGAGTGTTGATAGTTCTCTCCCACTGCTGTGGCCGCAGCCTGATCCTCTCGCCCCACTTCCCTCACAGTCAACATCCACAGGATGTATATTATAATTTGTGTAGATGGAAGTAGAAGCAGCAAAAAATAACCTTCCCTGGCATAGTAGGCAAACCATCCATCTGTTTTCCACCAGCTCCCACATCTCCTGTTTCTGAAGTTGCTGCACCTATTTTGCAGCTGACTGCCAGGCTCCAGCTATCGTGCTGGAATCAACAAGCCGGAGATACTCTTCTACTCTTTATTACCTTTCCTTCTGGGAATGGCTCCATAAACCCAACGTAGTTCTGGAGTTCTGCTGATTTTAATTATTACCCTTTGATTTAGCGAAGTATGAGATTTATGTTCTTTTGTTTGGTTGAGAGACTTTCAAAGGCAAGCCAATGTGGAGATAGCTTTCCATTCTTGCTGCCAATTTTCTCATGCTGTTGAGAAATTCATTTAGGCTTAGTTTTTAGGCAGGGTTTTTTGGGGCTTTTTCACCTCTCTGATACGGCTTACACCAACTGTTAAAGTCTTGAGCCAGTCTATCAGAATCAAGATCAGCTTAAAGATCACGAGCCTTTAATAAACAGGTTATTTTCTTGAGGCTTTGTAGCCTACTTGGGCTTTTCAGGCTGTTCTGTGTAAGCTCTGCTGGAGGCCTTCTTTAATGTCAGCCGATTCCAAGGTAATCAGTTGTTTTCAAAAGTTACGACTTTAAATAGAGCATCATGAGACTTGCAATACAATTTCAAGCGTTGTCAATGGCGAATCTCTTATTCTAGAAGCTTTACAGTATTTTAATTGCTTTTGTGAGAGATTTAGAGTGGCCCTCCCCCCACAGCCGCCTCATTTGAAGCAGTTCATGCAGCTTGCAACATGGCTCTGTCAAGGTTCACAGAGACTCCGGCTTCTTTCCTATGTGACCCAGACGTTCTGTCCCCTGAAATGTGCCAGACGGACAAGAGGTTACTTTGAGAAATAGTTCACACTTTTCCCAGACTCTGCTGCTCAGCCTCTCTAACAAATATGTAGCTGAGGTAATGTCACTGTAGATAGTAATTTGTACATCTTTTCCAGAAGCTGAATGCCTAAGCTAATAAAATCAAGAAACTGTCACAAACTCTTTTTTTTCCCCCCCATGTTTTCTTCTGTCGGTGCTTTAGGAGAATTAATTTGGGCTGTTTCACGGTGTAGAACTGACTTTTTCCTTTGACTGAAGCAGAAGCAAAGGACTTCCCTACCAGTGTACAAAGAATTTGCTTGAAGGTTTTCTGACAGCAGCAAAGCATGTTACTTTTTTTTTTTTTGCAGCTGAGCATGGTTGTGTTTCCACTCACTTACATTGAAAATAGTGTTAGTACTGCACAAATACCATTTCAAATCATGCTGCCCTGTTTTAAGGCACTTCTCTTTGCCCTTATCAAACTATAGTAAAATCTTTCCAGCTATCTTTTCCTCATTTGCAATGTAATGATAGCGACTAGGTGATCTATTGCTCTTTGCATGGTGTTTTCTGACCAGGTTAAATATTTACAATGGAACAAGATATTCTGCTGTAGTTCATTATTGTGTGCTTTCTGTGGGTTGAGTTGGAGTCAAGGGTAGTTGAACCTAGAGAAAGCTCTTAGGAAAACCAAGGAAACACAAGAGCTGCAGTGCAGTGCCTACCAGAAGATCTTTTCCTAGATGGAGGTGGAACTGGAGATGAATCAGGTTATTCCTAGTTCCTTGGATCTCCTGCATAGCCCAGCAGAGCCTTACATGGGGGAGTCACTGCTTGCCCCAAATTGTGTGTCTTGTTCTTGCTTGGTGGAGTTTCCACTTTGAGCAGGTACAGGTGTCAGCAGAGATGAGCAGAAACACTTCTGTAGCCTGACAGGGATGCCCAAGGTCGAGTGTTTTCTTTAGAGCCAGCAGAGGCAGTTTTCCTTACTCAGGTAAGTGCTCTCTGTTTTGGAAGGGGATTTTGTAAGCCTTCTCTGATCAGCCTTTGCTTCTCCCCTATTCCCCCTTGAATCATTTAATTTCTGCTTAAAGGAAAAACATTTTCAAATTCTTCTTTCTGGGTTTGTTAGTGATTTATTGCTCTTATTGAAAACTTAGCACCTCGTACATACACTGCAATTAGAAACAGGGACAGAAACTCTCTGGAGACTGGAGTGCTGTGCAATAGTACAAACTGTGAAACAAGGCAAGGTAGAACAGAAAACAAGTGGCCAGGCAACCTGAGTGCCGAACAGCTGCGCAGAAGTCTTCAATCTTTGCCTCAATGTGTTGAAATGAAAAAAATAAAGCAAAACAAAAGCGAAAATAGAAGACGAGGAACAGAGTGAGGGAGGGAAACAGAGATAGAAGGCAAAGTGATTTTCTCACTAACTGCCTGACCACTAATGCCAGAATCTCCCACCCAGTCCAACCACTGACTTTCACCCTGCCCCGAGTCCAGCACTGTACCAAGATCTGCAATCTTACACTGAAAAGTGGATTTGTCGATAGCCAAAACTATGCTTTTCCCAGTGATGCTCCACACTGCATAAACAGATGTCTCCTTTGTTAGTCATTTCTTATGTATCCTTGGTAGGATGGTCCTGGCTGAAGTACAGTGTCAATACCTTCCCAGTGACTCCTGCTTACCCCAGCTGGAGGTGGAGTTGAAATGGCAAGCAGATGTACACCAGCTCTTCCCCAGCATATCCTGTTTTTTCAGAGATTTAGTCTAAGGCACAGTTGTCACTTGGGATGAATGTGAGATATTCTGCACCAGCAACAGGAAACGTTTGGCGTTGATTTAATTTAACCAGACTTTGCGATAGACTGGTCTCAGGGGCAAGGAGGCACTGGGGCTTGCATCACCAGCTCTCTTGTCTTGCATCTCTTGGTTAGAGATATCTCCTCAAGGACTCTTCTCCCAGGCAGTGGGTTATGGCTTCCTGAAGCCCATTACTTTTAGTAAAGATGGCAAAGACTGTAATTGGTTTCATTTTATACAAATTCAGTGCTTCTTGGATGAATTGCAGATTTGGTGAACCACCAGATACCTCAGTGCTATAAAGAAACACAATTTAATTTTTAACTCAAGTTTCATTATTTTTAAATATTTCAGGTTGATTTTTCTGTCTCTTTTCTTTATTTGTGTGGGTTTTTTTAGGTTGGAAGCTGCCTCAGCACATTATATATGCTACTGTGGTGGCATCTCTTAGCTAAGCTCAAGGGGAGTTTTAGAGGTTGCTGCCTCCTGAGAGAGTAACTCAGTAAGACAGTGGCTTCCTTGGCAAAGTCAGCACAAGAGCCTTCTGGCTCTGCATCTGCCTGCCACCACGGAGGTTTTGGCAGTTCCTTGGCTGCTGGCAAGGCCGAACTGCTGAGCCATCGCTGGAGAGATCCGTGTGGAAAAACAGCTCTCTGGGAAAAAACATGCTGGGTATCGTCACTCTGGACCAACTCAATGATGTGCCTTGTAGGATGGTGGCACAGAGAGTTGTGGTGGCTACCTGTGGTGTGAGTCCATGTGAGTGGGACCCTTGAAACCTCAGCTCAGTGCCACAGCCAGCAATCTGTCCAACACCACACGCTACTCAGACGTCTGAGCTGGTTTAAGTACTAACAGTGGGAGTGTGTTATGGAAATACCTTAAGCCAACCAAGACACAATTACAGGCTTCTGTGACTTCCACCAGTTGTCACATATTCCCCAAGTTAAAGTTTCCACGTTAAAATGCGTAAATGTTAAATTAATCAGACTGATTGCTGAATTCATTTTCAGAAAGTTGGTTAGCTGCTGGTGTTTGTGGATTGCTGATTCATCTGGGAGATGCAATGCAGCAGGGAGTGCGGATGTGTCCACTGGAAAAAGAGACATTTCAGTCGTGTCCTTTAAAGCCTTTCTTCTCTTCAAATACACACTTAACAAAAACACTTTCTGTAAGGTATTCAGTGGTGGTTAAAAGCAGAAGATGTGTTTATGCTGCAGGTTGTTAAATGTATTTACAGCCTTTTTTGGGGCTCAGTGGGACATGTGCTGTTGTTGTTTATTGGTCTACTTCAACAGCTGCTGGCTGAAATTAAAGGAAATCCATTGCCTTGATTTGCAAAAACATTATAGATTGCTTGTGCTATGATGAGGTATGAGAGGCAATTTGAGTGAAGCCCAACACATGTATAGCATGTCATAAGAAAACATTTAGTTTGCAATATTCAGGTAATCAATGTGAATGGATCTGCTGGTTCTTAAGATATAAAAATAGTTTTGTTTGAACTGATTTCTTGATTTTATTCAGGATTTCCCAGGCCTGGCCAAAGGATTGAAGACTCTGGTTCCACATTTGAGTCAGTGGTGGTGACTTCAGCTTGCGCTGTCCAGCCATCTGTCCTGAGCTGTGCAAATGCAGGTGTTTTCCACTAGAGTCAAGTATTTCTGGGAACTTACTTGGCAGTAAAATAATTTGGAAAAAAGCAAAGAGCATTAGAGCCAGTACTCATCAGTCCACACACCCAGTAGTTTAGGCAGACACTTCTCCAGATTCCCATGTTCCTGGCAGTTTGCAGTTCTCAGTTCTTTCAGATCCATCTTTTTAAGAAAGAGATGAAGTTGGCAGAAACCCCTGTGCATGCAGGTCCCTCTGACCACTGGCAGTCTGCAATATGGGAAGGCCAATGAAAATAGAAAGATCTGCTCCCTACCCCCTCCTTATGTTAGTTCATGGCAGCAGTGAACCTTTGCCACTTGGTCCACATGTTTTTTTTTTTTTACTGGAAGCCTTGCTGCTGGGAGCCTTGCTCTCTTTTTTCATTTCTTTCTTCTGAAGTGGCCCAAGAGACCACTCTGAAAGGACAGTCCTTGCAGTTATTGACAGGTGCAACTTTTGTCTCATCCAGGATGTTCCTGCTCAGTCTCCTGACTGTAGTGACAAGGTCATGGCTCACAACATTTCTGAACAATGAAGAATGTTGAATAAATAAAAGTGAATAACAAGAAATGAAATGTGTAGGTCATACAGGCAGGTAGCCAGGTTTATAATGTGTGTGAGAATGTGTGTGAGAATGTGTGTGTAATTTTGTTGTTTCAAAAGCAGAGCAGGGACTTTCCTTGCATCATGTTTAATTTTATTCTCCACATAAAAATACATTGTTGGAATTCACTCAGCATTTACTGTTGCATGTAAGGATAAATCAACTGTCAGACAATGGAAGTCTTTTGCTGCAATGTTTGGTACTGATCATCATCAGTGGGATACTGTGTTTGGTTTTAGTTCTCTCCCTTCAAGAGACAAAACTGAAGTGGAGAAAGTTTGGAATTATAAGAGATTTCAAATAGGTAACCACAGAGAAAAGATTGGAAAAAAGGAGACCAGAAAGGACGTAAGTCTTGGGTACGGAAAATATCAGTATTTAAGTGTCAGTAATCAATGGCTTGCCATAATTTCCAGAGGAAGCAAAGAAATCAATTTAATGTGCCACAGAGCTGATTTAGGCTAAAAGTCTGTAAGGTCTTTCCCTTACTGAGATGATAAAATGTCATCAGTGGCTACCTGAGGGTTACTCAATGCAGTATCCTCACAAGAGATGGTAACAGCTTAGACAATCATCAGCCATGGGCAATGTGCATGTGCCTGTTCTTACTTTAGAGTAGGAGGGTCGGGTTAGTTAATATGTGAATTCTTCAGCCCCATATTTCTATGTTTTTATGCATCAATTAAAAAAAAACCCTACAGCACCCTGTGGCTAAACCAGAGGACTTTGTTAGATCACTGTCTGTTCTCCGTGTCTAATTTTATCTCTGTCTGCACTTGGTCTTGCTCTCTACCTCCGGCCACATGTTCTTGCCCACTTCCTTGTGACAGTTCTCCTACAGCTGTGTGGTGACCTAGACTGTAATGCTGACCCAACAGGAAAGCAGCCCAGTAAGAGATTAGTTTACTGCAATTTATTCAACTTGTGTAGCCATTCAGTAGATATAATGTAAACATTTATAGGGGTGATAGTTAAAACTTACATACTCTGTCAGGAATGTTGATTAGTGGATAATGCAAGTTACAGGATGGGGTCTTCTGAAATTTTCTTCAGGTCTAGTAACGGTTTGGAAAAGTCACTTAAAAATTTTATCCTGTTTCCTTGTCTGCAAAATAAAAATATTTGTCAAACTTGCAAGGGCTGTTGTACAGTGCTTAGAATTAAGAGTGGGTGAAAGGCTGAAAATACTGTATTTTTTTAAAGGTCAAAATAGAATTTTCTGATAATTGTGGTACAACATTAACTTGAGCTGTCACAATTTTTTATCTGTATATGCCAAAACAATTTGTCTCCTGTGAATGTAGTTAGTAGAGTCAAAGTATCAACTCAAAGAGGAATTTCTTAGACATTTATTATATTGAATGTGGCCTGTATTTTCTTATTTTTATTCTCACTGCATAAGGAGAGGTTTATTGTTTTTCCCAGCTGTTTTTGTCTGCACTCTGGAGCAGTTTTTGGTCAAAATGCATTGAATACTACAGAAAGGCTGCAAAGATTTGGACATTTGAACAAAATGCAAGCTATAATCAGGGCATTGTGATCATTACTGTCTTCTGCCCAGGGAACTGGAGAGTTCAGAGCCTCATGAGGTGTAAACACACTGTGTCATCCCTCCTTAGGCTCCAACAAAAACATGAAAGCCCTGATTGGCGGAGTTGGCACATTTTCCTGAAATCTCATTGGTGTACAGCCTACTAAGGCAAAGAGCAAACACCTTTTGATCCTGCAGTGGGAACAAAAGTCTGCAATACAAACACGAGTTCAGGTTGGTGTTAGGAGCAACACTTGGCAGCCCATGGGGAAAAGCGTTGTGCTTGTCCCTGGTGGCCAAGGGCTGTGTGCTGGTAGGATGTGTCCTGTGAAGGTGTCTGATGAAGTGTAGGGTTCCTCCTGAGCTGCTGAAGCACTTAGCTATGGATGACTGAGAATGGGCACCGAGGGGTTGTGCTACACAAAGGAGTCAGGTTGACCCTTGTGTATTAACACTGGTGTGTACAGCTGTAAATATGGAGATGCTTTGTCTATGATTTGGCCAGCACAGTGCTGACACTCTGGATTACAGCTGGAGGGTCACACTGTTCAAGACTTCACTGAAATTTCGCTGTTTGATTCTTCCTGAAGTTAATATCCAATATATGGTGTGTTGTCATTGCTGGATTATAGTTACCAACTCTTACAGTCCTCCTCTGTAGTCACCCACTGATTTCTATTTTCTTCAAAACCTGCCTTCCAAGGCTACAGATTATAGAAATACTTAAGAATTTTGGTCTCACTGTAAAAAAAAAGGTTAATTTGCAGGTCTCTCAGTTGCAAAGAAAAGCTTAAACATATGATTCCTGAAGGCTTTGAAACTAGATAAAATTAAAGATAAAAGAATATTTAAGCTCTTCTGATATAAGTGCTGCTACAGTTTCTGAATAGTTTGAAGTGGTAACTCATGTTATGTTTATTGGTTCCATATAGTATTAATTTATTAAATATCTCTCACTGTATTTCACAGTGTTTTTATTCAGTGCCCCTTTCAAGACCTAAAACAAATGACTCCAAGCTCTAAGTAGCTTTTTTCCAATGATGACAGTATGTTCAAACACAGAGAATAATATTGTTAATGAAAAGCTTTTCCTTCATGATCTTACTGATAAAGCCTGTAAGTACACTGGTAATTTTAAAAAAAAATGAGTTTTCTTAATAATATCTGGAAATGTAATTGAGGCTGCTTATCCCTACTTCGTAGTCTCTCCCGTAAGTCGCTAATGAAAATGAATTGTTAGTGTCATCTCCCCAGCATCACATCTGAGCTCTGTATCAAGAAATTCTTGTGTCATAACTGTTCTTGAAATACAGTTGAACCTCATCTGGATTTTCCAGTTAGTTGTTTGCATTTATGGTGAGCACTAGGAAATCCAGTGAGAACTCTGTGAGACTGTGGTGAGAGAGGGCCAGCCCTCTTAGAGACCCTATGTGCAATTTTAAGGATTTCCTATTCAAGTTTAATAATGGAAGATTTGCTAAATTTGAACTATTGAGAGATAAATGTAGCTTCAGAAGTTACAAATCTAACTAAACTCAGTCAAAAACATCTTAGTTCTGCTAAACTGTAGTCCAGTGTCTCGACAGTTGCTCTTCTGATCAGGAGTTCTTGTTTAACACTTTTTGCAAATTTTCTCTTAGGGAGAGAAATCAAGAAGTTTTATTACCTGTAGTGAACTTACAGATACCAAGATGCAATATGAATGCTAAACTAGTTTAACTTGGCAGCACCTTTTTGTTAGTTATTTTGTGACTCCATTACTATGCCATTTTAACTTGATGATTTTTATGCAGGCCAACTTCTCTGTTTTAAAAAAATGAAAAGGTGTCTGTTCCTGAGTAGCTGTATTTCTTAGCAGGCAAGTGCAAACGTGGTAATGAAGCGATGTGGCTTTCCTGCTTTTAATGTAAGGTCTCCAGACAATACTTCTCTACAGGGTGTAGACATGCTGTTAGAGGATCATGTTTCCATAAAACAACAGAAGCTTAACTTAGTGCATTAGGTTTGCTAAAACACGTTTGCTTCCCCATCTTAATATTGTTTTCATTGGATACAATCAAATGCTTTATCATTCCGATAACAAAGTGTGTCAGCAAGTAATTGTATTTGCAAATTTCAGGACATAATTATCTGAGCATATGCAAAATTATGGGCAAGGAAAGTTGGTAACCCAGTTAAGATGAGACTGAAAATTTGACTTATTATATATACATGCTGTTTGAAACAAAGAGGGAGAGGCAGTGCTTTCCCTGGAAAGAAAGAAGTCGGTATGGTGTTGGCATTGCTCTTTAATATGCTCTGCCAGTACAAAGGACTCAAGTTTTTTTATTAATTCAATCCATTTCCAATTAAAATTTTCTTTTTGGTAAGATGACAGAAATTATTTGCGAACAAATTGAGAAGTAAGAGCTATAATGATAATAAAGCTTTTCTTCTGCTTAGGAATTAATGTTTAACAACTGAAGTGAGGAGGCTGGGAAATAGGCAAAACCTCAAAAGCAGGAAAATAACCTAAAAAATAAGTGAGTCTACAGCACAGGACCTTTGTTATACAGATGTTTATGGGAATAGTGAGCTAGTTGCAGACCCCTGGCATCCTGCCCAGCACAGTAGGAAGATCGATTTTGGAAGACAGTTCAAAAATGTGAACAAGAATAAAGCCATCTTTCCCCCCAGTCTTGTGGGGGGAAAAAAGTTTTTATTTTTAGGGTAAAAAAGATCAATTTCCTAAACACAAACACACCTCTCTTCCTTTAGTCTTTTCTGTCCTGATTCCAAACCCCCTGACCAGAGCTGAGCTTGTCTTCAAGGCAAAGGGATCCTATTCCCCTGCAGATCTTGTACATTTTACCTCAGAATGGGTTGGGGGGCTGTTTTAGAGGGACTGGAAGCTGGCTCCATGTGCCAGCTCCTCACCTAGCCCCAAGCTAGCAGCTAAACTGAAATCTCTAACTTCAATTCCATGCTCAGTAGCACTGGTTATGCACTGGGTGGTCAGTTAGGGTCTATTTTTAGGGTATGAATAAGGATTACGTGTTTCAGCTGTCTGCACCTTTTGTGTAACACCAGACTTCTTTCCCCATTTAAAGTCTGAGCTGATGAAGAAATGTGAGTGGAAAAGGTTTCTGAGATCTGTGGTTTCTTAATGTCAGAATAGTAAGGTTTGGGTTAGGTTGCAAGGCAACCTGGCACAGAAGGCTTGGTTATTGCAGAATAAGCCCCTAGAGTTTAATTTTATTTGCATTCCACATTCCTTAGAGCAAATAAAAAGTGTGAGTTTTAAAATGGTTTAGATGGATTTTTCCCAAACTCAAAAAAGTCTGTGATCTCATTGTTCATAACTAATTTTGTTAGATTTCATACTTGGGCCATGGGTGAGGCAGATTGTCTCTGCACTTCTCACAGCTCTGTTAAGTCTACATACATAGTTTATTCTCTCAAAGATGGATTTTTCTCATCGGGGCTTGTTAGTGCAAGTATACAGTTCTCACCATCATGGCAAACTGTTTTTTAAGGGATTATTTGTTGTGACAGCCTCAATCTTTACCTGTTTCTCTGGTGAAATCTGGTATAGTACACTTTGACTTCCATCTGATTCCCTGATGATATTCAGCCCAACTCTCTGCTGTGCTACTTCATGCTGCTTTAGAAAGAGCTATTGGCTTGGGCTTTCCATCTCTAGGAGCTGCTCCTCTGTTATTCCTCTCTTGCAAATACATCCTGAGATTGGAGCCTGCTACAGAAGGAACAGTGCAAACATATACAGAGAGGCTCTGTTTGGCCTGAAAAGGTTGCAATCTAAAAATGAGCTTGATGATGTCTAGACAAGACTGTAAGTATTTAGAACCTTTACAGAGCTTTGCATCTTCAAAGCACTCTGCAAACATTAACTGATTAACATAACTGCGCCATCTGTTTTGATGTTTACATTTTGTGCAGGCAAAATTCCTGCTTTGTTTTATTACCTCTTGCAGGTATGTGGATGTCATTATTATGGCCCTTCAGAGGATGGTAAAGTCAGGTCCACACATGTCTCTGGTAACATTTTGCCTTAAAACTCAAGCCAGTGCCACTGGGGCCCTGCTCTCTGACCCGGCTATGACAGTTGGGATTATTTCCCTCTGAAATTTCAGCCTCTAGTCCGTAGAAATTGTTGTTCCCGTGGCTGCTGGAGGCTGCTGCCTCTCTTGTCACTTTGCTGCTGAATTTAACTGTTTTCTTCCCAGCTGTGGACAGGCAGGGACACATCCAGCAGTGTTGGATCTTCTTTGCAGAATGCTCCCAGATAGCCAGCTGAAATATTGTCTCAGGCAGAAAAGGTGGTAGAAACCATAACGATAGTGAAAAGAAAGGGAAATCTTTACTTGGCTTTTGGCAAAAGGTTGTTTTTCTCTCCAGCTTCATGCATGGCTACAAGAAATGTCATTGTATTCTTCTTTTCCCAGCTTGTTGTTGGAGATTTTGTGTAACTGAGGGGCTGTACTGATGAGCCAGTGTTAATTTGCCATTTCAGTTTTAATTTCTTACTAAAGATTTCAAGGCTGTTTCAAGACTGATTTAAATCAAAGCACTAGTAGCACTGACAAGAATCAAAGCTGAAAAACCTTAAGCCAAACCAAAACCACACTCTTCATTTTTGTCTTTTTTTTTTTTCTTCCTTTTATTTTCAACTCCTCACCATTTCAGTGTTTCACTGCCTGAGTGGTGTTTCAGGGAGATCACACAACCTAAAACTACCTTTATTTCCGAGTTACCGCAACTTTGTTTTGCAGAAGAGCTCTAAAGAACCAAGTGCTCTGCTGTCAGAAGGGAGAGACAGGCAATGTTTTGATCCAGGGAAAATTGCAAAGACACTCCGTGAGGGAAGTGGATCGTGAGAGATGTGTAGCGAGGCAGCGCGCTGGCAGACTTTTGCGTCAGTAAAGGAGTCATCACTTAAAATCTCAGATTAAACCCAGATTAAATTGTGCCCTGCCATCTCGTGGGAATCAGCCGTGACCGAGAGGAGCCGTGGCGGCTGCTGGGCGTCAGGGAAGGGCCTGCTGGAGCTGCACCTGCCCTCGGAGCTGCAGACAGCACACACGGCACCGGAGAAGCTCCTTCACAAATTCCACGTCTGGCATAGTTCACACCACGGTTTTAAGTGTGACCTCAAGGCATTTGTGAGGAATATCTTTATAAAGACTGCAACGAACGTGCAAGAGACTCTCACAGACAAATTTTCAATTAATAAACTGACAAACCTGAAACATGAGGATATAGATACATTGAAAAGATGGATTTCAACAGACCTAGGTGGTGGGTGTGGCTTTCTTTCACGCTGAATATTTTTGCAGCATTTTTTTGTTTGTTTGCATACTTGCTTCTGGTAGAGACATTTTGCTATATTTTGCAGGCTAGGATATGGCAGTTGGGAACACAGCTCTGACAAAATGGAATTCTCCTTTGTCAGACTGTGGCATCAGAAGAGCTGATGTCAAATGCCACCAGGCTCTTGACTGGAAGCCTTTAAAGAAAGGTTGAACTTTTCATGAAGGATACACTGTGAAAGTGGTTTAGGAAAGGACGGTGTCCTGCAGCATTCCTAGGATGAGGTGAGACAGCTGCAATTATTCTCCTCAAACTGAGCCCCTCATTTGCCAGAGCAAGGCTAGGAGAAGCCAGACACAGCTGTGAGCAATTGGCTCTCGGTGGCCCTGCTTGAGCAGGGGCACGTTGGACCAGATGACCTCCAGAGGTCCCTCCCTCCCTCAACCCTTCTGCGAGCCTTCAGAGCCTTTCTCCTATTCCTTGCTAGAGTTTCCTCCTGACAGTTGGGTTTCTTTCATGTACGTGCTGCAGTCCCTTCAGTAGGTTACTTTGGGAAGGGAGAATATGAATACAGAGAATTGCAGATGTTATGTACAAATAACAAAGTTATGTGGAGCCAATTTTACACGATGGAAGAGAGCCTCCTATAAAATGCTGAACATCGTTCGCTCAGATGGAAGGAATTACGCTGAGAACATGAAGCATTCTGTAGACTCAGTAGACTCTGGCTTTATATAGAGAATCCCACAGCAATCAGAGTGAATTTTGCATCTGACTAACAGGATATTCTACGCCTGTCTTCCCTATGACTACCCTTATTAGTCCAAAGATTCCCCTCCCACCCCCCCCCCTAAAAGAACATACTCAATAGCATTTTTATATTCTGTAAAGGAAAATTTTTCATATAATCTGTGTAGATACTTCTGTCATCTTGAGTGTTTCTTCCAGCATTTTGTATCCTTATGGACCTTTGTCTTATCTGCCTTTTTAGTCGTAGTCCTCCACCCCTAAGTTTTGGGGGATGAAACTGCAATATCAGTGTCTTAAGTCGGACTATAACAAGATCCCACATGGAGTGGGGAGCTTTATATTTTTAGCCAATTTACAAGTAATTTTATTCTATAAACTAATGGTGATAAGCAATCAGTGGCCTTACATTTACATCTCACATGAACAAAAAAGGGAGGAGGTGTCTCTTACTCCAGCACCATGATGAAGATTCTGAAAGTCCGTGTGAGATGAAAATTATTTGCGTGTAGGCACAGAGGGAAGCACTGTGCAAGCAACTAATTGCAGCACTCCCTGCTGACTGTTTTTAATGTGTGTTGGTTTTATTAAGCATTCTTAATATGAAGCTAGACTTTTGCTTTGGCAAAAAATGTGAGAGAAACAGCAGTTTTAAATTCTCAGATTACTGAAGTGCATGCAATTGGGAAAACCTGTCTGGAGCAGCAGATTAGGTGAATTTGTTCCCCTCGTAAAAAATAATAATAAATTGGTTTTGTGGTTCTGCACTGCCTGACTGGCTTTTTGTGTTCTGTGTGTGTGAGTGTGATCGTATGCACAGTACGTGTGGCTCTGTTACATCTTGAAGTTTTGGGTTCATGTGTTATGCTATGCATTGCTTATGAGGGACAACGTTTGCATGACAAATTGCAAACCCATATGGCATTGCTTTTTATCATCCTGTACTTTTAGGTATTTTCAAGGAACTGTGCCTGAGGATGTGAAGAGGGGAATCTGCTGATGACTTCTCACTACAAGTGATGTCTCTTTAAAACGCTGCTGTCAAATAAAAGTGGTCATGGTTCAGTCCTAGATCAAATGCAGTATAAAAGTGACATAACTTTGTATATTGATATATATCAATAACATACGCAATTTGATTCCATGATTTATCCCACCTCATAGCTTTGCAGAGAAAGAGACACACGTTCATCTAGTATGGAAAAAATCGATACTTACAAGTCTTTAATGATGCACCATTTCTGATTAGGGATAAGATTCTGCAGATCATTGTTAGCCATCTTAGCAGCTTCTCCTGAACCCTTCACAGTTACAGCCTGGCCAGATCTGTGGCTTTACTAAGGATAGCAACTAGTAATGAAATGCTTTCTCTCTTTAGTGCTTAGCTCAAATAGTTTTTAGGGACATGAATGAACCACAGTGTATCGCCATACAGATTTATCAGCTTTCACTTTAAATTACTTTTAAAATGCCTGCTTGGCTTTGTCTTCATAATTAATGTTTCCATCCCCACTTGTGGCTCGGAAACCTTTATATTTAGCTACATGATGACTTACTTGTTCTACACAAATCTTATGGTTCAGTTCTCACAACAGGCTAAATATTTCGCTTAAGGTAATTACCTGACTTCAAAGGAACTTTCATAGAAAAGTAATAATATCAAAAGAGCCTATATGCTATAAATAGGGTATAAAATTCCACATTAAAGATGTGTGTATATTACAGGAATCTTCAGAGCAGTGTGAAATATAATTAGGGCCTTCTACTGAGGCATAAAATTCTCAGTAATACATGCTAATCTTATTTGCTTGGAATGAGGTGGGAATATACCTATCATGACATCTTTTGAAATATTTGAAATCTTTACATCTGAGTTTCCTGTTATACTTGTCTGACTTGATCTTTTCTTCCTTGTCAGTGTTCCATCCTGAAAGGTTTATTTGTGAATAAGGTTTCTCCTCTGCACAAAATCAGAAGTGTGAACTTTCAAAAGGACAATTAGAATTTTAGTGAGATGTAAAATGGTTTTTAAGGAAGGAGGAAGAGCAATATAAATAAGTTCATATGTGATTATATGCTCTTCACAGTGTGTGTTGATTGCCTGAGAGGTTATATTGTAGTTTAAGGCAAGTCAGGTCCTTCAATGTAGTGCCTGTCCTTTGCAGCATCTCATTCTTTCTACAAATAGAAGTCTCTTAGAAAAGAACATTTTTAATTAACATACAGCTTTTCTGATGAAAACATGTTTTATTTATGTCCTCATTTCCCTCTTCTTTCATCACCCCACAAGTGAAGTATTTGTCCAGAGCACATCTTCAGAAATAATGGTTTGATGGAAAGTATTGATTGAGTGAATAAGGATTAGTACACTTACCTTGTGATTCCTGAAGGAATGGTCTGCTCCCAGTGCTGGCCATGCAAGCAGCTCAGGAGTAAGGCAAAGAATTGCTTTTGTCCAGAACAGGGGCATTTCTGGTCTTTGATCTGTGGAATCTAAAGCAGTGCTTTTTGCTTTGTTACAGTATTGTTACAATTAACATTGTACAGATGGACAGACTGGGACAGAAAAGGACTGGTGACTCATCCAGCAAATTACAGATGTAGGGAGAAAGGGATCGAGCTGTCCTGTCCCTGCTGGACTGATGGTTGCCGTGTCTGGTTCAGGTGGCTGAATGGAAGATGATTTGGAGCAGCACTGCTTTGGGTATGGTTATGAATCAAGACATCCAAAATGTAGTCACTTAGCAGAATACCAGGTTTGTAGACTGGCTGTTGCTTTACTGGGAGAAAGTGAAGCAGAGTTTGGGAGGAACTGGTATGTGCATGACAATTAAACCCAGAAGTTTATGACTGTCTTGTGATTTATTACAGGACTTGTAGGAACCCAGAGTGAAACCAAAACCAAGTTACCTGAATTACTGTTTTATGTTAGTTCTCAGCTCATTTTCATCTTTATATTGCTGGGCAGGCTTCTGCCATTCCAGGAGGGTGTAAGAAGTTTTGAAATGTTCCTCAAGGTGTGCTTCCCACAGCCAGTTGCCATTGGTAGTCATCTTTGTAACTTGCTTCTAAAATAAAATCAAAGACAAAATACACTCACTGTTTCCCTAATAATATGTTCTGTGTAGCTCCAGGAGTCAGTAGCACTGCTGTAGGTGAGAGGGAGAAAGGCCTGGCTTCAGTGGTGTCACTGCTATGCCAAAGCTCTGTGAAATATTCTTCTGTTGAAAAAAAAGGATCTGCAATCTAATGGTCTACCATGTTGATGGTAAAAATTTCTGGGAATGTGGAAAACTTCCAGGAAGAGACTGGGCCAGTTCCCTCCCAACACACTTGCAGACAGTGCAGTGAAGTCTGAGACCTGCATTTGCAGAACTCCCAAGATCTCACCTGAGCACCTCCCCTGGGGAGCTCCATTGGCCTGGGGGGTCCACAAGGCTAGGGGCCTTCAGCATTTCTGGGATGCCCCAGAAGCCTTGAAAGCCAGCCAGGGGAGGTGATTAAGGAAACCCAGCTTCTCTGTACTCTGACTCCCTTGAAGTCAAGAAAAAACCAAGTCTGAAAACCTACTCTTAGTACCACAAAAAATAGTTTTTCAAATTAGGGATGACTCAAAAAAGTTGTGTGTGAGTGTGCGTGTGTCTGTTCATTTTGAGGGGATTGAACTGAATTTTTAGATAAGGAAAGTCTGTGCACACTTATTATGTGGTGTGATGAGATACTATTGTCAGGTTGCCCCTTATTCCAGTGACTAGACATATGAATTTAATACAGGACCTTTATTTTAATATCAAAATTTTTCCTTAAATGTGGTGTCTGCAAGCTTAAGATGCAGAAGGACCTTTCAAAATAAATTGTTTTTATTGTTTAACTGAAGAAAAGTAGGATGATTGGGACCATTCGGGACATGTGTGCTTTGAAGTTCCTCCTAAATTTTTTCCTTCTGACTTAACAGAGCAAAATCAGGAAGAAAAAAAAAAAACCAAAACCAGCAATAGGTTGATACCATGCAGACATAATAAATTAGGTTCCATAGCTGTTTTAATTTAGACAGGTTCTTCCATCTCAGCATCACCGTTGCATTGTTTACTCGGGGAAGAAGTTGCAGCGATAAACAAACAAACACAAAGACTTACAGCCGGTGGCTGCCTGCGTGTCACTTAGCAACATCAATATTTTTGTGCCCAAATAAAGGTCCCCTGCGCGGTGCCTGCTGCCAGCATGTGTGCGTGTGCAAGCGAGCGTGTGTGCCTCTGTGGTGCTGACCTTGTGGGCAGAGAGATCAGCCTGTCAGTGATTGGTCACTCCTTAATTTGGATGTCTAGACATTTCAGCCTGCGCGAGCGGAAGGCAGACATCTAAAGACGTGAGAAGAGATTCTGAGGGATCCTAGGGCCTTAAAATAATTCCCTGTCAAGCTGTAAATGTATTTTGTTCATTTTAAAAATATATGGGTGCAAGTGACTGAATGGAACGCATGACTGAAGGCTTTATTTTTTATTATCACTATTAATTAATCTGTTTCTTGGATGTTTTCATAGCTGTGATATAAATAGGAAAGCTTCCTTAAAGGTTATCGGCAGCTGTGAGAGAGTTAATATTATGATTGGTCTGCTGGCTGGAAATGTGTTTTCTTAATTTGCTGAGAACCACAATCCAGAATCCTTAGAAAATAAATGAACTATGTTTAAAGGAACTACCAAATCTTAATTTATAACATTGAAACTATAGTCAGGAATGTAATCTCCAAGAATGACCAGATTAATAGGAAATTATTGTCCATCTGTGTTTTATTCAAAACCTCTCTATGTGCAAACAAATGTGTTTATACCCACGTGTAGAAAAGGCTCAGTTTTGCCAAATGCTGAAATCCCTCAATTCCCACTGATGCCATTGGGCATTTGAATGTTTCCAGGGCATTAGCCCTACATTTGCAAAAGAGTGGCATGCACATACATTTACAATGGCCCAAATTTTCAGCTGCTCTTTAAATATATATACAAATGGGGCAAATGGTCACCTAGTTATCGTTTGCATGGATTGTTGTTTGGGATATGGGATATTTGTATAATGAATTAGAATTTACCATTTGGTAAAAATGTTTAAATTTAGAGAGCCGTATCTATTTCCTTAAGAATATTTTACTGTAATAATGAGAATTGGAATGTGGCAGAGCTTGGAGGAACTATTAGTATCCTTTGGAGATCTATTTTAGTTTTCTTTGATTTTAATTCTTTCAGTCATAAATTCCAGAAAACAGCAACTGATGCTTGAAGAACAACTAGCATTCAGAAGCAGGCACTCTGCAGCAACAAATTATTTTGAAAATAATGTGAAACAGTTTGATTTCAGTACTGATTCTCTCTGTCCATGATAAGAGTATTCCCATATGGGAATAGGTATAGCATTACAGAGAAACTTCTATACAACTGTAGAGGTGTCTGTATTTCAGGTGTGCTGGTGTAAACCGTTTAGGCAGGACTCACACCTGTAAATGCATCAAGTGTTCTTGTGCAGAATAAAGAGACCAGATCTTAGAGCTAGTTTGTACTGTGAGGATCTGCACTACAGCATTAGGAGAGTGGTTACCCAGCTGTAGCTATATTGATGTGACACTCAGCCTCAGCCTCCCCCCAAATCTGTGGGACCAATTCGTTTCAGCATAAAAGTCAATTTATTTTCAAGTAAGTCTCAGCTTTAATTCTGTGAGAAAAATTGCTCCAGATTTACTTTCCTACAAGATTTCCCTATTCCTTTTTTTTAAAAATTTTTTTTTGGCCTTTCTTAATGTTTGGCTCAAGTAATAGCAAACTGCATTAGCTCCTGAATTCTGTATCAGATGAATTCCCTGGGCAAAAATCCCCAGATTTCTGTGGATGTGGAGGCAGAGAAAGAACCCACACAGACATGTGATGGCAAAGCACTGACACTGACAGGTCTCTTGATGTTGTAAGTACTGTCCCCTCTGGTAAATCTGTCCCATTTTTAGAGGCAGGCCCCAATTACTCTATAGTCCTTCCCCTGTCTCTTCAGAAAATGCCACTATGCAAACAATTAACATACAATCAGACCCTAAACCTCATCTAACTTGCACTGCTGATGGAGGTTTTCATGGATCCCATTTAAATGTGCCAGGAGGACATTTAAAATTAGGGAGGAAAGTGAGATATTTTTAAGAAAACATTCTTTCAACATTTTGATGGAGCAAATTGTACTTAAAAATCATTAACTAAGTAAAACAAACAGCAATGGGGTTCTCCATCACTTGGCTTTCTTACGTGCTAGTGTGTTAAATTGTTTACAGTATTGCCTGCTAGTTCTTGGGATTTTATTGTATATTCTGCAGTTTTCTTCAAGTTTCAACTCTGAGGTTCTAATGATTATCTGAGAAGCTTATGTTACTTGTTAACACAAGCAAATTAATGCAAAAAAAACCCTCAGAGAGACGTTATGGAAAGAGAAGGTGGTATCTGTTTTAAATAAAACTGGTTTGTCCCACACTTCTTATCATTTTCATTCCCACTCTCACAACCCCCATGCTTTTCAGAAGAGGGCTAAGGGATGTGTGCCCAAAAAGTGATCTGGCCAGGATCAGTTTTGTCCCTGGAGGACACCCACCAAGTTCTCACCATGTTGCTTGACTTGTGGATCTGTGATGCCTTGTTTTTTGTGTAGGCCTGCTCTACCCTTTGGCAGTCATCAGTTATGGTCCATCCTTTCACCTCTCGTTCTTGCTTACCTCACCCTAGGTGAATCTCAGTTTGTGGGCTGTTTCCTGGGTTTGCCTGCTGTGGGTATCTTCCTGGCTACAGTCATCTTGGCTTTTGGGTGAACAGGAGAAGAAGGGGCACATAGAGCATGGTGCAACCTCACTGCTGTCCTCCCCCCGTCGGGGCACAGGTCTCCTGCTAATCCATGCTGTGGGCTTCCTGGAACTCAGCTTTTTTGGTGGTGCAAACACCACATTCCTCAGTTCTTCTCTGTTTGATTGCTACCAGTGTGTCCATGGTTCTCAAAATGTTTCAGGGTTTTTTCTGTGACTTTGCTCTAAAGCCCTTCCTGTTGCTTTTACTGACAGCCTGTTTCTGTTCATGCATTTTTCAGACCTATATTAATATTTCTGCTACAAATGCTATACAACTAAAAAACAAATATTCTAGTGAGAAGTGTTTTAAACTGTGACTTAAAGAAGTACAGATTTAGGTATCAGTTGAAAAATTAATTGCACTTAGTGTTTTTGTAATGATTTTATATCTTTCTGTCTTTTGGGTTTGGCATATCTATAATTTGGGTTGCCAGTATTACAGCCTTAACAAGCCAACTAGGACATTTTCTTGTAGTCTAGACATATTTTCCCAGACAGTCCAGCCACAGCTAAGGGTCTCTGTAGGTCTAATACAATTCAGATGCTGCTTCTTCTGGGACAGTCTTAGAGCTTACTGGCGCTGAACACAATATATGAAGATTACTCATTTACTGGCCAGATTGGCAGAACGGAGTGGTTGCTGCCTCGTGCAGTCATTTCGCTCTCATTCCTGTGCTGCCTCCTGTGCTTTGCTGGCACTCCAAAATCACTTACAATTTTTATGATCCAGTTTGTCGTATGTGGCTGCTCAGAGGTTTCTACCACTACATCAGAATGAGTACACCAAGATAGGGAATACCTGGAAGCTGCTCATCACTCTGTCCTGGGATTTGCTTATCTATGTCTCTGGGTGCATTACATCAAGACGGAAGTACTGAATATGTGCCCAGCACCCGTAATGCAATATCCTAATATTCATAAGCTGCCATTAAGGTCACTTGTTTTTGAATCTTTGGAGACACATCACTAGGAATTATCCTGTTCTCTGAAACGCTAGTGCTATGATATGAACTGATGAGAATTTGAACAAATTGTGTTTTTTAATGGTCTTTGTGGTTTCATGTATGATTTGACCAGATATATTGTTTAGGTTGGTTAATCTATGCATGTAACTGACCCCACGTTCCATAACTGGACAGCTTTAACACTTGTATGTTCCATTTGTTAAAATGATATTTTATGCTAGGAGATGCATAACTTCTGCATTCATTCAGCAAATATGCAGAGTGTTCCCATATCAGGTCCTTTGACAAGGCATTACCTAAATGAGCTTCACAGATTTTTTAAAATTCCAGTTCCTCCCTATATTTTTTTCTTCCTGTCTGTAGTGTTCCCAGCAGTGCAGTAGCCAGAATTTGATTTCTGTCAGAAATGATACTGCTTCAGTCTCATCTCTGTAAGTCTCCACAGGGAGGTTAGAGGGTGGTTATCCTCCGGCTGGTCTGGACCTGGTCCAGCATTCAATGAGAATGCAAATCCCCTTGAAAGCAGATACCTTCTCTGCAGTGATACTGCCTTTATGCTGCATGTGCTTCAGGAAGCTTGTGATAAGTTTATATTTGCATGGAAATACCGTTGTTTTTAAAGGTACCCAATGTTTTGCAGTTATGGAAGCTTAGTAAATGAGCCTAATTCTTTCCTCTCCTTTTCAACAAGGGGAAAAAAAAAAAAAAGTGTATGTAACACGACTCGAGGCCTTGCCACAGCAGTATAGGAGATTGTTAGTGCTTTGCTAGAACATAACTTTGATTGTCAAGGCATTTGCTGCAGTTCAGAACATTAATTTTGTGAAGAGAGGATTCCACAGCTTCCCTGTTTTCTAAGGTACGGTGTGGCAGCATGAGCTTAAGCAAGCTGGGCTTGGTCGCACATCCCCACTGTCCGGGTACTGAGGCTTAGATTCGAACAGGCACGGCAGCTTTCGGAGCGGATGCAGCCCTGAATTGCAGGAGGGAAGGATAGAAATTCCAAAGCCAGTTTTGTGGCCCAAGAGGCCTGTCTGCTCCTCTCGTAAGAGGGCTGGTAAGCCGTGGCGGCTACGCAGGCTGTGGGATGGAAGCGTGGCCGAGGGGCAGAAGCGCTGCCGGCTCAGGGCATGGCCGGGGCGGCTCTGCGGGCGGGCGGGCCGGCAGCCGGACCCCGCTCCCCTCTGCCAAGGGGAGATGGACAGAGAGACGTTCCTGCGCAGGCTGGGAAGCCTTTTCGCTCCTCCGCAGCCAAGCTCCCTGTAACCCAGCCGCGCTTCCCCGATTCAAGTTTTGTCTTGCTCAGGCCGACCAAAAATAACCCGTGCGCGGTGGGCTCCAGCGGAGGGGCGGCCGCGCTGGCCGGGCACAGCTATTTCCGAGCGGGGCTGGCTGGCAGGGCTGGCGGGCGGCGCAGAGTGGCTGCCAGAGCCGCGCCTCCCGGCACCAGCCCCTCTGTTGATCGCTCTGTTGTCACTCCCTTAGCGACCGTCGCCACGTCGCGCCTTCGCGTCCTGCCGGGCACCCCCGTCCCCCTCCCTTTCCC
>VZSR01001685.1:4208601-4321704 GCA_013398615.1 Brachypodius melanocephalos | reverse complement strand
AAGCAGCTCCTCAAAGCTGCCTAACCCCACACGCTGCCCCGCCGCCCAGAGAACTTGAGGGGAAATGGTAGAGAAAGCCCCCAGCTGTGGAGCCTGCAGTGAGGGCCCCATTTCACCAACTATCTTCGTCAGCAGGAGACGGACGGACATCCTGTAATGCAAACAGGGAAGGCTAAAGAGGAGTGGACAGACATCACCTGTCTGAAATGCCGGTGGTATCTATGCTAGCTTGCCAGATTTTCTAATTCACTCCTTGTCTGCTGGCATCATGTTTCACCATTTCAGACCCTGCTCAGCGCGGTGTGTCTCAGCTCACCAGGTTGCCTGGAGCACCTTCTCATCTCTTCCAAGAACCCCTGATGCAAGTGTCCCCCAGGACCTGCTTTGCCCCTCTCTCAGTGGTGCCCCAGGCACCCCTCCCTAGCTGACAGCCCCTTTGCTGAGCCTGCCAACACACCTGGGGCTGAGCTGGTGGGGCAAATGCTACATCCTTTAGCATTTACTACAGTGGCTGTTTTCTTCTTGACAAATGCATCCTAGCTGCAGAACAGATCCTTCACTCCATTGAGACAAATCTCTGACAGGCCTCATTTTAAAATGGGATTGCCAATATATTAAAAATAGCTAGAATTTTTAGAGTGGGTTTTTTTCTTTTTCTTTTTTTTTCTTTTTTTTTTTTTTCTTTTTCTTTTAATGTTTGTGTGTAGACACAGTATCTCTGTGTACACTGTTCCATCCTGATCCATTCTTTGGTTCTGGAGACTCTGACTTTTGTAAATGAGCAGAAGATGTCACCCCAGTGAGCATCAGCTGAGTGTTGAAGTCTCTATGGCCTAGTTTTTGGAGATTATGAGGATCCACTGTTTCTTGAGCAGCTAACAGGAAACAGTGACGGGCATTTCTAAAAAGCTGTAGAAAAATTGTTATTTAAAAATAATAAGTGTACATGTATGAACACTAGACTGGTAGGTTACATGGCTGTAACTGCGCCTCGAGCTAACCAAGAGGCTCAAAAGGTTAGAGGCACCATAAAAGTTGTTGTACAGAGCTGGTGGCATCCCTCCAAGAATTTCACTGCCACTTGCTGTGAATGGGCATTTGAGTTCCAGGAGAGATTTGGGGTTTAACTTTTAGTTGTTGTTAAAAACTAGAACGTAATTTTAAACTTTTTTTCTCTTTTAATGAGGAGTGAGGGTGGGGCAGGAGAGAGAGGTTTCAGCAACTCTTCTTATTGTGTGTGTTGATGTAGTCTCCAGAGAGGTTACCAAAGTTAGATTTTTGAACAAGATAGATCTGTAGATATGTCATTACATATTCATAAAATGTGTGTGCTGAGGTCTTTTAAAGATTCAACATTTCTGGATGCTGAGAACTTCTGAAAATGTGGCCCACTCTATGAAATTACTATATGTCATAAAACACAAACAAACAAACAAACAAAAAGTGTCAGTCCAGGTAGCTCAGAAGATAAAATGGTGTTCTGCATGGCATGGGAGTAAGGACAAACAAGGAGTGAGGGTTGTGTATTGAAGGCAAGGAATGCGTCATCCCTATGGCTTCTCCACAAGTCAGATTTTACAACTGTGTAGACACAGCCATTTTTTTTCTTTGGCTTTTCCATGTGCCTTCAGTTGGTACTCAGGACAGTGGTTTCACCTTGCTGTGTCTCTTTCCCAGCCTAGCCTTTGCCTTTATCACCCCCAAAACTCCAGTTAGTTATGGCCGCGCGATGAGCGTGGGCCACGTGTGGCACCGCAGCGACTCGTGGGTGCAGCGCTGCTGCATGCAGTGGTGTCAGTGTGGGAGTTTCCTTCCTTTGATACCACTGAATTGGAAAACTTTCCTCAGCTCTGTGTGGGTTTTGCATGTGTAAAGAGTGATTGTAATAGTCACCTTATCTCACAGCTGAAGGACTGCAGCAGAAAACTGTTAAGAGGGCTAAGTTATTGGCACCAAACATTTCCTGTCAGTTTGCAGTTCCTCAGTCTGAAAATTTAGTCAGTTTATGTTCTGCTTGATGACATTTACATCCAAGGTATTTTCTCTGTTGATGAGAACAGGTAATTTTCAGGGCAGAAATCATTTTATCCTTTGCTTTACCCTTCTCAGTTTTGAGGATGCTGATTTGTTAGCAATTCAAGATGATGGATGATCCCTCTACAGAGGTGATGGCATAATTACCAGAACCTCAATGTGTTCATGCTGAGAGACCATATAACATGGAGAAGCTAAAACTGTAAAGCCACCTCACATGAAGAGTTATTTTTAGGACATAGGAATACAAAGTTCTTGTTTAGAATTTTTCTCCAGTGTCTGTAAAGTGCTTTTAATAGATAAATAGCTGTTACGGCCTATCTCATTGGAATTATTGTGACAGAAGTACAGAGAAGAATGGAAGAGACTGGATTGCTTCCATGCCTCTGTAGATTTCCTGTCCATTTCCATACTGTTTGGATCATGTTGCTTCCCACCTAATGTTTTTGTCTTCGGTAGGCTTTGAGTTTGAACTGGTGGTGGCTTGTCATGCCCGAGTGTCACTAGCATGTTTGTTTGAGGGGAAGGAAACCTGAAAAATGAATGAAGATGTGTTATCTCAGGCCTTTCTTAAATGTCAGTATTCATTCTTAAATGAGCTTGCTTTGACTTGCCTTAATTCTTCTTTTGTTTAGTGAAGAGTACTTCAGTATATTGAATTTCATGCTGTTTGATGTAGCAATACACATTAACACCTCACATTAACATGTATTCCTCACATTAACATGGTGAGGAATACATGAAAGTACCCTGTGCTGTTCTGTCTTCCATAAATAATACTATAGAATAGTTTCCACCTTAATGTCAGTTGCTTCCAATTTATTTCATTTCCATCATAGGGAAGTCATGACATCCATGTCATCTAGCCTATATGGCAATCAAAGATCCCAGTTTGCCCAGTAAGCTGGCAGTGTTGGTAATGGTCTTCAATACCAGGTCAAGAAGAGTCAAGCACAAAACTTGCATGTGGTTTCTTTTTGTGCAGTACATGTTATTTCAATTCCAGAAAAGTTTCTTTGTTAATTTTGTTAATATTCTTGCTTTCAGTGTAATCTCATCTTGCATCCATTTGAAGCACAATACTGACGAATCTTTTCATTTGCTTAACCTGTTTACTAAAGCCCGAGTTTCCCAGAGCGACAAGGATAACACATGAAGGTGACTCAGGTGCGGTTTAAGAATATAGAGCAGCCTGGAATAAAGGGCTCAAGAATAGCAAGTAGGAGTTATTTACGGCAATTTCAGCTAATCTGTCTGTGTGTGGAAGCTGAGCAGAGAGCCCTTGCATGAGGGGGCAGTGATATTCAGCATGGGAGCAGTGAGTGGGCTTTGCAAGAGGAGATCTGATACTCCTGTCCTCTGGTGGCCTTCCTTTTGAAGAAGATGTCACTGAAAGACAAAATGCCAAACACGTGAAATTCTCTGAAACCTTTTGTGTAGGTTTACTCATCATAAAGCAGCAAGGGCTTGCTCTCTTTCTTCATAGACAATATTAGCTTTTAGGTGTTTTTTTAATAGATTTAGATTGCCACTCAAAAAGATTTATAGTGTTCCGATAGTCACATTAGTGTTCAGACTGAACTTCAGAACCTGTATTTTATATTTACAGATATCTTAAAATTGACTTTTGGGGATGAGAATACTCTTCTCATATCCAGAAACAAATTACTTTGAGAAATGGAGATAAACATCTATTTGACTCTTTTAACCCATTGAGCTTAAGTAGAATATCTTTCTTCCACAGAATATTTTTTCCAACAGATTTTTTGAGCTCCGTTTACTCAGAAACTTTGTTCTCTTAATAAGGGAGACTGGGAAACTTTGGCATTTGTAAAAAATATCGTTATAAAATAATAGAAACATAGGAGCTTATTATTAGTTATAATTGCTGTTTGTTTTCCTAGTTTCAGAAAATCTACTATTGCTGTTTTTGTACATATGGATGGTTTTATAATGTAGGATGAAGGCTCTGACAGTGTTTATGTGCTTTTGCATTTTTTGTTAGCATTCTAATTATCATCAGTTTCTCCAACCAGACCATGCCATTAACATTCCTCCTACTCAATGCTTAATGGGAATCAGAGTTGAAGTTTGGCACGAAACAACCATATTGGTCTTTGTTCCTGGTTCTGTGTCTGCCTGTGTAAATCACACACGCATACACACATGTCCTTTTAAAATTTGCAACTAACAGTGTTAAAATTTTCTGGAAAAACGATAAGAAGGTGAGAAAAAGTCCTTAGCAAAATGATGGGGACACAGTCCACACAACCGAATGTCTTGGTGCAGAGGACTTCTTTGAACAGACACACGCAGACAGTATCCATCACAAGTACTGCCAGCACTTGCATGGCTCATGTAAATGTTATATTTCTCTAAAACTCAGTAATACAGGACAGAAAAGCGAGAGTGTTTTCAGCTTCATTTAATTATGAATTGTTGTCTTCTTTCTTTGAATGACCTGCCTTCGGTAGCTCGATAGTACCTTTTGTGTCCCCTCAGAATGTTCTGTGCTGCGAGCTGTGCCCTTACAAACGATTTGAACTTGTGGAAGTGGCAGGGGCAACTTTCGGAAACATGTAGCTGCCAAGTTTCCTGTGATGTGGTCTTAAAATAGACCAGACTGGGAAAAGAGGGGAGGACTGTCACCAAGTGTGCTCCGCATGTCAGGACTGTTTTTACTTGATCTATATCGGCTGGCGAAGTCCTTTGTGAGCAGAAGAAAGAACCTCCCCCCCACCCATTTCCTCTTTTCAGGCTATTTTGGGCTTCCTGTGAAGTTCTCAGTGTACTTTCTCAGCCAGAGCAGCATTGTGAGCTCCTTCTGGTAAATCACATTTTCGGGTTTGGGTGGGGGTTGGGATGATTATAAGGAGAAGATAGGAATTTGCCTTTAAACAGGTTGGTTTTTTTGTTTTTTTTTTTCCCTTCATGCGTTCAAGAGAATACTCGTTATCCCACTGAATGCATGGATGTTTCCAGCATAATTTTTTTGACCTGGTCTACCTAGGTAGCTTTCACTCATGCTAGCAGGTGGTATGGACATTTTCTCTTTTCTCTTTTAAGGAGTCATTAAATTTAACACAGAGGTAGTGCCAGGAAGAGACAGCAGGATCTTAAGGAATTTGTGGAATATTCAAGCTGAATGTTCTTATTAGTTCATGGTTGAAAAATACCACTGCATAAACACACATCACTGATCTATTTCTGTAGTGAAGCAATAGCCTAGGTTGTGTTTTTTCGGTGTTTTTTTTTTGTTTTGGTTTGGTTTGTGGGTTTTTTTTTTTTTTGGGTTTTTTTTTGTTGGTTTTTTTTGGGTTTTTGTTTTTGTTTTTGTTTCTGAAGTTTCCATCAATATAACTCAGTTGTTTTCACTGAGCTTGTCGTTGATTCCAACCATTATGGGAGAAACCAAAATTGGAGTTTTCATGTGGATGTAGAGTTCTCCTTGTCTTAGCCCATATTCCCAGAAAAACATAGAAAAGCAGAAAAAAAAATTCTGATAGAAGACACGGAAGTGTGGAATAACACGCTTTTAGATTTCTCTGCATAAAAAAATCTGGATGATATGAAACATACATGTATAACAGGAACAAGACCAAACGTGGGGATCAGATTAAAGAGTTTTATCATGTGTTTGGTTGGAGCTTTTTGCTGGTTTCTACAGAACAGCACAGCCCCACAGTTCCTCAAGTCCTCAAGACTGTTACTACTTGAACGTACTTAAGGCTGCACAATTTAGTGGAGGAAGGATTTGTATGTACTGCAAAATTTTCTCTGTGTAGTTGTAAATACTGGCCTAATCCTAGGGAGTGTTTGGTTGGAAGGCTATGCTTGATTAAATGTAAGCATTTTTGAGCGAACACAGAAAAAAAAAGTCCTCTGTGGGAAGGGAAGAAATGACTGATTTAATTTTTTTTCCTGATCTCACTTAAATTACAGGAACAAACCAGAAAAAGGTTATTTGTATGTTCCTGGACAAAAAACCTACCCAAAATTATACCTCAGATTCAGTACCTGAAAATTCTTTGAAGTTTTTCTTTGGAAAAGTCCTTCCATGTGCAGTCACGGTGAGGTCAGTTGACAGTTCCTGACATCTCAGCATGGACTGATATGTTACTTTTTTGTGTTGTAAACACTAGCAGTGCTCTGAGTCTGTGCACACTCCAAACAGGTGCTTTTTGCAACCATTTTAAAATGGAATAGGTTTTTTTCCAGAAGAATCAAAAGTCTTTGTTTTGCTCCCAAATTACAGTTCACCATTAAGAAGTCATCTCAATGCATTAAAAGTCTTTTATGCTTAAATTAGACCTGCAGTCTTTGGGGGAGAGTTGAGAAGGAAAGGCCTTGGTAATTTTTAATTTCCAAATTACTTACTCTTGAGTTTATTTGCTCTGTATTAAAATCCTAAGTAAAAGTCTGTGTGTTAGTGTTAATCCATGAGAATGTTTTGCGGGTGTAGAAACTTGGAGTCAGTCCTGAAAGCACCATGTTCTCCTGGTACTTTTATCTTGTCCCATCTTTTCCCCTGTCTGCAACATCTTATTATTTTCATGGCAGTGGCAGTTCCTTCAACTCACTTGGTGTTTTTTCCATCACCTGATGGGCTAGAGCAGTATACATTGCTATTATTTTTCTCAGAAGTATGTCCTTGAGTCTCACTCACTCGTCTGTACACCAAAGCCAAAGTATGTTTTCTTCAGGCATCTCTACTTTTCACAGAAAGGTCCAAGATAACAACTTCCCAACTTTTCCCTTACAATATGGAAAACTACAGCAAAAACCCAGAAGGTTTGGTGGGGTGGGCAGAACAGTCCAGCTTAGTTTTTCAAGCCTGACTTTTCCAGCATAGCTTCAAGTTTTCCTATTTGCCTGGAATCAAATGTATTATATGTCTGGAATCAAATGTATTATATTTGAGTTGTCTCAAAGCTTACTGTGCTGTTGTTATGAGTGGTTTTTTGTTAGTTTGTTTAATTGCTTGCTGATGAAAGTCTTCTCTGCAACCTCCTGCTTCTCACTTCTGGCATCAAAAAATTTAAATCAGTGGAATTTTCATTTTGCTATGGTTATATACTTTGTTAAGAGGCCAATCCAGAGATCTTCATGGGTGTGTTTTGGGAACCCCAGGCTCAGATTCTGGTAAAAACAAAAATCATATGAAATAGCTCCTTGTGAATTTTTCTCAGGATGCAGCTTGCTTTATGACGGTGGGCCATGGGGAAGGATGGCTGTCAGGGCTGGGTACAGGAGAAAACACAGAGAGTTTCTTTTGAGGGGTGGGGGAAGCATTTCTGCCCTGGTGAGCCTGGTACAGACAGCCCAGCCCCTCTTGTGCTGCTGTAAGCATAGAGAGTGTAGAGGGTCATAAATCCTGGGAGCATGGATGTCCCAGCCAGTGCCAGTCTGCAAGCAGGAACTTTTCTCAGGCAGGTTCCATGTGGCAGGGGCAGGACAAGGCTGTGTGTTTCATAAGATTGTGACCGCTGTGCAATGGCCCTGGCTTGTGGCAGCTGGGTGGTGACACTGCCATGAGATGCTTTGTGCAGCTGGGCCGTGCCAGTGCCAGATAGGAGTCCCATGGTACAGGCTAACCCAGCTGCACTGAAAATCTCATTCTTCTCTCTGCGCTTTTTTTTTTTTAAGATCAACAATGCAAAGTGGGGGTCCCAGCTAATGTGCTCTTGCACCCATGTGCATAAAGTACGTAGACATTAAGTAAATACAATTCACTTCTTTCTTTCCTTTTCTTTAAGCATTGTAAGAGTTTCTTGGACATCTGCATTTGTCCAAGCTACATTTCTTGCTCTCCTAAAGGCACAAAGCGTGGTTAGAAAAAACTCAATCCTGCTTGTATGTGTAGACAAATACAGGGAAATAAAATATATCCCTGTTTGCTTTTTCTGTTCTGCTCAGGGAAGAGAAGTTTTGAGTATTCAAATAATGCAAGCCAAACATTTTTCTAATAAGCATCATTTTATTTGAGTTGGAAGTATTGAAATAATTTCACAGGTCAGCAACTAAAGCCCAATTACATAGTGATTTGTAGATTGTCCAGTTGTGAAGGGGCGGCAGTCAGCTTTTCTTTCCCAATCTAGAGTGTCTCACAGGTATATATTTACAATTCCTACACCAGCTTCATAAGCATAAAATAAGATCCAAGTCTCTTAGTTGCCTTGAGGGCTTTCTAGACTGGGAATGGACTTTGTTTCCCAAGTATGTCTCTAATCCAATAAAGCAGTTTAAAGCATTACTATAAAAATATATATATAAAATATAATTAATTATTGTTGGATAATGCTGACAAACAGGTGAAGAAACATTTTTTTTTTTACTGTTCAGTGATGATAGTCTGAATCAGGATTTAGCTCAGAGCAAGCTGCCATTCTAAAGCATCCAAAAATAATTTGCCATGATAGTAAAAAAAAAGAGAATTGCTTAAAATAGCGATGTTAAGAAAAATCAACAAATTACATTTGACCAAGAGAAACTTCCAGTTCTTTTTATTTGTTTACTGTTTTTTTATTTTCTCTTGGGAAACTCTGTAGCCAGATTTTCAGGCTATTCTCTGCAATTATGGGAACCCGGAAAGTTCCGTTTTTAAAAGAAATCCAAGTTTCTCAAGAAGAAGCACGACTGCAGGAACTGGGACTTCTAAAAGAGTGAGCAAATGCTGCAGCATTCGAGATGGTTTTGTTGACTTTCAACTTTCCCACAGACCAGAGGAGCAATGGTCCTTGACAAATAAAGATTATAGTGCGTGGCTCCCACCAAGGTCTGCTTGCAAATGGCCTCTGTTGGCAGTCCCAGATGTGAAATGCTGGGTGTTATCAGCAGCCCCAGAGAGCTTTGAGGGGCATCACCTAACAATGACAAGAAGGCATAAGAGGCCAGTTTGTCACTCTTTTTTTTAAGAAGCAGAGCATGGAGCGATGTGAGAAATGGAGGGTGGAGCTGAGTTACTTGCATGAGTAACATCTGCAGGACTGGGCCTGATCCTCTTCCCACTGAAAGCAGCAGGCGTCTCGCCAGCCCCTGCACTGTGACCAGGATCTGTGCCAGCAAAGAAGAGGACTTTTTCTATGGCCTGCTCAAGGAGGAAGAATTAAAAAAAACCCAACCAACCAAGCAACCAAGCAACCAAGCAAACCACCCCCCCCCCAACAACAACAACAACAACAACAACAACAACAACAACAAAAAAAGGAAAGACACAAATAGGTGAAAATAAATTACACCAGTAAAATAGACTCTTTGGCTTATACCCATAAGGAAATGTTTTGCAAGCAATGTCTTTAGTCCTGCCAGTCTTCCTTCAGATATGTGGGAAGCTTCATGCTTGGCTGGAAGAGTCAGTCCCTGGTTTGAAGGTGTGGGACATGAAGAACTGGAAGAGGAGATAGGTGACCACTGGCATTTCTGTGGTGGGGTTGCCATGAGGGCAGGGAGCATGTTTTTCTCAACTTGGGAATGTTGCATTGCAGCTTTAAAAAAATTGGAAATGCCATCCTCATGACCTAGATCTTTCCCCTAAGCTTTTATTTTCTTCTTTTTTATTATAGTTAATCTTATTTCTAAATACCAATTTTCTTTCCCCTAGGAAATTTAATATGTAATGGCATCTTTACCTCTTTCTCTAGCCCAGTTAAGTTTTTAGGTGGTTTTTCATTTCTGTAGAGTGTTTTTTGGGTTGTGTGTTTTCAGTGTGGTAAATTAGAGTAGAAATAGGTCAACCGATTAGTAACTGCTGGTTTGCCTTTAAAAGCAAATCACTTTAAAAATTATTCTTCATATTTCTCAGTGTATGTGCCAGCTATGTGTAATTTTAGCTTGTGTAAGTGGCGATGGATCATTCAGGGCAAGGGAAAACAAACCCTCTGGAATCAGAACAGAGAGCAGAGTAAGTAAAATAATGAAAGCATATGTAATTATTTCCTAAAAAAATGTAGTACTCCAGTGAGGTTTCAGGAATCCCATGTGTAGGAGGAAGTTGCAGCTTTGAACCTAGTGTTTTTGGAGAGTTGCTTACCTTGGTAGCACAAACATAACTCATTGACTGATTTGAGAACTTTTCTGTTTAAATTGAATAAAGAGAAAATACTCCTATTTACTGTTTTGTCCCTGGAAGCTTGTGGGCTGTAAGCAGAGCTTTACAGTAGTGGTGCACTTGAATTTATATTACCTGGAGAGTTTTTAAGGTATCACGTCAGCTTGTAGTCATGATACCCACACTGTGTGTTTATCAGTGACTTGTTTGCTGTACTTCTAAAAATTAATTGCTTGGCATGTGTTTCTGAACTGGTTGGGAAGCTCCTTTAAACTTGTTGTACTCTGAAGTTCCCTCTTAGTTAATGACTGCAGCTTAGTCTGCACTATAAAATGGTACATCAGCAAGGGTTGTGCGTAAATCACTCTCCTAACACATTCAGCTGCGCCAGCAGAACCTGGAAGATAAATGAAATTATTTTTAAAAACATTTCTGCTGGTGTAGCTTGTTCCTTCCAAGAGACAGGTCTGAAGGGTACTGTCTGAGGCCTTCTTTGCACATGTAGTCTGTGTAAGGGTAAGAGACAGTTACCTACATAACTTTATGAACTCTGCCAAGGTGCTCTCATGCTAAAAGTATTTTCAGTGACCAAGATGTCCTGTTTTCAGAAACTCTTGCCAGCCTTACTTGTACCCAAACAATACCAATTTAATGCCTTTTTAGGAGTGGATTCATTGAAGTTAGTGGAGTGCCTTTCTTGTCCTGATGAGTTAAAGGGTGTTTTTTTAACAGTTGATCTGATCACCAGAATATAAAGTGCAGCCTGACCTGGACTCTAGTGCTGACCTGGATCTGGGCATAGCATCATAAGGGGCACCTGCCGGGGCCACTCCAGCCTGAAGGATTCAGTGGCTCTAGGCAGGGCTGTGCCAGTTCATGGGCAGTGAACGCTGCAGTGTGTGCTGCATGCATCAGAATGACTTGTGTAGCTTTCATAGGTGCTGGCAAGATGAGCCAAAAAAATGGCCTGAATGGGTGAAAAAAGTTATTTTGTATTACAGATGTTTTCTAAGCGCCTGAATCTCTCTGCCTCATGTTGTGATCACTGTGGTTCCTCTGCATTTCGCCATCTCTGCAGGTTTCGAAGGCAGCAGTTGAAACACTGTTAAACTCCTAAAGGTTGTTATGGTTCCTGTTGTTTCTCTGATGCTGCGTCTTTGCCATGCAGTGGTGCATGCCATGCAGAACAGTTGTGGTCGCTCTTCCCTCCCTCCGTTGCAATCAGTAACCTCAAGGAGCTACCAGCGTGAAAGGAAATGGTACAAAAATTTCCAATTCCTTCTCTGTGGCACAGAGGTGGTAGTCCACGTGGATTTGCTGAGCGTGGTCATGGGGCGTTACAGAAGAGATCTCTCATCTCCTACTTCTTTGTCGCTGTGCTGGCACCACTTCGTTCCCAATAGTGTGGCGCCTCTCCAATTTCCTGTCTCTACATGCCAGATTATGGGAGTTAGACAGTCAGCAGCGCTGTGCTGGGGCCAGAGCCAAAGAACAGGAGCAAAAGACGTGAGCAAAATGCTTTCCTTGGGAGAAGCTCTGCAGTAGGGGTCTTAGGTTATTGACTTGGAATGACTGACCTAAGTCTTTCTAGCAATTTGAAGGTGGGGCTTGTAACTGGAAGCCCTCCTGCCTTTCGTTTTTTACACTATCCTATTCCAGGGTTGTTGCCATTTGAGTCTTTGAATTCTGTGGAGTCTGCAAGGCTGTGAAGAAAATCCTGGAACTCCTGTCTTGCTGTTCCAGTGATCCACTGTTCACTCAGATTTCACATTTTGTTTGCCAACTCATGCTAAGACTAAAATGAACATAAAGACCCAGAATGTTCCATGTCAATGCTCAGATCCTGTAGGAAAAAGTTAAGCAATCCGAATGGTAATAGGAACGATGGCTTATTTTAGGACTTTAATGACACTTACCAGTAATTTGGAGACTGAGTAGTCTAAGATTGCTAGCACTGAACTACCAGTAGCCATACAAGATTCTCTGCAGAGCTGCAGTTCTGGTCAGCTGGACCCCTGTGTAAGCAGGAATAACAAACTATGGAGAAAGGTTTGCTCCAAGTGCCCCACATTGGCAAAATTTCAATTTTTATTAATGAAACTGTTCAGTTTTGTGACCCATTGCAACTTGAGAGACAGTGCTCGTGCTGTCCACAGTTTTTAAAACTCCCTTTACAAGATCACCAGCCACTGCAGAGAGTTGTTTTCCAGTTAGCATGGCACAGGCAAATGTTACTCTCATTACTGAGGATTTTTTCTAGATCCTGGCTGTTCTTCACAGGTCTCTCTTAATTGCTGACATTCCTGCTGCCCTTTTATTTGATGACTGCCAGACTGTCACCAGATCCCTAATCTCAAATCCATCAAAGGAGTAGCAAAACCCAGCTCACTTACCAAGACTGTTCCATCCTTTCTTTTGTGACCTGACTCAAACCAGGGGTTTCAGTATGGAAGACTGGTTAGCAAACTTTTTAATGCCATGGGAATTCTTGTCTGAGAATAGGTTCATGTTTATACTCCTGTGATCCAAAACAGACAGAAACATGGATATATATGTGTTTAGTTGTGAGAGGAGGCTGTAGGGCTTTCAGTTCATTTGGGTTTTGGTGGTGTGGCTGGTTTTGTTTTACTTTGAGAAGTCACTTGAAAAGAGATTTGTCCTAATTTAATAGTAATCCATGGTCTGGAGGCAAACTATGTTTGATGATGCCCTAGAGTTTAGAGAATTATTAGGGTTTTTATTTCTGGTGGGTCGCTCATGTGATAGGATCTGTGCTTTGGAGCTGCACTCTTTGCAAAACTGAGAATGGAGCTCTACAGGGCTTAAGATAAATCAATCGTTTTCCTCTTGCCTCCCATGGTGAATTTGCTCCTGTGGTGGTTGCATAAGGGAACCCAGCTGAGCAAAGCCGCAATAAAAGTGAAGCAGCTTGCTACTCGCTTTCTGTCAAGTTGCCACACTCCTTCTGTACATGCTGCTCTACACCAGTTGCAGATTACCGCAGCAAATAGCTTTCAAAACTCCAGCAGTCCTTTCTACCATGTGCCTCTGCTTGCTAGCATGGCTGAAAGGCTTTTGTGCTACTGCAGCACAGCTTGTTGGCTGATATGGCATGATAGAAACCAGTTCATTACCAGTGTCCTTTTTTATGCGTTAATTGGCCTAGCTGGTCATACATTTCTGCTCCTGGGAAAGGAGAGAATTCAGTACCTGGAAATGTGATCCATCATGAGCTTCAAGTTGGGCAGCCTCACTTGAGGTATTTCCACTGAGGGACAGATTCAGAACTTGGAAGTCTTTGGGAGGAATCTGGAAATTCTTTGCTGGAAGAGCATGCAGAAATCCAAGGCAGCATTACTTTTCCAAGATAACTGGACAGAAGTAGCCGATCAGAAAAAGAAACTTTTCATCAGTCTTCATTTACCTTATGTTCAGAGATCAAGGCTGTACTTTAACAGGTTGTAAATGAGCAGGGTTTAGGTGATTTGAATCAGGTGGTGTGCAAGGCTCATCACACCACTGGCAGAATCCTTCTTCCAATCAAAACTGGCTCACAGCTGCCCAGCTCCTCCATTATACTTGGTGCAGGTTTCCTGCTGTCCCACAATGGAGGTGGAAAGGAGGAGAGCATGACAGCTCTGCCTTGCAAAGAGCTCCTTTTTTGCTGTTTCTACATTGTTTGCTCCATCTGAGTTAGTGAGATACCTGTCTTATAGTGGCTGGCTACAGCTTGAGCCTCCTCTGGCATGTTCTAGCTACCTTCCTACATACTTGCTTTCATCCAAGTTGAACAGTATGAGGAAAGACGGCATTGTCATCCTGACTTACCAAATCTTGTATTAGTCATGTCTTTGGGAGATGGTGGCAGTTCTTCACCTCCCACGCATAGCCTAGACATAGTCTTTTACCAGGCTTGATATGGATAAAAAAAAAAAAAAATCCTAATTCTTTGTCTCCTTTAACTGCAAATGGCTGTAATTCATAAATTTTACCATTTTGTTTGTGTGATGAGAACTGTAGCCTGTGCTGAGAACGGTATTTTTGCTTCCCTGCCCCCTCTTGCTGTTGCGGTAGGGTGAATTGCATCATTTCTAATAAGATTAGAGCTATTTGCATTTTAAGGTGTTCAGGGTATTAGCTGGCAGTGTGTCAGTTTAGTCTGTCTGAGCTGGCTTTGGTCACCTCCCATAAAGGTTAGAGAGTTCAGAAATATTGTGCCTGGTTGAACTGAGAGTCTAGACATGTCTGGAGAGATCCTTAGTTTTCAGGGTTTGTCTAAGCTTTTTTTCAATAGGGGTGTGAAAGCTACCAAAAAAATGACAAGCTAACACAAAGGTTTGAAAGTCATTTGAGTACTGTGTGGGTGAGAAATGCCTGTATCTGTACTCTTAGTCAAAGAACAGTAAAGGGCACACACTGGAAAAAATAAAGAGCACTGTCAAGCAAATAAAAGGCCTTTTATTCGTGTGTAGAGATGGAGAAGGACTCCAGGGTTGCTCCCGGTTTTAACTGCAGAAACTTAGGTGTGCCACTCAGACCTCTGCATGCCAGGCTGTAGTCCTGTGCATTCAGCCACATCCATGCAACCTTCTCTGGAGGTGAGCCGGGCAACAACCTTCCTGATGCTCTAGGAGTGAAAGAAAAGAACAATAAATATCAAGGTATTGTTCCTGCAGGACTGCACACTTTGCCACTCCTGGAGGCGCAGCTGCTGGTGGTGGCCCCGTGCAGCTGTGACCATACCTCTGTCCAGCTCAGACACCTTCCTTGTGTGCCACCTTTCAGTTCAAGAGAGCTTTCCCTGAAGAGCCCCAGTTCCATGCCTTGAAAAGACCCCTATCATCTTCTTCTCCTACTCCAGTGAACCTCTTCACCCACTGAGCGTTGAAAAACATTGTCCAAGAACATGGTTTTCACTGGAAGATCTCAAGGAGCAGTATTGCTCCTATACCAAAAGCTGTCCTGAATCATGGAGAATTCAGTGGGCCTTAAAAGAAGTTGGACAGTGGCCTGACCCCTGACAGATGCCATTGTGTGCTGTGTTCTGTCTGGAGGAGTCACTGTATGCTGGGGCCATCATACCTTTTGCCAGTTCTTTGAAGCTGTAGTGGAAGTAGAAATGCTAAGGATAGGCTGTGGAGATTGCTTGTGCAGTTGCTGACAGGTAGACAAAACACTGGAGTTACACACTGGGGGGGGTTTTTGCCTCAAAGCTTGCAATTTCTCATCTAGCAGATGAAGTAACCTGGGAAAAGGACAAAGGAACAGTAACATAAGCAGAATATGCTTGTTGAAGTTTCCTAGAGAGGAATGAATGCAGAGCAGAAGCTATTTGCTTCTGCAAGTTTCTACAGGCAAATTATATTCTTGACCACTCTTCAGTTCTCATGATAGCTGGAGTATTTTGAAACTCTGATTCTTGGAACTGCATAATAAGAATGTCAAGTATCATTAAAAAAAATACAGTAAAACATGTTTCTAGCCTTCCTGACTGCAGCCCAAATCTTTTTGGTATGGCATGAGTAAACTCAAATTCTAAACAACAGAAAACAATGGCAATGTATTTGTGTAGTCTTGGGATTAACATCAAATAAGCAATACTAGAATTATCAAACCTTCATCATCAGTAGTGCTAAAGGCTCTTGAAGGATATAACCACCTCAGCAGTTATGTTTAGTGTGAAGTGTGGAGAAGAGAGCAGCCAGTTCCTTTCCCTAGTTATTTAGGCACCATTGGTGATATATTTGTAGGTTCGTATATTTAATATAGGCTTTGATGTTTTCCCTTATGCATCTTTTTTATTATATAAATAATGTCCTTGTTTCTTGGTGTTTGCTGTTAGTGTGTGCAAATACATTCATCTTTTGTTTCACCCTTCCCTAGTGACCTGTTACATTTAGTTATGGGATATACAGAAAGGAAATAATTAGTCTAACTTTGATCTGCCCTTGAAATCGCGCTGTGCTTTTAAACCACTGTAGAAGAAGAACAACAACAGTAAGTTTGTTTCTGCTCTCCTCAGCAACAAAGCACAGAGTAAACCTAAGCACTGTAAATTATTGTATTATGATAGCCTAAAGAGCCACTTTTTAATAAATGAGTTGTAGATGGAAACTTTTCTTTCCAGCATGGAGATGCTGCAGATAGGCCAGTGGTGTGCCAGGAGCTCCTGAACTGTGAAATCAGAGGAGACCATTGGATCATCACTTCCGACCACCCGCGTGGATGCCCGTTTCATCTCACCCCCTTACTTTCATATAGCCCCTCACCTTAATTTATTTTTCCACCTTTTAAGATTGAAGCTTAGTTTGTTAGTGATTCTTTTCTTATTTTTTCTTTTTTCCTTTCTTTTTTCATCTTTGTATTCTGCTTGGCGCTGCATGAGCAAATTATTAAAGCTTCCCTGCTCCAAGGAGGTCTGGGAAGAAAAAAAATCTGCCAGAAGTTATTTGAAATGGGCTGTGAAATTTGCAAACTGTTACAGGAAAAGCAGGTATAGTTTTCTGTTCCAGGAAAAAGAGGTATAGTTTTCCATTTCAGATCCCGATAACCTAGAAACAATGCAAAATTTGGGTGATAGAACAAAAATGCAACAACTTTAAGGTTTTTTTTTCCCCAGTTGCTGGTGGTGAAGGAGAGCTTTGGGTCCAGCCTATGGCTACAGAATTTGAACTGTGTGTCCATCTAGTTAATTTACTTAGAGTTAGCCTTTTTGGTTTTTTTTAAACCTTCACTTATTTCCTAGTATGTGTAGTTTTTTGAGGCACCAGTACTATTAAAAGTTAGGTAATAGGACAATAGGAAACAGCTTTATTTCAGGTAGTATCTGGATCTTGTTTTTACAGTTTCTTTTAGTGCTCAGAAAACCAGAGACTAGATAGAATTTGGAATACAGGAATACAATGCCAATTTCTCCTTCTAATCCCCCTAGTCTGCTTATGCATTTACTGCGTGTGGCTTCATGAGGGATTGTCCCAGTGCAGCAGAAAACTGTCTTGGTGATTCAGTTAATGGCCCCCACACTGATCCATGGGAAAGACTATTTGCTCTCAAAGTCCTAAAAAGGCTTTCCTTAGAGTGGGTTTTTTTCACTTTTTGGGGTGTTTTTTTTAGTTTTTTTTTTTTTTTTTGGCTAGACAGCTGTTGAGCTAAGAATACCCAGAATTTTTACAGTAGATGTGAGCATTTTACGCCTTAATCTCACCTCCTTTTTTCATAAGCAAGCCGTCTTCTTTGTCATAGTTCCAGACATCAAAATCCTAGGGTTGTCTTTTTTTTAATTGTGCAGTGCTCAGGCCACTGAAGTTGTGATTCTTGATTAAAGGATCTTTATGTTCCTTTAATACAAAGAAATGGTGAAAATGCACTAGTTTTACCACGATGTTGTTTAACCGGCATGGGCGAAATGTGAAATCAAAGACTTTGTAGTGAGTCATAATTAAAGATTCCACTGTATAGTTTGTACTATTTTTATTTGATTATCTATTATTCCTGTGTGATATTTTCCCATCCAGTGCAAGTATTTTTGTTCCTTTTATCTGTTAGCTGTTTTTCTCCCCAAAGCCATTGTATGTTGCTTCTTTAAGATGACATCTCCTGTGATGTACCCCAGAGCTAGATGTAGTAGTATATGAAAGTGTCTTAACACACTTCATACTATCACAGTGCTAAATTATTTAGGTTTTTCAAAAGGCATTTAGGCCTTTGCTGAAAGAGGATTCAAATGTGTACAGCAGTGGTGGTTATTGCTCAATGTATGTTTGTCCAGAAATGCATATGAAAGGTAGAGATGTTAATTTTAGCTTCATTGAGTCTCCCTGTCTGGAAACTGAATGTAAATCTCAGTATGTATCTCTCTGTTGTGTTTTGCCTCTAGCAGCTTTTAGAATCACAAATGCACATTTTTAATGACTAAATGTAATATTAACAGAGACCCATTCTGCCCCAGTTGTTTCAGTGGAGAATGGACTTGCTAGAGACAGCTTTTAAGTAGCCACATCTACCTAATCAAAGTTTCTCCCTTCCCCCTGGGAAAAAAATATTTAAAAAGCACAGAAAAATAAAATTACTCATTTCTGTGCAGGCTCCAGAGTGGCAGCTGGGATGTGAAGTAAGAGGCCATGGTGTATGGCTGCACAATGGACACTTCCCTCCAGATGCTGGCATTTTTGTTCTGCCCTACCAGAGGTGGGCAGGAGGTTGTGCAGTGCCCCTGGGACTGGGACCCAGTGCTGGTGGCACAGTAGGTGACTTGCTGCATTCTCTGGGCATGGGTGGAAAACACCGCCAGAGGTGGGATGCTGTAAAGGATGAAGGGGCACCTTTAGGTTATATTTTTCTTCCAGGTTTTAAATAAATCCCTGCACCATTTTAGGGAATTAAGAGTGAAACAAAAGTATTTTGGGAAGCCACCTTAGCCTTTCTCTCTGTTTTGCATTTCTAGACTCCATGAACATGGAGCACTGCTTTGCTGGGTGTTGGGGCTGTGAGTGCAGGCTTGGCAGCATTGCTGCTGTGTGTGTGCTCCTTGCAGCTGGCATTTGGAGCTGGCCCTAGATGGTGGGATCAGTCTTGGGCTGAGGCACCTGGGGAATGAGCAGCTTTTCCTTGTGGGGACGGTGGTCCAGCATCACTTTCCTCCCCCAACATGCTGCAGCAGGGAGCTGCAGCTTGTATAGAGCAGGAGGATACTTGGTGTTATCCTGCCTGTACCTCCTGGCAATTTCTGCAAAGAGCTAGCCTGTGGCATCTTGCTCCTGTGTGAGGAATGGGTGAATCTCAGTCCTGTTTGACGGGCTTTGGAGTTTGAGGAAGTCCATAAAGGGAAATGGAGCTTGGCCATGTGGCATCAGGTCCTGGTACCTAACCGTTCCTTTCCCATTAATGTGAAACTGGGATTCATTCACCTTAAATGAAGTATCTAATGTACATAATTGAAAAAAAGAAAAAGTACACTGTGAGGTTCATGTGAAAAAAAGGTAGAGGAACTCTGGACCAACCTGAGGAGAAAGGCAATTCAGAAAGCCTTGCAGCCAGCTGTTGATGAAATAAAGCGTGAGGGATCATCCCTTCTCTGTCCCAGCTGAGCCAGGAGGCTGGAAGGTTTTTCCTGGATGGCTGTCCTGCCGGCTTGCTGAAAGGAAGGCTTTCCAGGAGGTCAGGGCTTTCATGCCGCTGCACCTTCTGACTCGGCTGATGCAGGGAAGGAAAGAGACCTGAGGCAAGAGGCAGCACAACAGCTTTTAAGGGTATGACCTTAAAGGAAAGGGAGTTGGAAAAGCCAAAGATAAAGACAGCCCAGAAGATCCTTAGGGCTGCCAAGCCTAAAATTAGACACAGGCTAGGCTTTGTTTTCCTTGCAGGCTCACATGCCACATGCGTCTTCCCCCAGCTGGCCTGCTCCGTGAGGACGGCGAGTGCTGACGCCAAGGAGCACTTGACTCCCTGGGAATAGGTTTCTTGTGACTTTGTGTAGTCCCCATCATCACACAGTGGGAGCAGGTGGGCGACACGGCAGAGCTGCTGTCACGTGCGGGCACACGTGGTGTGGCGCTGCTGACAGCAGCTATCCTGGGATTGTTGCTGTTGACAGCCAAAGCGTTGCTGACTCCAGGGAGGGTCAAAATTATTATTGGTGACCACATGAGGTATTAAGTGCTGGGTTGACGTTAGCAGTCCATGCACAGGACACAGCTCACCGTGTCACTTAGGTGGCGGTTTAAAGGGTGGGCAGTGTGATTGGGAGCAGGCAGCAGAGGGATGCTGGATATCACATCCCACACATATGTTGTAACCCTTCCCCTAAGGGCTGTCACTTGCATTTTGGCAGGGCACCTCTGAACAGTTATGCCTGCAAACTCCGCTTTTGCCAGATGGAAAAAAACCCCACAAAATTGTTTGGGCATAGCTTGGCCATCCAGGGTGAGCCAGAACAATGTGTAAAACTTCTGCTTGGGGCTGCACCAAATATGGTTGGATTCTCATGTCAGTGCATTAAAAGGGAGCACTGTGACCGTATAGTCACTACTGTTTGAAATGGTGTATCTCTTAAGAAGACACGCTCTTAAACCAGACTTATTCTGTGAACTCTGAAACAGGCTATCTTAATTTTATTCGGAATTCGCTTAGCACTGTTGTATTCACATTATGCAGCAGAAAAGCCTGTTAAGATCTGTGCTTGCCAGGGAGTTCTGCGACTGAGCAAAAGCCTTTCTGATCTCTTTGCCAGGTTGTTACCAGCTCTGCATGCAATTTGGGCGGTTTTGGACTGTAGAAGTACAGGTAAATCAGACTGCAGTAGTACTTTTGGCATCTCTGCTAGCTGCCGTACAAGGGATTGATCAGCCCTCTGCATTTCAAGAATGCAGAGTTTTGTTTTTCATTTTGCTTCTCCTTGCCTGTTCTGTTTTGTCCAGCTGTTTATAAAAAGCGGTGGTTTTCCAGCTGCCTTCTTTAATCCCCTTTGACTGGGCTGGAATTTTAGCCAAGCTGTACCTACATTACAAGAGGGGAGAGGCACTGAGTACAATGCTGCACTAAGGGTTTTACGCTTGTCTCCTTGCTTGCTGCGTAGCCAGGATAAGTCCTAGCCATTTCTCCAAATCCCTGTGAGTTTTTCTTCAAAATGAAGTGATTAACTTCTGCTGTAAACTTCCCCTTGTCTAGGGCATCCAGGCCTTGTGCTGAGCTTGACAGCGTTCAAGATCTCCTGCCCACACAGACTATTAGGTTCTGCTTATCCTCCGTTTCCACTGCCTGGTGAAATATTAGATAACGGGGAAAGAGCTTATCTTACACGCGTCTGAACTGACAAATATGGCAGCCTTTCAGTAAAAAGGCTAATGCAGACGAGGCCTTTTTCCTGGCTGGAATAAGAATGAGGCGGGCGCTTGTCTTCTGCCGCTGACAACGGTCAGATGCATGCGGCGTGATTTCCATAGCATCCAGACAGTCGGAGCACCTAATATCTACCTGTCTAGTCAATACATCAGCTTTGCTGGAGCGGGGAGCTGAAGTTTGTCATTGAGGCGGGTTTCTAATGCAGCACGAATGGATCTTTCAGCTGTACTCCAGGGTAAACACTGTAAGCCGTGCAAATTTATTTACCAGCACTGACAAATAACTGTGTCAGTCACTTTTGTTTTCTCCCCGAAATAAGGTATTCTTTATAAATGCCCTTATGGATTTAATTTTTGCAGCTTTGTGCATGGTGGAGGGGGAGGGGGAGACTTCTGGCTGTTTGAACAGATTAATATTAGTGTTTGTTTCCCTATGTGTTTCTGCAGATGAAAAATTAGTTTGTGTTTGGAATCAATAGTCTTAAAGGTCTTTCCCAACCTAAATGGTTCTAGGACACAAATAACCTTCAGATGGACCCATTTCAGGGGTAGCAGTTTGATGGTGGCAGCTGAGAAACGCTGTCCTGATAAGAATGTTGAGGGGAGTTTGGCTTGATGGCACAGCTGAGAAACTTTGCTTTGCTGTGCCAGGGTTACCTGGAGGGGCAAGAGGAGCAGGAAGAGGCTGCTTTGCACACAGCGTGCTGAGCAAGGCCTGCTACTCATTTCAGAAGTTTCTTGGCTCATCTGAGACACAGGGCTGTGCTTGAAATGTAACACTTCCATTTTGAGAAAGAATACTCACTGTTATAATGTGGCATATTTCTGCATTGCATTCATACAGATATTTTGGGAAATTGTTTTCCCAGCTGTAAATTCTAAACCGTACATTCGCTGTTGAATTCTGAGCCACCAGCTAAACCCCAAAGTGTCTGACAGCCCAAAAATCTGGGGATCTAGTGGGAGAAACTGATGTCCTTTTTAGAAGAGGGGGAATAGAAGTTTATGGGTGGCTTTCTGCAGTATGGTGAAACACAAGTGTGCTCTGCATGGAGGAACTGGAAAGAGTTGTTAGTTGGGCAAGCCAGACACACCTAGACAGCATCCTGAGCTCCTGCCAATCCACGCGGGGGGTTTGGATCTCTTCCAGGCTTTGTTCCTGAAAATAAATTGTTCAAGATGGGGAACTCTGAAGATTATATTGACCAGTGAGGTATGCCTCTGGGTGTGAGCTTTAAGGGAGAGAACTCAGGTTTCAGATTTGGGCTAGAGGCTCACAGAGAAAAAGCTGCAATGAAACTTTAGCCTACATTTCATTTGTTTGCAAGAGGTGGTGTACAATTTTTTTTTTTGTGTGTGTGTGTTTTTCCTTATAAATGGGATTTATTTTGGCCTCAGAAATTTGAGAAAGGGCTTTGATCTGATGATTTAATTTAGCTGTTAACTTGTTTTGTATCCAAAATTTATACAAAGAGATCACTTCTGGTATCTATTCCACAGGAGTGAAGAAATTAGGTAGCATGCATAAACCATGCAGAATATGTAAGACAATGGATGCACACTAACTATTATGTTATTTAGTGCTTTGATAGCCATGTTGCAAAACAAAATGAGGAGGTGGGGATGTCTTTTGGAACAGGATATGCTGCAGTGCCCGCCTTGATCTACATTAGACATCTGCACTGTGAAGTACAAGCGATGCTCAAAGACGCACTGAGAAAACAAACGGGTTACAGAACTGTCGTGTTAGAAATGACAAGATGTGTAGGCAATGGAGAACCTAAAAGTGCTTCAGTTTCAGGCAGGATGTTAAAGTATTAACTGAAGAAACATCGGAATATAGCAGAAAAGATAAAATATGAACATTTTGGAAACTGGGACTCAGTTCTTTATGTGACAAAAATTCACACTGTGCTGAAAAAAAAAAGAAAAAAGAGCAATTTTTTTTTTTTTTTTTTTTTTTTTTTAAGCAGAGGAGAAGACCCTCAGAATTTTGTGATTTAACACTGAGAACCACAACTCTTACCTCTAATACTGGGAACCACAACTCTTAACTCTAAGAGTTAAACCCTCCCCCCACCCTCCCCCCCCAGATCTCAGAAGCAAAACAACCAAAAAACCAAACCCCAAAGCAAAACACGAAACCACCTTCCTAAAAATTTTTAGAGGTGTTCAGGTTTAAGTTGGCTTTGGGTAAGGCACCTACAATGAACAAAAAGTCTTAGTCTGAGCTTTCAGAGCAAGAAATATGAAAAGAAATAAAGAAAAAATTACCAGAGTCTTTTTGAATTCAAAATGTCTAAGCTGTTTCTGCCCAAAAAAGGAGAGATTGAAGCTGAGAGCCAGTTTGGGTTGTATGACAAATTCATCCTTCCAACTTTGGCTTGAGCAATTCCCTTCTTCCTGCCTTAGGTGTGTAAACCAGAAACCAGATGTCTGCAAGGTGTTCAGTATGTCTAAAAAAAATCCAGGATAAACTCTGGAAAGGGTGTGCCTTTTCTAATTCGCTTAGCAAAACTGTGCTAATGTGATGACATGCAGCTTTCAAGGCAGGAAATATGGCAGGTAAGGTATTGACAGCACCTCAGCCTCACCATCCTGAGTGTCATACAGCAATATTTCTCAGACTTTATCTGTGAGCCATCAATGATCTCTCCCAGGAGACCCTTTTGAGTACCTACCACAGCCAGGAGATTGGATCCCTGAGGGCAGAGGTGGCTGGGAAGCTCTTGCTGCAGGGTGTAAACTTCGTAAGGGAAGCAATTGCAAGTTTGTGCTGGGCTTGGTTGAGACTACAGAAAGCAGGGATAGCGTGGGATGTACGGGCATTGAATACTGCCCTGCCTGAGGGCAGGGGCCGTGTGGCCTTTTCCATGGGCCCCATGTGTGGTCTTGGTGGCGTGGCGTGGTGTGCCCAGGCGTCGTGCAGGGCAGAGAGGGTGCAGACATGCACACAGGTGTGGGGTGAGCTGTGGGGGGAGGCTGGGCTGCTATGTGCAGGTGGCCAGCACATGCCTGCCGTGTCAGACGCATCCCAGACCCCGCGTGCTCGCTGGATATGCGCTGTGCTGGCAGGCTGCACGCTCTCACGAGTCATTTGTCTGGGACTTATGAATGGCAAAAAGCCTGGTCTGAGCTGCTATGCAGATCAGGATGCCGGCACCCTGAAATCCCGGACAAATCCCCTTAGCGCTTTTGGTAAATCTGCAGCTGGGATTTAACGTTGTGACAGCACATCCTAAGTGTGGTAAAAATAGCCTGTCTCCCAGCAGTGCAAACCTGACTCGCACCTCACAGTTAATGGGTGAGCAGTCAAGGCTGTTTCTGGAATCATTGCACGAATGCGTGAAGCGGCGCCGGTGGCAGGGGATCACGGAGCAGCGCTATGAAACGCTTGCCTGGCTCGGGCCGATTCTCTGCAGCTTTGACTTAAAACTCAGCGGATCAGAAGTGTGGCAGAGACCCCTCATCCCAGACTGGAAGGGATGATGGAGAGATCTCTCTGCCCTTTGCTTCTCCAGAAGGCTTTGTCTGCCCTGGGTTTGCCTGGAGGCAGTCTGGAAGGTGTGCTGTGTGGGCAGCATCCCTTCCTAGGCCGGGCACAAAGCTTAGCTCTCTCCCTGAAGGCTGCATAAGAACTTGGATTTATTTGGTTTTAACCCTTCACCTTAATCCTAATGAAAACCCACATTATATATTAAAAATTAGGGCTGCACCGAGTGTGAAGCATCAGTAGTTTTTCTGCCCCAGTGGGGTAACATGGAGAAGTGAGAGGGAGTGGATGGGTTTTTCCTGCTCTGCATGCACACACAGGAGATCACAGTTTCTCTGTGACCCTGAAAATGAGTATCTTTCTCTCAAAACTTCCTCTCCAACAAGTCAGTTCACCCAGAAAGCCTTGCCCCACCCAAATGGGTTATAGTGTTATCTCTTTAGTGGGCTGCACAAAAATGCTACTGGTGAGTCAGTACAATGTCAGTTGTGCAGTTGTACAGAATGGAAATACAGGATGAAGTAGTTTGAAACGCAGCCTCCCATCCAAAAATACCAGCCAACCAACTGTAAGATGCATTAGCTATCATTTCCCAGTGCATCTGGTAAGATTTCAAGCGAATTTTGGTTTTTTGCTGTCACACAGAGGAAAATACCATTGCAGCTCCTTGGGACCCATCCACTTACCACTGGGCAGATTTTGAAAATGCATCTTTATGATTTAGGTGCTCACATGTCATCCTTAAAAGCGGCTTAGCAGTCCAGCTGACATATGGTACTGGTAGTGGACAGTGTGTGAAGGCTGAGGTGAGTGAGGCTGTGCTCTGTGGAAGCATTGTGTAGGTGCTGCTGTGGTACCAAGACAGAGAAGAATGGAGACAGGCAGGAAGAGCTGAAGGGACTTGCCTTAGGTCACTTACAGATCTGTGACAGAGTGAAGGAGAGAAATTCAGTCTCAGTCTGATCTCATAGCCAGTAGATGATGCATCTCCCTAAGCATCTATGCCATACCTTGTATGCAGTCTTGTATATTCTGTATGCAGGGTGTTTTTCCTTTCTTACCTGAAGTCCTCCTTATGTGACACTTGAAGTTTAATTGTATCCTACCTGATCCAGTATGATATTAGGGCTACAGGGAAAAAATGGATGGAAGAGCAGTGTTAGAAAACATTTTTCAGCCATCACTGAGACCTCATCTCTGTCCTGGATTATGTTCAGAAACATCCATCCCTTCGACTGCCTGAGCTCAGAAACATCACAGTAGAGTGGGATTCTGCTGCTGCACATATGAGCTAGCACTGCATGGCTGCTGGTTTTGTTCCTGGCTCTTGGCTTCCATCCTGAAATGACAGTGTCATTTAAACTGCCTAGAAATACAAAAGTTAGCCTGCCCTTACACACGGTACAAGAGGTTGGTGGTCCTCATGGTAAATGGTCAAGTTGCCTTCCTGTCATGTGTGGTGTCTCAGAAGTGGCTTGAGTTTGTAGATGTCATTAATTATGCTGAAAATGAGAATACTGTCATTGCATTGGGTGGGATTGGTCTCATTTTATGTAAAATAGATGCAGATTTAAGCTTTGTATCGAGTTGCTAGGGTGCTGTCCATCAAGCAAGTGTTTGGAAATCATTTTTTTAGAAGCCATGCCAGTTTTGACATGCTGCTTTAATATTTTTCTGGCTGCAATAGGGCAAGACATAGAAATCTTATGTTGTCATCACACAGAGCTGCAAAACGTTCTTTTTTTTTTTTTTTTTTTTTTTTTTTTTTTCCTTTCTCTCTTGCACTCTGTCATATGGAAACCAGACCAAGATTATAAAATTATTGCCCACAAACTGTGATCTTTCTTCTCTTTTGTGGTGAGAACTGACAAGTCAGTGATGGCTTGGTGCTGTTGGTACTAGCTGTTCGTGCCGCACTCATTTGTATGTATCGGGAAGTGCCGAACTTGGCGTTCTTCTCAGTTGGCACACAGGCTGGTGAAACGTCAGATTTTTAATTGTGATAAAGTTCACGAAAGAAAAAAATTATGGCAGATGTTTCCTTTTGTCAGAGCGAACTGAATCATTAAAATGTGATATGATGTACTATGAACAAGTCAATGTAAACACCATCCCTGTGAACATGTCAGAAGACTGAAGAACTTAGACCATTCATGGTAATGTTAAAAACCATGTGGTCTGAATGCTGTATTACCAAGCTTTTCTCTTTAAATGCAGAGCATGAATCTTATGAATTTTTATTGCCTTTCTACAAAATGAAAAGATAACATATTCTGCTGTGGTAAAAATAGCCTGGTAGCTTCTGCAGTGTGGTTGTCGTTTCGCTGGTGGTTTACTCAGAGGTCTGCTTTTCACAAGTAACAGTGAGGTAGCCCATTCCCATTGAATGCTGAGCTTGCTCACTTAATTTCCTCTTTTCTAGAAGATGTATTTTTGGGAAGTCTTACTCCTTTTCCAGTCTGAAGGAAGTGACAGAAATGCTGCTGCTTGCTGAGGAATGCCTGTGATGATGCGTTAAAACTGGCTCCCGATAAGTGGTTATGGAAAAACTGCAGGAAGCATCTGACAACTGACATTCTCTGTGGACTTCTTCTCCTATTTCCTCCTCACATCTCCTGCTCGAGGATTATTGTCTACACACTCACTTAGGCCATTAGTCAGAAAAGAAGTGCATTACAAACTTCCTGACACTTCCTCATGACCTGAGTACTTCTTATCTGCAGTTATTTTCATTGTTGCTGGCCTAAGAAATCTTGGATAGATTCTGATTCTTATTCCTAGTGTTGTCCTTTCTCAAGATTTTGCCTTAAATTATGATCTTCTTAATGCTTCAGCTGCTGGAATCAAGCATGAATGAGTACCTTAATTTTGACATAAAGGTCAAGGACACTCTGGAAGGATAAGATCTAGGTGGATCCCACAGGGTTGTTTTATGTCACTCTTTGGATTTCTAATTTGAGGGAGCCTGACTTTACTGTTTTGGAATGCTGTGGATTGGGAATAGATTACTCTGTTACATCATAAAGAGGGTTAGAAACTAGAGCAAATCCAAATCATTTTGCCCACCAAAAATCTCAGTCTTCACCTGTTTCGGGGGTGCACCGCAAATGAGGTGAATGTGTTTTGCAGACACATTTAAGTACTTGTACAATGTGATCAATGACATTGATTTATTGGGGAAAATTTGTGTTTCTGTGCATGGACATACACGGATTGTATGCCAGCCATGTATTTTATTTTAAGTGGGCCTGCAGAAGCCAGAAGTAATGAACTTAGTAATGTGGTAACAGTTGCTAATGGCAGAGCCTCGATAGTTCTTGCACCATGGCAATTTGTGGAAACGCAGCGTGCTTTTCTAAACTGGCATAAGTTTTTACACCTCTCTTGCACCAGAGGAGCTTAATCCATCGTGAAACCTCGTTAGAAGCCGCGCCATTGTATCCTGAGGCAGATGTGAAATTTGTGTGAGTCACCGATCTGCGATGGAGCTGAAGGAAACTGAGTCTGTGGTTCTTAAGAAAGAAGGCGCCCATTTGGGATGCATTTACACAGCTCCTTTAGTATAAATCATTAGTGCTATAAACTATCCATTATTGTTAGCAGAAGAAATTTAACAATGCAAATAAAACAAAATACTGTGGCAGAGCAATTTTATGCTTGATTGTAATGTTTAATGGCATGTTCTCATAAAGAGATTTTCCCCATCCTTCAGACCTATCGTGTCTGTGACTCACTTGATTTCCGATGGTTTGAACATCCCTCATTTTATTCCTAGAGTTGTTTTCTCTAGAGCAATTTCTGTAAACATGCTGCAGCATGGGGTTATCCAGGGTTAATTTCCTTTATGATTACACATCCAGACAGCATGTATGTAAATGCTGCAAGACAAATGATAGGAAAACTGCAGGATGAAAGAAAACAAATTCCTTTGTTTTGCATGAAGATCCATGTACCAGTATTAGTCTTTCCTTTGCTCACTTTTAAATGTTAACATTAGCTTATATTGGCATTGTAGTTCTTTTAAAAGCGTTATTTTTATGTCATCACTGACCTCAATTTTTGCCTTCTGTTGATTGCCTTTGTTCCCCATATCTCTTCAGATACTTTTCCCAGGTTCTCTCTTCATTCTTTACTTTCAGGTGCAAGACAGCACCATCAGTGAGGCAGAGCTTTGTATCTCTAAACTAACTGATTATATTAATGTCAGAAATAAAATACAGCTTTTCACATTCTACTTGTATTTTTAGCACTGTATTGTAATCCTGGTTCTGCTTTCCCTTCTTATCTCAGTTCTGTCTTGCCCTTAGATTTTCTTCTTTTTTTAGACCAGGGTTGCTGGGTTTTCTTGTGATCTTTCTGCACTGTCCAGCTTTTTGAAGTCTTTGCATACACCACAGCCAGAAAGTACTAAAATATTTGATAGTCTGTTAACCTGCAGTCGAGTACCTGTTTTCTTTTCCTGGCTGCCAGGGAGTTTGCTGGCAATTGAGATTTATGGAGCGAATAATCCACCTGGCAGGATACTCTCTATAACTGAAGTATGTTCTTTAGTGGAAGAATAAACGTTGTGTGTCTAAAATACCACTAATAGCTTATTCAGCAACCTATGCTTCTACAACAGGGCTTTCAGTTTTGTGTTGGAGGTGGATTTTTGCATATGCTTAATTCTAGCATCCATTCTAATTCTATCCCTCATTTAACTTTCATCCATTCCTATGGCAGGATAATGCATGATGTGATCTCTCAGCTTTTTCATGTGGTCCTTAGTGCATTTCTTCTAGCTCCTGCTTGAACAGAAAAAAAAAATAATAATGAGGGATGATTCTTTCCTGTACTTGCTAGGAATTGCCTGGAAACCACAGGGAGCTTAGGCAGGGTAGTCATGCTGCAACCAGAGACTCCACAGAATCCAGTTCCAGGTACTAATTGCAAGTACTGCTGGGAGAGCTCTGAATAATAACATAATTTTAAAAACCTCAAACAAACAATATTGTGGTCCTTTCTTGCCTTTTCTCTTACTTAAATAGCTCATTTTTACACTTAGTTGCTTTGAGCTGAAAATGTGACAAAAGCTGTGGAATGTGATCAAAATTAAGGATGGAAGGAGGTACAGTATTTTCAGAGCAGCTGATTTTGTTCACTAATTTTGGATGGAACTAAATGGAGGATTGACATAGCCAATGACTAAAACACATGGAAGCCACTGTATCACAATATTCACCATAATGGTGGGAAATTTTGGTTCTCAGACACCCCGTTACTTCATCCCCTTGGGGATGTTTTCCTGGTCTGAATAGTCCGGGTTGATTATCCTCCTCATATTTACAGCTGCCTTTCCCTGCCCAGAGCTTCTCATTCCTCAAGCATCAGCACCAAGAAATTCTGTACCTGTTTTTCAGCAGTGGCAGGGGAGCATCGAAGTCACCAGCAGTGTAATCTCCAGGGTAAACAGGGCCAGGGCATTGTGCTCACTGTACCATTTAACCCTGCTGGAACAGATGACTGCAAATTGCCTAGGTCAAGCCAACATGTGAAGACTAATAGAACTGCAGTGGGGATAATTCATAAGTAGATTTTCTCACTCACCAGTGTAAACAGAGCCAGTGCTAGTCAGGTCTGAAACGGTGATTACTTTGAAATCAGCATGTTATAATTCAGTGTCCCTGACTGAACTCTCCTTCCAGTACAGGAAAAGAAAGCATTGCATGTATGGACAGCACAGGGATCGCTCAGGCTCTGCAACTAGCTATGCATATGAAGGACTGCTTGAATTTCCTAATCCTTCCTATTACTGCAGAGTAAAGAACAGCTTTAACAGGGAGTTAATTTAGAGGCCTTAAATACTGCCTTCTTCTCTCCACTAACTTTACTTCTTTTGGGTTGTGTTGCTAATCTCTTCACAGTGCTCCCATCTGCTTGTTCCTTGCACCTAATCACATTAAACGCAACATAATACCTCTGGATACATACTGCTGGCAAATCAGTTACTTGAGTTCACTGCCTTTGAGAAAAACACTTTTTCTTTCCCTCAGTTGGTGCCCTTCCTCTGTATCTTTTTTGACAAACTTAAACTCTGGATTTAATTAGAAGGGTGAAAATTTCCCCCAGGTGGCAGTTTGAGAGGTGAGGGCGTGGGCATTCAATGGGTGCATCTGCAGTTGCTTGAAGCCTTGAAGCTGCTTGACAGTGCAGGGAGGGGGTGTAATACCTCTGCACACATACTGTCCAGGTTCCCCAAGTGAGTGACCCTGGGGGCTGGCTGCAGGAAACACCCTCTTCTTGTCCACTTTCAAGACTGCGGGTTTTCTCTTACTCTTCAAAGTAAGGACTAGCCAAGAACCTCCCCACAGTCAGTAATGTCTTTAGAGAATCAGAGGGAAAAAAAAAAAAAGGGGGAGAAGTAGCAGAAATGCAAAACTCATACTGAGAAAGCAGCATCTGTCCAGTTTTGGTCACCAATACATGACTGTTTCTTTACACTTGAGATTAACACCTTTACTAAGAGTAAAATAAAAAGCTTCAGGTTTTGTTCTTGTGGGTTCCAGAATGAGTCTTTTGTTTTCCCAGTAATGATCTGAGGAGACAGATCAGTGAACATGTCCTTCATAACATTTCACCTGTTATCAAGTTTAACTAGCTCTTGGTTTTATCATTAATATGCTAGACTTGTAATGGCCTGTGGAGAAGCATTATGACTCTGTGCCAGAGCCTGCTTAAGGAGCTTCAATCCTGACGCCAGAGCAGCCGTCCTGCTCAGAGGTTGTGGTGGAACCTGCTACTTGGAATTTTAGTAGGAAGCTGGTCCCCCCTTCTTGTTGGCAGAGAAGCTTATATGGGCTCTCTGGCACAGGGCTTGATTTTAATTTAAAAGTTTGTGATAAATTCTTAATAAATAGGTGATGAGCCAAATATTGTACTGAGGATGTTCTTGAGGATGCTTATCAGGTGCACTACTTATGGATGCAGAAGTCTGTAACCATTTTGCAGTCATTGTGCCTGCACTTGTACAATAATAGTTGGTGGATAGAGAGGAAGTGTGTTAGTTACCAGTCTGTGTGCTGAATCCCCAAAGTCTTGCCAAAGCAATTATTTTATGTCATGGGTTAATGCTCTTCAGGAACTGAAGACACTAAACATCTACAGTTCAATTGTATGAGTAAAGGAGAAGCATTAATACCAATATATTAATTTGGTTTGTTTTCTGCTTTCTTTGTAGTCTTTAAACTGCACTCATCTGAAACCAGCTTCTCATTTTAAACATGAGGGTGGGGAATGATGTATGTAGGTCAGTCTTTGGCTCAGAAACTTTGTCTTACAAAGTCCTTGAAAACAAAGGGCTTGCAACAGGAAGGTAATTGGCCTCAGCAGCAGCTCTGTACACATTGAGTGGGTATGCCCATATAGCAGCCGTGTTTAGAAGTCTGGTCTGTTGAATTAATTGTTTTCAAAGTAGTTTAAGGGCAATCAGATTGTAATTTTGAAGGTGCTCCACATCTGGTATCTGTACTGAATTACTTCTCTCTGCTGGTAACCGTGCTGTACTTAGTTAATACTCCACTTGCACAAAAGCATTCCGTTGACATATAATTTAAACTCATTCCGCTCTTCTAGGAACTCTCAAAGGATATTTATTTACAGTCCACAATCACTGTCCCCCAGCTTGACTGTTGTGTTTGGATTGAGGCCTTAGACCTTGCAGTATCAAGCTAAATGTCAACAACAGTTTAATAAACCCAGACAGTGGGGATAGCCTGTAACCAGGAGAGGAGCCCTGCTGTGTGCTGTGGATATATATAGCAGGATATGTCTCCCTAATATTTTTAACCCCCTAGCTCTTCATAGTGCTAGCTTGATAGGTGAATGTAAGCAGGCCCACTCCTCTCAGCCTCTTTCACCTCCTGGCTCTTGCTCTTTGACTTTGAGTTAGGGCATCTTTTTATTTGAGGTTGGTCCATGGGATTTACAAACATGGAAGGCATGGGTCTGCCTCTGTGGTCTCTGCCAGAGTATCCTGGGGCCCTGTGCTGTGTGTGGGGGAGAGCAGTGCTGGTGTGAGCTGAGCTGAGCCAGCCACAGCCTGCTGGGAGAGGGGCATGGAGCCCCACCAGTGCTGCAGCCCATCACTCCTCTGCTTTCAGGAGCTCCAAGGCCCTGGCCGTGTGGACCAAAGGGTGAACTCACTTTTCTTGTTTGTATAAGTACACTGGTTTTATTCAGTGCTTTGGGGATACCACCATAATCCAGAGGATTAACTAGGAACGGGGAGGAGTCTTGGACGTGATAGTGAAGCCAGTATAGGAGGCCCATCCTGGGAGTTGAGGGACACGATGCTGATGGTGCTTCCTAACATGGCAGAGACACTGTGGGACTGTGCTGCTCCTATGAAGAGTCCCTAAGTCCCTGATGCTGGCCTCCGTTGTGGTGCTCTTAGTGGGGGCACGGTGGACACCGGGATGAGGAATCCATCTGGCGGTGTTCATCAGCCAGAAAGGCTGGCTCAGGGGCGGGGCAGGGGCAGCACAGGGGTTCAGGGACAGCAGAGGGGTTCACTGGTAGGCACAGGGCTTCAGGGGAAGCCAGGCACTGCTGGAGCTGGGAATTCTGCCAAAGAAACACACATGTGGCTGGAGCCCGGTGTTCTTCTTTTCCCTCCTTCTTTACTATTTTTTTTTTTTTAAACCTGAGGTTACAGGCATTGTTCCATATGGTTTTACAGTATAGCTCCAGGATGCGACTCCCTAATATTTTACGCAAACGCACACACACGAGTGCCCGTGAAACTTTGGATAAGGAACCCGCGGCCGCGCAGCGGGGAAGATCCCTGGGTCACTCTGGCTGTCCGTATGGCGCTGAGGGCGAGGTTTGCTTGCCGGTGCCCTTTGAAGCGCCCAGGGCCGGGAGCGCGTCCCGGCGGGCGGGGCGGGGCGGGGCGCGGGCACGTGCGCGGGGGCGGCGCGGGCGCGGCGCAGGCGCGGGCGGGCCGGGGCAGGCGGCGGAGCCGGGGCGCCCCGAGCGCGCCGCGCCGGGCCGGGCTTAAAGAGCGGCGGCGGCGCGGGTCAGGTACGGACCTTCCTGCACCCCCTCCTTCCCTCCCTGTCCGCGCTCCGCGCCTCCCCGCGGGGCTCGCTCAGCAGTGGGGCAGCGCCTTTCCGTTCTTTTTGTTCTCGCCGGTCGACTGTTTTTTAATTTTTTTCCCTTGTTGTTGTGGTTTGGGTTTTTTTGTTTTTGGTTTTTTTTTTTTTTTAAATTTTTTTTTTTTTTTAATTCGTCTCGACCCGGGCGCGGAGCCCGGCGGGACCCTGGTGTCCGTGCGTGCGCGCACACGCGCGGCCGGGGCACGGCGGGGCGGGAGCGGCCGGTGCCGGCCGTGCCCGCCCGCTCCGGCTGCGGGGCGGCAGCCGCGCTCCGAGCGCCGGGAGAGGCGCGGGCGGGAGGCTCCCTGGCAGCCTCCCTGACCGTGTCCCCTCACTGCATGGAGCCCGGGGCTGCCGGGGATGCGGTGCCCGCCGCGGGGGCTGGCGGAGCGGCTTGAGCCCCCCGCCCGGCGGAGGCGAGCATGTCTAGTGAGCGGCTTAACAAGACAGCGGTGAAGGATGCGCGGTTAAAAGACCTGTTGTTGGAACGAGGTACCGGCGCGTCCGCAGGGACAGAGACCGCGGGATGCGGCCCGGGGCTCCGCACAGTCCGGCCCGCCCGGGAGCGCTCGCCGGCGGAGCTGCGGGGTCTGTGTGCGGGAGGAGGCTTGGGGTGACGGGCTGGTGTGGTTGCTGGTAGGGTTGTCAATAATGTCGCTCTTGTCGAGCTCTTCTGGGAAGGTGATTTGATTCAACGTGCAGTTAGTTGTTGCCTTTTCCATGCTGGGCGTTTACCCTGAAACGTTGTGTTTGGTTTTAGGTTTTGGGTTTTTTTTTTTTTTTTTTTCCCCTGGAGGTTTTTTATTAGAAATGTTGTTTCTTGCGTGTAAAGAAACGGATATATATGAGTGTGACAGGCTTTGGGTAGTGAAACCAAAGCATTTCTCTTCCTGAAGCTTTGCCAGGTTTCTTTCCTGGTAAATTTATAGGACAAGTGGGCAGGAGGAGATGCCTGTCTGGAAGGCGGTGGCCCTTCACGCCTGGCAGGTGGTGAGGGCCGGGGTGACCCAGTGCCTGTCAGCAGCCGCTAGGAACTATTTAAATGGCCTTGATCAGTGCCAGCAAATACAGACCGCTGCTGCAGTCTGCCTTTGCTTTTTACTGCTGCTAACCTAATGAGCGGCAGGGTTGTCACTCAGGAGGAAGAAGAGATTTAAAATTATCTTTCTTTTCGCCGTGTTTTCCATTGAGGAAATCCTCTTGAACATCAGTGAGGTGTTTTGTTGCAGTTCGGTGTTTACAATGTAAACTGGACGTGGGAAATCCCATGTGCTCACAGCTGTGTGCTGTGGTTTTTATTTTCTTTATTTTATGGCCATGTTTTAATCAAACATTTTCAAATTATTTCCTCCCACGGGAAGTGCTCACAGACGAAATCACTCATCTCTAAGGGAGAGGTACAGTCCCTTGCCGCTGAAATGCAGGGGCCTCGATAAATTTAGAAGACTCTGCCCTTGGCTGATAGAGAAGTAACATGTCGTTCTAGTGATCTGTGCATTCTAGGAAAGCCTAAATCAACCTTGTTTGTTTTGCATGTTGCCCTTTAGCAACAGTCTCTCAATTTCCAGTCGAAAGTGTGACATGGACCCAAAAAAAGTTTGGGTAAAGAAACCCTTTAGTACTTCAGCGGCCACAGAATGTGAATTGCAGAAGTTGTCAACGGTGTAAAGTCTGTGTTCTGTGTTTCTGAGCCAAGAAAAACTGGCTTTTAACTTAACTGTGGTTTGGGTGGGTTTATTTTTTAATTAATTCTGTTCTTCCGGCTTTCTGATCTTTTGGTGCCGACATTGTTAGCTTCCAGTGACGCAAGAGAGGGGAAAAGAAAGATCGCTGCCTTGCGTGTGGGGTTGATAGCAAAATCAGAGCAGAAAGCACTGACTAACCAAATTCTTTGAAAGTGTTGGTGGTCATAATGATGAGTGGAAAGTACTTAACAGCAAAGAGTGATAAAGTGATAGATGTATTTTTGCCCTTTACTCTTTCCTTTGTCCTAAGGAGGCTTAGTTACCCCTCAGGGGACGATTGTAGACCCTCAGCACCTTGGTGGTGTGGCTGTGCTTGCCGGGGGCTTGTGACAAGACAGCTGGAGCTTGGCACCAGTCCCCGCTGGACCACCAGCACACTTGCAGCTCCTGTAGTCTGGCGTTTTGTTTGTAAGAGATCTTAGAATAATGAAACAGCCTTGGGTTTACTTTGAGTCCACTGCAGGTTCATCTTGGATTTTATGTTTGAGTGGCCTTTTTCTAGCTCAGCTTCATGGTTCTGTTGTGTCTGCACAAGTGTTCTGCTGTCACACAGAAAGCTGAGGATGGCTACAGATTACAGATGGAGAGGAAGGGGGCTTATTTTCTGATATTTGTTCTGTCGTTTCATTTTCATATGTCATCTCTCTTTCCTCGTTAGCTTTTTAAAGCAAATTTAATATCAGTTCCCCAAAGTTCATGTTTTTGCATCCAAAAAATAGTGCCCTTTTTGGAAGGTACTAAACTTGAGCAACTTGAGCTGCTGGGTTGCTTTTTCTACCAGCCTAGCAACCAAAGACCTCCTCCCATTAACTGGAGTTGTCTTTCAAGATGAGAGCATCCCCTGTGAGCAATGCAGTTTCCATAGAAATATCATCAACTCAGTAACTCCAAAGGGCAATTTTTCCCCTTATATTGCTCATCCTTGCTGCTCCAGTATAGCCAAAAGGGTGCAAGAGTGACTCATTTCTAAATATACTTAATATTTGTGGTATAGGCAGGGCTTCAGATAAGATGATGGGTTCTGACGGAGTTCATTGTAACTGTATCTCTTGCAGCAACCAAAGCCCTGCTTTCATTTTTAACCGTGGTGCAACGTATCTTGTTTTAGAGTACCAGAGCTCTTTTTAGATTTTTACCTGACTGGGAAAGTCTTAGAAAATTTCTAATTTACACTAGTGGGAGAGAAGGTAGTAATTGAAAAAGACACTGTATATAGATTCAATAGGCTTAAAGTTTTCCACTCTAGTTAAATAGCTTTCATGCTATTTACTTGATAAAAAAATTAAGGGTAGTGTACTAGGTGAGGTGTCCTGATTCCTCTCAGGCTTTGAAGCTTATGGAGCCCTCTGGACTTTATTGGTATTACAGGTGGCTGTTTAAAATAGAATGGGGTTTGTGTGTGTGTGGTTGCTTCGGTTTTCTGTTCAGTGAAATTGTTTTGTCCAAAAGGCTCATCTGTGGTGTTTATGTTGAAGAGTTTATTACCTGTGGAGGCTGCAGAGCAGGATCACCGAGAAGCTTCTTAGTTTTGACCTGCAGCCACTCATGCTGATCATTTTACTCTGGCAAAAATGAAATAATTTTTATACTTTTTAGAACAGCTTTCTTCACAAAACTTTGCAGAATGGACAGCAATAGCATCTCAAACCAAATCTATCTCAGAGAAATACTGGGTGTCTTTTCGGGTTGTTGCTTTTATGGTTTACCTTCTGTGCATTGACACATTTCCCTCTTTTTTTTCTTTGTTTTAGCTGAACTGGAGTTTGTTCAAATCATCATTATAATCGTGGTTATAACTGTTATGGTGGTAGTGATCGTCTGCTTGTTGAACCATTACAAACTCTCAACACGCTCCTTCATTAACCGGCAGAGCCAAAGCAGAAGACAGGAGGAAACTCTGCAGACGGTGAGTGCCAGCCCCTTGCACCAAACTCCTTTTCCTTGTGCTCTGGGGGCCTGCAGCAAAGCCTCCCAAAGAGCTCTGCTACAGGCAGCTGCTGGAAAAACTTCTGATATCACTTTTAATACTCCCTGTAGTTAGGTCTTTTGCCAAAGTTGTATTTGTCAGTAGAAAACAAATTTTAGCGCAAATTTAAGGTACACCATCTTCGATTATTTTTAGACCCTGCTATGTTTTATGTAGCCTATATTCATTTTGCATTTAGAGGCTTAGATGTGACACTGTGTTTGCTGCTGCTGTGATTTGAGAGGGGAGTGTGGAAGGGGGGTGAATGGAGATTAGCTGGGGTGCAAAGATTTGAAATGCACTTTCCATATATTGTCTGATACCCTGGAGTGCTATTGCTGTTACTGTTCTGTGAAGCTGCCATGGCTGTTTTCTGTTTCACTAAAACACCAAGAAGAGACTAGAAAAAGGTTCTCTCCAAGGACCTGTGTTGTTACAAAGTCAAAGGCTTAAGATGGAATCTCAGTCATTACTTATTAAGACTGTGTTTAGTCAACCCAGCAGTAAATGGGCACCTAATTTGCCTTGTGAGCCAGGAGTTTGCTGGGTGGGATGCTCTGCTCCCTTGTGAGGGTTAACCACAGTGTGTCCTGGACCTTGGGATATCCCCCACAGGCCATGCAGTGTCCTGTGGTGTTGCAGGGAGGTCCTTTCTTCTGCTGTGCTTTTCCCAGAGTGGTGCCCTTGGCCTCTTTGCTGACAGTTGTGGCCATGTATGAAGTCACCTTTTGATGCATTGAACTCCTGGTAACAGTGCTGAGTTCACAGCTTCATTTTGCTGTCAAAAAAAGTTGGACTGTAACTGAGAGATGTGACCTCATAATGGTTTACACCAGTTTTGACACCACAGTCTCACCTTTTTATCCATTACAGTCTTATGTTTCTTCCTTCTTTGTACTCCTTAGGGAGCTGCCAAGGTCATGGTGAGATATCTCAGGGGACTGCTCTGGCTGAACACTAATTGCTGGCTTTTTGCTTTTGCTCTTTTTGTTACAGTTAGATTTCAGCAGGGGAGGCAGCATTGACAGGGAAGGAGGCAGGGATGCCACAGTGGCTGCTGTGGAGCTGCCTCCCTGGCAATCCTGGCAATTGGAAGCTCCTCCCTGCAAGTCAGCTCTACAGTGTGACAGTGCAGGGTTCCCAGAGCTCTCTCTTAGTACAGCACCTGTGCCATTTTGCTGGGGTGAATTTTCTTTCCTTGGAGGCTGCAGGGGGGAGGAAAGGGGCTGCCTCCTCAAGGAGAGGCTGCCTCATTGCCTGGCACATCAGTGGTGAATGAATGCTTAGCTCTAATTTGGTTACAGATGAAACTGGAACTTGTCAAACCTTAACCTCGTGGTCTTGACTGGAAAAATTGACTAGATTAATTTGAATGTTGCTTTGAAATGGACACTGTAATTCAAGAACCACAACTCTTGTCTGAAAAATGTTAGCTGTAATTGCTACAGATGCCTAAAATGAAATAGTTTGAGATAAATGAAATGCATGTTCATCTTCACAAATCTTTTTAAACTGTAGTAAGCTGTCAAATGCATGAAATAACCCATTATTTCCTTTGTATGGTTCATTACTATTGTCTGTTATCAGAGGCAGTGGTATTTTTTTTTCTTTTGGGCACGAGGGAGAACACTTCACCTTCTTTTGAAGAAGAACATGCAGTTTGGCAGCATGGACTTAGGAGCTGCTTTAGTACTCAGAACTGATCTTAAATCATTTTTAAAACACTGACTCAGTTTCAGTTTGATGTCACCATTATAAGTAATGATAATCACAGCCAAGTGAGCACTTCATGGGAATTGAGGGGATGGCAAGAACCAGTTACTAATTCATCTGAAAGCCTTTGGTATCGGTTTGTCATCATTGTTACTCATCTGAATTTCTGATAAGCTGCAGCTCTTCTTAGAAGAAGGTCATACTTGTGAGGAATGGGGATTTAGAGGTCTCTGAGTTCAGATGTCAAAAACTTTGAATTTTCCTTTGTCTCAGGTGTTAGAAGGAAATTCTGATAGAAACTGGCCAAAACAGTGCAAACCTTAAAAGCAATGTGCAGAGAATGAGGGTCAGAAAAGTAAGTGCTCTGTGATGAGAAACTGCAAATGACCAGTCTGTTCTCATTGTCCACGGTGGAGTGACTTACATGAGATAATAGATAATGTGAGTGGTGAGATGCAGGTTATATACTTCTAAAATTTGTTTTTTTGTACCAGGCAGGTCTTGTTCTGTGTGCACATGCTACCCAAGTGGATTTTCCTGCAAGGAAATATTTTTTTTAATGGTATATAGACTCTGAAAACAGATATAAATGTTTGTTAACCACTAATATCTGAAGAAAATATTATTGTGACCTAAGTCTTCTTTTTGTAGGGAAATAGTAAATGGAAATAGAGGAAGGTCAGACATCTTTCTTGAAAGTAAATGGTAAAGCGAATTATTTGACTGTTGGATAGTTCTGTAGTGAACTCTGGAGTGAACAGCCTTTCATGTAACTGAGGTAGCAGAGGTGTATCAAAATGTAGAATCCAGCCTTTCCTCTTCAGATGGGGCTTTCTTTGTCCTTTTGTTACCTTCAGTTTTCTTTTCCTTTAAGCTCGTCCTATTTCTAGATATTCTTGCCTTCCACCAGCTAGGTGGTGGCTGAAATACGCAAGTTTCTGACCTTGTAAAGACCAACTATTGAACAAGTGATCTCATTTGTTCTGGTTCTTCTAGGGAGTGTAATAGGAGTGATCAGGTAAATTGTCTACTGCCTGTATTTCCAGCCTCACACCTGTAAAACTCATGGATTAGGCATCAGAAAGAATGAAATAAAAGATAATAGTGGATTTCTTTTTATGCTTGAACTTCTTCATGGTTATACAAAAAAACATACAAAAAAAGCTCAAACACCCTCAAATAAAACAAAAATAAAGGGATGATAATGAGAATTTCAACTTCCAGGCCAAGTCAGAAATTAGAATATTAAAAAGATGAAATCACTGCAATCACAAGTATTAACATTTGAAGTAATGTTTGAAGGTTAGAAAAACGACCAGTTGTAGAAAAAAAGGCTGCTCTTTGGCAAGTGCACGCTAGATGTTGTTGTTACATGCCTGTTCTGTAAATACACTTTTCTGTGTGCCCACCAGTTTATATTTTTTCATTATTTTTCTTTTCATTCCTCTGGAGGATCACCTTCCAGTTGTTCCCCTGGATTTTGGTATTTTATGATCTTGGTTATTGTGACAGGGCCTTAAGCAGATCACAGCCAAGGGCAGGACAAACAGTGGGTGCTCAGGAGCAGTGGGTGCTTCTGCTGCAATGCTGAGGATGCTGCCTGCCCTCTCATGGCAAGCCTGATGTCTCCTAGTGAGGCTATTAAACATTCAAATCCCGTTTTAACATTAGCAGAAATAAGAGTTTTGGGGTCATAATCATGGGAGGTGGAAAGGGCTGAGCAATAACCGTGTTAGAGTGAGCCTGCAAGGTGCTGAACAGTGTCTGTATCACAATGGATAAAATATTGAACATTTCCCGCTGCTGGTTTATCCATCGGCAGTGTTGGGCTTCACAGCTGGGAGCAAGCCAAGGGTTGCAGAACACCTGAGAGAGACACAAAAGCTGTAGAGTGTGGAGTACACCAGGAGCATGCCCAGGGGCTGCTTCACTTTGAAACAACAGAACCTCTTGTGTGGGAGTAACTGATGCTGTTGGCAGTGCTGGGGGATTTTGGGGCAGAGCCATGTGGCAGCCTTGGAAAGGCACATCTGTGCACAGGGTACGTGTGTCTGATACCCAAGGGGAGATCAGTGGTGCTGGCTGTGCCTTTCTTGACCTTGTATCAGGAGGGCACTAGTGCTGGTGACCAAAAGCATCCTGCTGGAAAGGAGGTAGCTGCAGCTGAGCTGCTGCTGTGGCACTCTGCTGTTTGCTGGGACAAAACAAAGATAAATGTTGCTTCCCAATGATTAACTCTTAATGTCATCACCAGTGATTTCCAGAGGGACATCGAGGGCAAAGCAATTAACTGATTTACAGAGAGGTACTTAATGAGCTTCTGATGTTCCTAATTTCATTCCTTTTCCCTATCCTGATGTCTTTGCATTGTCTTCTTTGATAAAGAAGATGTTGAATGAGTGCTGAACACTTGGACTGCCCCAGGCCTATTTCTGGCAGCAAATCCCTGCATCCATCACACAGGATGCTCACCCTGACCAGCCCCTGCCTCCCAGCACCGGGGGCAGCATTACTGCTCAGCTCAGTCAGCTTGCATTAGAACCTGTGTTGGGAATGCCAGGCTTGGATGCCAAGCTGCAGGAGCACAGTGGTAAAAAAATACTCCCCTCTGCCCTGTACCAGCTATTTCAGAATAAAAGGGGAATGTCAGGAGGGTGACAGAAAATACTCGATAATATTGACAGCTCAGGGATTTGTCAGTAATTTCAAATGTTAGTCTTTCCTGCTGGTCTTTTAAATTATTTCCTACTGGCATTGGCATTATTCTGTCTGTGCCCTGCTGGTGTCCCTGGGCCACTCATTCTTGTTTTCTTACTGACATATGCAAAAGAAAGAAAATCCCACTGGGAACAAGAACCCAGTCTACAGCCAGGAGAGAGTGTGAGTGCTGTAGACCACCCTGCTCTGCCAAATCTTTTTGTTTGTACCAGTCATCATTTGGCAGGGGCTGGATGCGCACTGCATTCCCCTGCTGTCTCCTTGAGGGACATGGGCTCGCCTCTCCTCAGGGAGTGCTGCCAAGAGGGACAGTGAGCTCGGCTGCTGCTCTTTGAAGTCACCCACAGTGAAGTCATTATATGTTTAATAAGGACAGGATTGTCCACGAAATCTGCAGGTAGGACTAGAAGTGAGGAGCGCTGGCTTTGGGTGGCACCTGACTCAGTGTGTCACCTTGGGCAACTTGCTTCATCTGCAAGCAAAGGAGGAAGGATAATAGTACTTTACTCCCTTCAGTTGAATGAAATGAAGATTACTTGAAGTGATGAAGTGCTGTGAAGTTGGGGAAATAAAAGTTTTAAAGCATTAAGTAACAGGAATAATTGCAGTAAGTGTAGGGAGGCAGATTAGGTGTGAGAGATTTGGCACTGTCTGTAATTCTCTGGTACTTCTCCTGGTACTGTGCACTGCTCTGTTAGACAGCTTCACCTCTCCTGCCCATGAGGAATAGCTTTTACAGGAGGGAGCAATCCTGCTGGGATGCTCATCATTCTGTTCGGGACGACACAATAGTTTGTTTTGCTAGTGTTTGTTGCTATCTTCAAAGCTGTGCTGGTCTCTATCACCCAGGAAGATACGGGGAGGAATGAGCCCCCGTGCCTTCCTGGAGTGTTTCCAGCAAGTCACTGCTTTAATGTGGTGTAAGGTACCACCTAGGGCCAAAATCAGAAACTACACTGCGATCTGGAACATTTCACTTGCAGAAGAAGTATATGTATTTGTGTGTGTACGTTTTGGTATAAAAATAAAGTAAAAATCTGTGTTAAGGGGAAAAGAGGGACCTTCCTAACAATTGTAATGCATTTTAGAAAGTGAAAAACTGACTTTTGTTTCTCAGAAAACATCATTTCAGGCAGAGTTCTATTTTGCAGAAACTTAATAGTGGAGAAAGCCTGTAAATCTCCTTAACAGTCATCAAAAAAAGAAAAGTTTGGATTATATGGGATTGTCATGGTTTAACCCCAGTTGGCAACTAAGCACCACCCAGCCACTTGCTCCCAGCAGGCTGGGCAGGAGACTCAGGAGGGTAATAGTGAGATCTCGTGGGCTGAGATCAAGACAGTTTAACAGGGAAAGCAAACCAGGGAATTCATTCACCGCTTCCCAGGGACAGGCACGTGTCCATCCATTTCCAGGGCATCGGTGCTCCATGGTGTGTCACAGAGGCTTGTGAAGACAAATGCTCTTGCTCCAAAAGTCCCTCTTTCCTTCTTCCCCTGGCTCTACATACTGATCATGATGCCATATGGTCTGGAATGTCCCTTTGGTCAGTGGGATCAGCTGTCCAGGCTGTGTCCCCTCCCAGCTCCTCGTGCACCCTTAGCCCCCTTGCTGGTGGGGTGAGGAGCAGAGAAGGCCCTGACTCTTGTGTAAACACCATTCAGCAATAATGAAAATATCCCTGGGTTATCAACACTGTTTTCCTCACAAATTCAAGACATATCCCCATACTTGCTACTCTGTAGAAAATTTACTCTATCCCAGCTATAACAAGTACAGGGATCCTTTTGCTTTATTACAGTTTGAGGAAAACTTTTTGCTAAGTATAAATTTTTGCCTATGGTTTCTCCTGAGTTAAAAATCATTCTTCTGGTAAATGTCTTTCCTGATGGCTGTCAATGGGCTGATGCTCAGCTGAGGTAGTGGGATGACAGTGTGTGCTCCAGAGTTTAAAAATGTCCTCAAAAAATCATCTTCCTATACTGTTTAATTCTAGGGGCTCTAAAGCTTTGTGAAATATGAAATAGCAAATTATCCTAGGCTTATGGAGTCTCCTAAGCTCTAACTACTGAGTTAAATTATCATCACCATGAGATAATTAAGTAATCACTCAGCTGGATTTATTAAATGATGCCTGCTATTTCAAAACCTAATCACAAAGTTAATTTCTGTAAATTGTGGTGAAACCCAAAAATGGCAGTGGTCAGCGAAAGACATAGGTGGATCCCTAAGATTTTGCTTGCTTGGTGTTATTGGTAGGTGCTAGGACTTTCATTCCAAAGCCTAACAATGTTAAAAATGAACACACTGTAGGGAGTGAATGTATGAGCTTTGTCTTCCTGTTACTGTTAAGTATTGAAGCTCATGCCTGAAGTCTCTTGAACAAGGAGTGAGTTGAGGTGGCCTAGCTATTGCAGGCTATAAGAAGCAGGTACTGCCCTCATCAAAATATGGGTAAATTGCCTTTGCTCAGGTTTAGCCTTGTTTGCACATACCTGATAACTACTTGTACAAACCCCTAATATAAATACAAATGCTGTCAGTTCTCATCTGATTTTCACTGATAGGAGCATAGGGGAAGTATTTTAGCTTTCAAAGGAAGGTCTGTAAGCACAGGGAGAAGCAGAGAGCAAGAACTAACCCTTTCTGTCAGTATAAGTCACCCCAGATTGGTCAGGGTGGTCCCAGCACATTATTTTGTAAATCTACATCTCAGGGTGTAGTGGTGTAGTCGTGGGGATATTTTGCTTTTGCAACACTTTCTTCTCATCTCCACCTCTTGCCATCACCCCAAGATCTGTGGAGTTGGCGGGCACCAACCCTAGGGTTAGTTGGTATCTACCCAATGCAGGGAAGGAGGAATTTCCCTTAAATAAAGACTCGAGAAAGGTAGATGGTGAGTCTCCTGTGGTAGATGGAGTGATTTCAGGAGGGCAGAAATTCTGTGTTGGATCAGTCAGGCCTCGGTGAGGCGAGAGTTCTGTGCTGTGTCATTGGACCAGGCATGGTGAGGTTGGTCTGCCTGTTTGTGAGTCTGGTATTTTCCAAGTGTGGGCATGCTGAGAGCATGTTACCCAGCCATCTGCTTGGGGAGTTCTTCTGGCTCCTGGGATAGAGATCTTGCTGGAGGTTGGCTGCTGCCACATTACTTACCTAGGCTGCTGTGCTCTCTGGGGGAAACCTTAGGGAAGGGAGGAGCTACAGGTGAACTCTAGGACATACTGTCATGGGAAGGATATTGTTACATATCCTTGCATCCTAAGGATCTCACTGCCTCAGAGTTCAACTGCATCCCAAGCTGTTTACATTCTCAAGCAGTTATCCCAGAGTGGGGAGAGCTTTGGGCTGCTTTGGTCTCATCTTTGTGTGGCTATCCCAGTGCCCTGGTTACACTCAGTGGGATTCCTGTAGAGCTGCAGTGCTTCCAGGCAGGGCCTTTGATTGTTCTGGGATTTGGGCATCAGCAGGAAAAGGAACAGTCAACTCCTCTCTTCTAACAAGTTATTTCTGTTAGGCATGGCTGGTAGCAGATCTGGGAGTCTTGGCTCAGTGAGCAGAGAACTCCTGTTCCATCTCCATGCAAGTTTTTCTCCATATGCTGCACCATCTCTCTTAGCTCATCTTACCCTCTTGCTTTAGGGAGATGGGCCTTAGGATGGAAGTTGTTTCCATGTCTTCATCAGCAACTCCTTTTCTTAAGGGAGTTTAGAGTGGTGAAGATAGATTTTATTTCTTTCTGGGTTGGCTTGTTGGTTTTGCCTTTTTTCCTCTCTTCTAAGCTGGTAACTCAGGAGCAGTTAATTGAGAACTTTAGCTTTGACTAATATGTTTTACAAACAGTTTCAATGGGTTTGATGCCTGTGGGGTCAACTGCTGATAACCTGATTGCCTTTAATTGTGCAAACATACCCTCAGATATTTCAAAATGGGAGCACCTGGGTGCTGAAGGAATGGAAAGGAATGTGTGTACAAGTGTGTATATACACACAATGTGTGTATAGTTCCACAGTTAGAATTTCTTCAGCTGACAGAACCTTGTCCAGGCACTGAAATGCATATGAATCTGCATAAGATTTGTCTTCTGTGCCTTTTCCAAGGGGAATACTCAGGGAAGTTGTAAATAATTGCAATTGTCAGCCTCTCTCTGTCTTTGCTCTCTAAAGCTACGGAAGAGAAGTGTACTAGCTTTGCTATTCAAAGCATTTCCCTTAGCAGCTGAATCCTGTGGGAGAGTCCTTTTAGAGCAGCTTTCCACTGTGCTGGACTCTCCTGACAAGATCACAGACGGCTTTTGGTCTCTGAGTGTCATGATGAACATCTCGTTGGGTCTATTTTTACATCTGAAATATGTTGAAAGATGCTATGGTGAGAAGAAGCAGTACAGTAAGATTTGGAAGCAGTCTATACATGGTAATGCTTTTGGGGACAGTGTGCATTTTCCTTCCAGTTCCTGAAATTTCTTATGTCTGTAAAACTTGAATTAGCATCAAGAAAATAGTCATGACTATACAATATTTTGATTTTCTCTTTGTGCACCAAGATTGAAGTTCTGTGCTTTATAGCTGCTCTGTTATGTTCTTTTCAGCCTCAAAATTTTCCAGTAAAATTTTGCCAGAGTTACTGCTACTCTAAACAATTAATTGAGAAGAAAAATAATGACACACTTTAAGCTATTTTCCCTTATTGACATACTGTTCTTCACCCTTTTATTCTGCCTTGAGTGCTGGAACAATGTCAGAACAGTATTTCAAGGCATGAGAGAGAAAATATTTCGACCTGAGAAGTGGTTGAAAAAGGGGCTGAAACCTCAGCTGTTTTAACTAGTGTTTATGGTGGGAATTGGGCAACTGACGGTTTTGACCAGATTATCCCTGGGCTTAGCATGTCTGTCGCTTCACTGAGATTACAGACGCCAGGTTTTGTTGTGAACTGTTTTGCCTGTGTGTGTGTAATTGGGATCCTGGCTGGCAGACCTTTGCCAGACCTGCCACCCTTGCTGCTTTGGGAGGTGACAGGTACCTGCTCAGCACTCAGGTGCTGAGGTGTCTCCTGTCGTCTCCATGCATTGCCACACTCTCTCAGCCACCACCAGCTTGCTGCATCCTTATGGCCTGTGGGGCTGGGTGCTGTGGATCACATCTTGGCACTTGAAAAATGGACCAAGCTTGACTTGCTTGGGAGCAGAGCTGCTCTTTGCTCATGTTTTGAAAAGAAAAGGGTGGGATGTTGCTTGTTTAGCTCCTGCAGACAGCTGGTCCTTAGAAGATGGCTGCTGGTAAGAGCTATGATAATGAGGCAGAATGGTGATGTGATCTATTAATTTTTGTTTTCTTGTTGTTTTCTCTCACATTTCAGGAGGGGTGCTTGTGGCCCTCAGAAAGCTCGGTTTCACGCCAGGGTGCTTCAGAGGTACTGACAGATTTTTGACTATCTTCACCAAGAGCTATCTTTTTTTTTGCTGCAATGTATATCTGGTTCCTTTCAAAAACATGCATCTATTTTTTATAAAGAGAGCTTGCTCAGTGTAGTTCACACTGTTATCTAAGCCTGCCTTAACATGCATTTCATAAATTCCTGAGACCTTTCCATAAAATAATGAAATTCTTCTTACCTGATGCCTCATCTCCATCAGCAACTCCCTGTGTCATGATAGGCATTCACAAATAATTGGTGGAGGTGTGTCTTTTTCCTGCAGTGGCTCAGTAATTGGAGTGTTCATTGGAAGCTGGGAGACCAGTTCCTCGTCCCTGAACTTTTCTTGGATTTACGACACATATCCTATCACCAACGTCTCCCATTTTCCACCTAGCACAAATCTCTTGTCTGTGTAACAATTTGTGGGTGAATTGCTCAGAGTGGTCCAGCTGTCCTGTGACAAGCAGCAGGACTTCCTGGTGGTTGGCCCTGCATCTGTGAGGGTTTGGGGTTGAAGACCCTGCAGGGATCCAAAAAAACAGAAGAGCAGTCTGAGAGATCTAGATCTGAGAAGCTGCTGTGTCTGTCGAGACAAGGGATAGACCAAGTGAGGAGCAATAGCACCTCACAGAATATCTTAAACGCTTCCTTTTGTAAAGCCAAACCCTGTCCTTCTCCAGGTTTTAATATACCAGGAACATATTTTCCATCACAATGCAGAAGCTTTGTAGGTTCTCTCCAGAGGCTGAGTTCTTGCTGAGAACTGAGGAGGAGGGAGGATACCTGATACACTGATAGTGAAGGTGTGAGATATGCTGAGCCTTTACAAATTGTGCTAGAATGACCATCTGAATTCTTTGGGGATGCATTAACTCTGAGTAGGAGAGGGAAGCTCAGACTGCAGCTGAAATTCAGTATTGGGACATTATTGTAGAACTAGTCAATTATCAAGACTAGAGAGAATTCATTTCCTGGTTTCAGAAACAGAATAATTTGGTTTTGCTGGGAATGTTTTAATATCAGAAGGAGCTTTATGGGGCTTTGGGTGCAGCTGTTCTCAAGTGTGCTGGATTCTCCCTGGACCTCCTGCCTCTTCACCTGCATGCACATGTGCACGACATCTGCTGGGTTTAACCTCTAGGACAGGTGTCAAAAAGCAGCATTCTGTGTTTTCTCGGCTCATTTTAAAGCTCAGAGCAGCCGCGGGGTGTTGTGCAGACATGGAGTCACGCGTGTCTCTCTTCCCGTTTCAGATCATGTACGCCCCAAGGTCCAGGGACAGGTTTACCACCCCGTCCTTCATGCAGCGGGACCGGTTCAGTCGCTTCCAGCCCACTTACCCGTACATGCAGCACGAGATCGACCTTCCTCCGACCATCTCCCTGTCGGACGGCGAAGAGCCGCCGCCGTACCAGGGCCCGTGCACCCTGCAGCTCCGGGATCCCGAGCAGCAGATGGAGCTCAACCGGGAATCCGTCAGGGCGCCGCCCAACAGAACCATTTTTGATAGCGACTTGATAGACATCTCCATGTACAGTGGGGGTCCCTGCCCACCCAGCAGCAATTCGGGCATAAGTGCAACCAACTACAGCAGTAATGGAAGGATGGAAGGACCACCCCCGACATACAGCGAGGTCATGGGGCACTACCCAGGCTCCTCTTTTTTCCATCACCAGCACAGCAACGTGCCCCCTTCCTCGCAGAGGGGGAGCAGACTTCAGTTTCAGCAGAACAATTCAGAGAGCACAATAGTCCCCAGCAAAGGCCAGGACCGGAAACCGGGAAACCTGGTCTAAGTGACGCGCCCAGGTGCGTTTGGGCTGAGGATGGGAGATCCCGGCAGGCGGCGGAGGAAGGGCCCGTGCTCCGTGCACAGCGTTGTCACGTTTCACGTGGTACAGCCGAGTAAAACCAAACGTGCAAACCAGTTCTTCGTTTCTGATTCTTTTCAGAGGAATTGCATGCAAAGCAAGATTGAAAGAAATACAAACTTCCATTCAGTTTGTCTACGAGCAGTGTTTAGGGGAGGGGGGATATATTATTTTTTTTTTTTAATAAACTATTTCAATTATTTAATTCTAAAAGTTAACTTAGCACAGAAATGAGGCTTGTACAGCCTGTTTTATACTCACTGAATGGCAGAAGGAAGAAGGTGGTTTTGCTAGATAAATGGGGGAAGAATTGGCCAGTTTGCTTTTTTTTTTCTCCCAGGGTGTGAATTTTTTTTTAATATGAAACAAAATTCCTGTTCTGTGTGCCAAGGTATAAAGTTGAGAACTTAGATGAATGCAAGGAATTAATTTGTGTTGTGATAAATGTGTTTTTAAAAGTTGCACTATCTTACTGTTTTAAAAAAAAATATATGAGGGAACTGTTTTATGTGAAGTTCTATATGTTGTCGTTTCACCTGTGGAGTAATGATAGAGCCCTAGAAGTAATCAGGAGGACTCTGCCCCCTTCCCCTGGGTTTGCTAGAAGATGGGGACAGGACTTAGCCTAACATCTCTTGACTTTTACAAATCAAAAAATACAGGGACACTTGTCTTTGCAATAATTTGCATTCAAATAACAGTGTATCAATGAAGTGTCTTGGAGACTTTTGGATGGAAGAAGGCAAATGTGAAACTGCAGCATTTTCCATCACTTATGGTTTAGCTATTTTGCAGTGTAGACTATTTCTTTCATAAATGGCAAAACTAAAATTCCCAGATGTGTTGATTTGTATTGATTCTGAGTGCTGCCATTCTTTTCCTTTTCATAATGCAGTATCACCAGTACTTACCGTTCTAGAGATTTTGGTCCTCGCTGTAGCCTGAAATGTATTTAGTCACATATCATGACATTATGCAATAAATGGTTTGAAAATGCAGAGTGGGATTCTTTCCCCCTGCAGCGCTGTTGAAGTACGTGAGACTGTCGTGGTTTTCGCTCTCCATTTCATCCTTTCAGATGCTGAAGTTCAGCCCTGGAGGTCTGTCCTGTTGCAGTGAAGGGGGCCCTTTTGGCTAAGCACCCCCCGTGGTGTTTCTGCAGCAGTACTGAGAGCGCTCGTGGCAGTGATGCCGGCTCCTGCCGCATCCCTGCCAGGGACTGGGAACACCAGGAATTCTCCCTGCAAACCATTTTGCTCTGGGCACTGTTGCAGAAACCCTTGTGGGAGTGTGATGTCTATGTGACAGCAGCAGGACTGTGCTCATGGGTGAAGGTGGCTCATGTGTTAACCAAGTGTCTGTAAGCCCTGATTTTTGCTATCCTGGCCTGGAGAGTAGTTGGAAGGTGTTACCTGCCTGTATCATGGCACATGGGGTGTTCTTCACTGGCTATTCCCATGTGGAAGCACACATGGTGCCAGAACTCAGTCTACAGAAGGTGATAGTGGCATCACAAGCACATGAAAAAGCACAAATTGCACTTAAAATGCATTTTGGAAATGGACTTAAGAGTAAGAATCTTTAGAGTCTTAGCTTGAATAGTTTCTAATATATAGGTGTATGAGTGTGTCATAGACCTTTTCACTTTAAGATCTTTCACTTTTTTTCTATTTTCCCGAGCCTTGTGCTTGGTTGCGGGCAGCAGCCACTGAGTGCCCCAAGGGCACCGATGCCCTGGTCCCATGGCTGGAGGCTGGATTTCTGCAGGACTTCTGTACACAGGGGGGCTCTGATAACTGAAGTGCATCTTTGATCTATGCAGAGTTTTAATGCCAAAACAGAGCGTGTGTGTGTCTGCGTGCGTGCGTGTCTTTTGGGCCTCAGTGTAGATTTGTTTTCTTCATAAGGTAATTTGATTTTATTCTAGTTTAGAAAACATTTGTATAACTGTTAGTCTGAATACACAGCCCCATTTGTCTCTGTAATTGTTATTTTGGTGTGAGTCATGCTGGTAATGCAGAGTAAAGCTGCCTTTTATTGTATGTATTAATTGAAGGGAGAGATAGAGATTGTATGGTGGGATTCACTGATTTTTTTTTTTTTCCTCTCAGACCCGCAGGACAGGTGTTTAGAAGATGACTAGGTGGCTTTCAGTCAGCTGAGGCTCTCATCACTGTCTGGTTCCTCGGAATAAAAGCTGTGAAATTAGATTTTTGTAAACAACCTACGAACGTAATTCTTAGTTAAAACAACAAACAAACAAAGAAAACCCAATCAGAGGACAAAACCAGCAAATGTTGGTTTTGGTCTTCAGTGACTTTTGTCACTTGAGCAGTGAGCCTTTAAGCCAGAGAATGCGTGTGCCTACACAGATAGTGTGCTGTTGCCTAAATGAGGATTGCTTAGCTGAGAAGCCTTCAGGTGAGAACAGCTGGAACTCAGTTCTCGTGGCAGAGCACAGCTGGACTGGGCCCTGGGCTTGAGCTGGTTGAAGACCAACTTCCCCATGCGTGGATCTCAGCAAAGTGAGCCTTGAAGTTGCCTTCAAAGTCACCTCTTGGGAGTGTATTTTCTTTAAAAACAGCTCTTTGCCATCTTTTGCCCTTTCTGCATGCCAGTGGATTTATGCACTTCCTATTAACATTGTCCAGTATGCTGTCTCTTAATTTTTCTTGGCTGACAAAACTTTTCTGCATGGAAAATGTAGCCTTTTCCAGTTCTTTAGGCAAGATTTGTTTAAAAATAACTTGGTATTTGCTCACCTAATAGTTGCATCTCTTCTTGCATCTTTGTCTTCTCATCCTAGAATCAGAGAATATGCTGAGTTGGAAGGGACCCATCAGGATCATTGAATCCAACCTCTGGCCCTGCGTAGAACCATCCCCAAAGTCACACCATGTGCCTGAGAGCATTGTCCAAATGCTTTTTGAACTCTGTCAGGCTTGGTGCTGTGATCTCCCTGGGGACCCTGTTCCAGTGCCCAACCACCCTCTGGGGGAATAATCTTTTCCTAATTCACAACCTAAACCGCCCCTGGGACAGCTTCCAGCCATTTCGTTGGATCCTGTCACTGATCAACAGAGTGAGGAGGCCAGTGCCTGCCTCTCTGCCCCATCAGGAAGTTCTAACTGCACTGAGGTCTCCCCTCAGTCTCCTCCAGGCTGGACAAACAAAGTAACCTCAGGCATTCCTCAAATGGCTTCCCCTTGGGACCCTTCATCATCCTCGTGGCCCTCCTTTGGACACTCTCTAGTGGCTTAGTGTCCTGCTCTGCTTTCCCAAGTGTAATGTGCAGGCAGTACCTCTCAGCTCTGGGAGTGTAGTGGCTGGTTTACTTCTGCTATAGGTGAGCTTGCAATCTTCTTTGGAGCCTCTTTTAGCAGTAGATAGGCTGTTTTTCTGATGGATATTAGTGTTCTCCAATGGGAAGGCAGCCAACAGTGTAACATTGAGACACTTTGGTCTTTTTCTGCTGATGCAGAGAATCTGCTCTTGATAACGGAACAGAATGGTAAAAGAAATACCAGAATTAGATAGCACTATCAGTCTTTACAGGCTTGGAAATTGGTGGGCTCTGGGGATAGGTAATTCTATAAAGCATTTATGGAAGACAAGCTTTGAAAATATCCAGAATTGATAGAATGTATTCCAGAGCCACTCAGTGAAACTTTGTATAAATTATAAAAGATTTCTGCAAACATTGTAGCATTAATTGCCTAGATTTTGCCTCCATACTGATGTTCTGGTTTATGTGTCTCATACACACATGTGTATGCTGTTTTCTGTGTGATGGTTCATATTTGCCTCGGTTCTGGTTGCATCTTCTGACTTTGCCCGGTAGCTTGTGTTCTCAAAATTCAGTATAGTGATGCCCCTACTTTAGAAATTTTCAGGTTAAAAGATTATTTTTTTCTATTAAATGCACCTTTATGAAATAGTTTTGTATGCTCTGTCCTCCTGCAAAGACAAATTTTTCCCATATGTGTCTTGGCATGGCTCTTTTCTTGATGCTAAATATGCCCCATCTTGGGTGTTTTTGTATGATCTTTCAGGGCTAGAAAAGGCAGGGGGTTTAGCAAAAGGAAAAAATGGTTTCTCTCCCAGTTTACCAATGGAGCACTTGGCACTTAGCTCAAATTCTGTACCTATGTCTAGCACAGTTATGGTTGGGCTCCTCTCAGTGCTGGACAAGCAGACTGAGTGTGATGCTGCTTAAAAGATGTGAGTGAGGGACGGGAAAAGGAGTACCCAGCCAACAGTGCAGTGTTCAGATCCCTCTCCTGGCATGTGTGGCACGTGCAGAATTCACAGGACTTTGCATAATAGGATGTTTTCATCAGGGAGGATCGTGCTACTTCTGGTCTTGTCACTGATGAACTCTGCACTTAGGCCAGTCTTGGGCTGATGGGACTTTATTACAGCATGATTTTCCCTTGGAAGTATGAAAACTCAAGCATACACCCCATGTACAAGTTGCTGATGGCTAGTGAGGAAGATGTTTGCATTCCTGCACTCATGGAATCTGCAGAAACCATGGGTTAAGCTGTGCTTCATTTGGCTTTTTATTACTGCTTGCCCACTTCTTCCACCAGTTTGTCCCACCTGAAAGCTACTTCTGTTATGCCAAATCTGTGAATGTTCTTATTGCGGATAGATTTTTTTTTTAAGTGTCATTGAGAGTTCTTTTTTTCTTCTGTGTATGGGGTGCAGGGAAGGTTAAGGAGCAGAATTGCATTGTTTATTAAGGAATGCACTTTGCAGTAGTGAAGAAATCCTCATCCTGCTGAAGAGGAGGCTGTCTGGAACAGTGCTGTCTGAGGCAGTCATTTCTAACCCTGCCAGGTAGTGAGATATTGGACCTTAGAACTGACACTCTAATCTGTAAGGAATGTTTCAATGCTTTGGAGAAGATTGATTGCTAACCTTTCTCTGACTTTCTCCCTGAACGCTCATGGTAGCTAAGGTAACCTGATTTCGTAGGTGGAGAAAAACAAAGTACTAAGTTGGTAAAAAGTAGATATATATCAATATTTTTCTTTGCTCCCCCCCCCCCAAGGATTAACAACAGGCTTGATGGCACATTTGAAAGTATTTAGGATTATTCACAGGTTCTCTCTGCTCATTACTGTTGAGTCATGTCCATGCGCATGCAGACCTGTCCCCTGCAAACTTGTCCCCTTGATTTTCTCTGCACTAGTTGCTATTCCATGATCACCTTCCAGAAGTGCCAAATGGCTCTGTGTTGTGCTCTCAGGAACAATGGCAGGTCATTTGTCAAACAGCAGGAAGCAGGAGGAGTATTTGCTTTTCAGTCCTGTAAATGTGGTGGCTCGTGTTTTTATCAGTAGGGGGCTTTCTTGCTGCACCAGTTCTTGCCTCTCACCCGGTGTGCTTGTGCATCTTCCATCCAACAGCTCTCTCTTCTTTTGGGTGAGCTTTGAAAAATCTTCGTGCTTTGGGATAACTCCAATGCAGACCTCGTGTATTGATGTACAGGAAGGAAGTACACTTAGTGTAGCCTAAATCTCATGTTTTTGCAGACCTAGCTGATGATGAGAACCAAGTGATCCTTCTGTGCAGTAGGTTCAGATGAAGTCTGGCTTTTGATTACATCCTTGCTTTTTAGATAAAGGCTGTCACATATAATTTAATTACACATATCCTGTCTTTCCCTGCACTGTGTTGCCTGCTTGCCAACCAGTACAATTACAACTTTTCTCCTACACTAGCCCCAAAAGTGCCAATCATTTCAATCCCTGGAAAGAGGCAATCTTCCTGAGTTGTCTGAGGCCTGTTGAGGCCTTTTAGAACATGGAAAAGTCCCTTGTGAGGATGTGTTGGACTTAGAGAGGTTTCCTGTCCATAAACTATTCTGTATGTTTCATTACAAAATTCAGGTTGAAGGTTTTGAGAATATGCGGACTGAAAATGTTGGTAGGATTTTTTTTATAGTTAATACATTGTTTGCCAGCCTGTCTTCAGTAATTGATATAAATTACGTTTTGAGCCACCTCTGATTGCACTGTTGGGCTGGCAAAAGCCCCATTGGGCACACTTGCACCAGCAAAAAAACCCCCAGTAGTTTTCTTGGTACAGCTCTGGGGAATAAACAGAAGCTGCACCACTAAGTTCATCCTCCAAAACCAACATTAGACCTGCCTTGCCTCTTCCCAGCAAACTGAAGTGTAGGTGTTTTGGATGAAGTGCTTTGCCACACTATTTAGTACCACAGACATGCAGTGGAGGGGCCTGCTGAGGTTTCCTTGAAATTGTCATTGGCATTAAATGTGTTTCAGGGGTGCTAATGCTGTTTTTGTAACCACCCAGTACAATTCTCCTGCTTTTGAAAGGGAAGATCAAGGACTGTTTTGTCACAAACTCTCCTGGCTCTTACTTCTGCCTTGCTGGTGTCTCTTCTGTTTTTAGACTGAACACAAGCAACCCAGGTATTGCTAGTGTTGTTTTCTTGGTATAAAAGAGCTTACCTTTTTATGTTGATTAATGATAAAGAAACAAAGGTGAAACATAGGTATACTTCCCCTTCCCTCTGACAGATGTGATTTACTGCCAGAGATGACGCTGTTTTCTTTGCTATAATGCTGCTGCTGCTGCTGCTTTTAAGTGGTTTGGTGTGTGAGCTTTCTGAAACAACATGGTGTGTGTAGGATTTTGTGGGTGACAAAGCTGTCTCTTTCCTTCTTCCTTTCTCTCCTTGGTTTGTGCTTGTCTGTCTGCTGTGGTAGGTTTATTAATAAATGAAATACGTCCTTATTAGATATAATTTGGAGGAGGTTTGCATGTCTGTAGTTTGTAAGCAACTAAGGTGCCTCATGTTCAGGTCTGAGCAGATAGGAATCCCCTTGCACTCAAGAGGGCCTGATCCAAAGGCTGCTGAAGTTGGTAGGAAGACTCTTGCCAACTTCAGAAGACTTTGCATCAGGCCTTACACTCCCACCTTTGTTGTGCCTCACTTAAAATGGTGCTTTTTCAGTTGTCTGTCTTTTTTTCTTGTTTTTTTTCTTTGTACGGTGCTGTGTATAACTTGACTATATTATGCACATATCCTACCCAATGGGTAGAACAAACAAACATACAAAAACAAATAGATGTTGTTAATACTGTAAGATAATGTACAGATGATACCAATTTTAACACAAAAAAAATGGCATAGACTTTGTGAATGCCAATCTCTGCTTGGTCCTTTTTTGTAAGAAAGTTTGGAAATGAATGCATACAAATGACAAAAAGTCTATGTATTTTATTTTCCTATTAAATATCAATATAATATCGTAAGAGAAAAAGGTTAAACAAATCCTTTTTGACAAGCCTGTGTATAGCAATTAGTTGTTTGATGCATCTTTGCTGTGAAATTTTTTTTTTTTTTTTTTTGTGTGTGTATGTGTGTGTGTGTGTATCACTTAAAAAAAAAAAAGGAAAAAAACACAAAACAAACAAAACCTCCACGGCTTTAACCTCGCAACTAGATGCTTCTTGTATTGGTTGTTGCCTTGATATTGCTGAGTTGGACCAGTATTAGTTACTACTTCTCCAGCAGATATGTTATTTATTACTATCCTTGATTACAGTTTTTCTTTTTTAACTTACAAATCAGCTAAAACTTTTCAAACCTTTTTAATCACATCCTAGATTTGAAATGAAGCTCAGACAAGTGGGAACTGACCCAAGCCATCCCTGCAAAGTCAAAACTAGGCCAATGAGAGTTCTGTGACAGCAGCCAGCCCTTGCTCTGTGCCTGTGACTGGTGCACCATGCTGCCACTACAGCCTGTCCTTGGGCTGGGGGTGTGGATGGACTCACTGGTGACCTGTGCTCTTGCAGGGTGGACAAGAGTGGCTGCAGTTGGTAGCAAGCTAAATGCAGGGTTTGAGTGGGAGCTTTGAGCTGGCAGCTCTGCTGCTGTGTTTGCTTCTGACAGCAATGACTTAACCCAGGTTCATATTTAAGATGACAGAGAAATGCTTAGACCTGTTCAAACCCAACCTGGGAAGTGGTGTGGGAGGTAAGTTGACACTTCAGCTTCCTACCAGGTTCCCTTGGCAGTTTGGTTCTCCCCTGGCATCTCCCCGTGTTTGGTGCTCCGTTCCTGTGCCCCTGCACGCTCTTCAGTAAAGCAAATACCTCAGGAAAACTCAACATGAAGTTCTAGTGTAGGGACTTGCAGATGCTGTACTTATTTTTCTAAACTGTTTGTTCTGACTATCCCAGGACAGTAGGCGATAGAAAAGTTTATTGGTCCGAGACAGACTCGTCCTCTCACAGATGGATACCACTAATCTTTCACAGATACTCCTGTCTGTATGTAGCTTTTTTATACTTGCCAGGCTTTAACCACAGATGTGGTAGCAAGGTGTTGGGAGATGTTTGAGCTGGTGTTTTGGTTTGGTTTTTCAGATGATTAGAAAAGCGCTGTGCTAACACTCAGGGGGCCTTACCCGGGGCCAGTGAAGTCAGTGGTGGGGCTTCCTCTGGTTTGAGTGGGCTTTCGACCCGGTCCGTCACGCTGGAGGATGGTGCCTTGGGGCACAGTCCTTCGCTGCTTCTCTGTCAACCTGAAGCATCTACACCTTTGTCTGTAAATATTTTTTAAAAGCTCTCACAGGAGTCCTGTATCTGAATGTTGATCATGGTTGTTCTGGGTTTTTTTTTGTTTTGTTTTAAAGAAGTATGTTAAGTTTTTTATGGCCAGTTCTGCATCATCATGCCCTTACAGGTAGCTTGTATCATCACATCCTTCTATATGTTGAGCTGTTCTGTCAGTAAGCATGTACCATAGGTGAATATGCATATTTTGTGATTGTCACTTGTTAATTCATTTATTGTTTGTCAGGGCGTGGAGTAATTAATTGTTTTGGAAGTGTGCCTTGCCTGGCCACCTTCACATTTCTGTTTGCACTGCAGTACCACTTCTGTGCATGAAGGAAGAAAAGTAAACAAAAAAACCCGGGCCTTGACTTGGAAGACTGTACAGAGTAAACCTCCTGCTGGAGGAACCTAGAGTAGGATTTATCATAACAAAACATGCATATTGAGTGGACCAAACATGAGCATGTCTCCTTTTAGAGGCACTAATTTGCTTTGAAGCTGCAGTGGAAAGAGCAGACTATCTATTAAGTGTATTCACAGCTGTGTTCACGCTTTTCCATTTACCACAAAGCACAGCAGGCAGCCAAGATTTTAAAAGGACTGTGAGCAGAAATTATGAGAGCCTCAGGCATCATGGACCTGGACAGCAAAAATAATAATAATAATAATAACAATTTTTAAAAAGATCACTTTAATATTCTTTAACAAGGCTTTTCTACTCATAATATAAAGACTACATAAGCGTTGATAGGGGTTTTATCTTTGTATAACTCTCAACTGCCCAACGCTGCTGTGCTCAGAGCATTTCATGATGGTATGTACATCAGTCAGGCTGTTAAACTCAAAATTAACCATCAAATGCCTGTTTAATTTAGAGTGTTACCCTTTCTTTGTTGTTTCTTGCTAGTTAATTTACAGTGTAAAATGCTTCATTGCTGTATGGATTAATTTTTTTTTTTTGTATTTCCAACATTGTGGCTTTCAAGATCACATTTTCAACACATCTCCTATTTTTGTCCATTTTCTTTCAAGCTATTCTGAGATATGTACAGCACTATCAACAATATTTAATCTTTCTTTTAAAATTTATTGTTGTAAAACAAAGCTATTAAAAACAGTTAAGTCTTTTTACAACTGTATTGGAATTTCTCAATAGCTGTTCATGTGATGCTATGACAAACCTGGCTTGCTTTATTTTTTTTTTAATTTTATTTTCTGTTTAACACAATTAATTTGTTGCTTATTTTCCACCGTAACTCCCAGTTATATACAGAAGAAGATTTCAACTGTTGTATATCTGACTCTTTTAATTGAGCAAATGGTGATGTCCTAGTTTTTAGACCTAAGGTCTGTTTATTGCAATACTTTTAAAGGAAGATGTTGCTCTAAGTGCTGTTGTTAGTTTTAAATACAGATTTTATGCTTGTTCTTAATATGCTGTGGTTAAACCATGGCACAAAATTATTAAAAATTATTAAATGCATTTGTCTCCTGTTGGATTTTTTTTTCCCTTTGAAGTGAAAAAACCAAAAAAGCATGGAACACTAGAGTGGCCTTGGTAAAACAAGTACTTGTCTTTTTCCCTTGCTGTTTTGCTGCTGGCACCCAGGTAGCAGATCGTTAAAGAATGAAAGGACTCAATCCTCAAGGCATTATGTGAGGGCCCCGGAAAGTGGATGTCTGATGGGGGTTTAAGATCAGCGTTCTGACCTTCACACTCTGGTGATTAATGCTGGGATGATTCAGGGCATTTCTGCCCTGCCTCTGCCACAGGGTGGGCTGTAGCAGGAGACAGCCTGTCACACGCTGGGGTTAAGTCTAGGCACTTAGTCTAAGCCAGCTCGTGGTTTCAATTCCTTTAAGTTAACAACCCCACCTCAATCTCATTTAAAGCCCTGCTGTTGGTGGCAGCCTCTGGCACATCACTGCTGACTGACAGTGGGGGGGATAAGCAATGCCCCCAAAGCGCGGAGTTGCAAAAATTCTTTAAAGAATGAAGATGCAAAATATGGCTTGGGGGAAGGAGATTCACAACCAAAAGCAGTTGAGGTCCAGTAATGGGATGAAGAGAGGGATGATACTGTTAGTAAGAAACCAGATGAAGGGGTCCCATGAAACACTCAAGGACTTGTCTTTGGTGATACAGATCTTTGCAAAGTAGATCAAACTCTCTCTGGCTGGCACCTGCACCAACACTTTGCCATACTAAAGCTTAACAAAACTGGGAAGGAGCAGGTAATTTCTGTTTGTAAGTGTATAAAGTGATGCTTTATTTAGCATGATTATTAATAACAGTTACCTTGGTTTATATTTTATACCTGTGCTTGCTGGAGTTTGATGTCTGTGTTGCTGTGACGTGATGCTGAGTTTGATACTTCAAACCTGGGGCTTGCTTTCTTGCAGGTCTTTTCCAGGGAGAGGTCTGCTGTGGGAGCCATGGTCCATCCCAGTTCTGACACCCTGCTATGGAGCTGTCTTTACATTCCACTGAGAGAGGAACCAGGGGGGGTTCCCCTTGCTGCTGTTCTTTTCAAATGCCTTAGTTCTTTAAATGTTACAGTACTTTTTTGGGGGGTCAAAAGTAACCATATTTTTTTCTTATAACCACCCTGAGTTTGCTGTCCTCCATCTACAGCATTTTAATTCTTCTTTAGTATTTAGAAAATTGCTAGTTCCTTAGTCCTTAGAAGTACTCTAAATCTCCAAGCTTCTGCTCCTCCTCTACTGTCTGAACCCTGAACTCCCTGGAAACTGCAATTTTTCAGCCTGCTTTGATCTTTTACTTAATCTGGTTTTAATTGTATTTATATTTGGTTTATAATATGCTATTCTGTTTGATTGTGTTTTAATATCTCTGCCAATGGATGCAACTCAGCTGTAAATGGGATGTCTCATCTCAGTAGGGTTACTTTTTTTTCTGCTTAAAGATTAATACAGTGGCTGCTGCAGTCCTGTGAAACCTCTAGGTCTGGCTTCCAGGCTCCCAGCAGTATTGTGTCTCATTACACCCTGTTTTTAACATCCCAAACCCTTTTCTTCCAAAGACCCCTCTGTAATGAGACTTCGTTACTTAGACAAAAATTAATTAGGCTTCTCTCATTATCACTGTTTTGATCGGTTGTGCTTTAAGTGAGTTCTAATTAAAATGCACATTTTAAAACCCTTAGTACTGCATCCTCTTCTAATAGCTTGCTTCTACTGTGGCCATGCCCTGCAATTTTTGTGCAGTTTGCATTGTGCTGCTTTAGCAGAACTCTAACCTTGACCAAGAAAACTAAAAACTTGCATGATTTTTTTTTTGCTTGTTTTCTACGGGTTTTTTTTTTCCAGACTGGCTGCCAAATGATTGCCCCTGAGAGCCTGAGAATGGGGATTAGGGCTGAAACACTGAATTCTTTACATGTGGTAAAATTGATGAGAGCTGAGTTTCTCAGTGTCTGGTATAGTCAGTAACTGTGATTGTTCCCAGAATGTTTCAAAACATAAGGGGGAAGCTACATGCTGCAGCTGTTACTATTTAACTACAAATTTCTACTTGCCTTAGGTGTTCCAAGTTGCCTTAAATACATTATTTATTTTGGCTGGACTGCATGATCCATTCCAGGGATACCCACCACATGGTAAGCCAGTGGATGCTCTGCTATGGCTAGATGGGGACATTTGAAGGCTGGCTCTCCTTAATAACCTGTAAATCAGACAAAATATTTTGTATCCTTTAATGGTTTCCACTGTGAAGTGTGTTGCAGCAGAACAGCAGCAGAAAGGCACTGAAATTATTTTAAAGATGAGGAAACACATGTGAAGAGGTACTTGCCAGGTGTCAGGCAGCCTATGGCAATTCCCAGTCCTTCCACTTGCGAGATACGGTTTCCCTCTGCTCACTTCCAGCACATCCCACTGTCTTACACAGAGCTGTTTTCTGTTTGGCAGGGCTTTGAGCAAACAGCCAGGACATAGCCACCCCTTCTTCAGAGAAAGAGGGCATCTTTTTCATGGAGGCCAAAATGCCACCCTTGAGCCCCCATCAGTGCCAACATCAGAGCATTCCAGCTTAATTTAACATTTGCAGACATTATAGTGATTGACAGTTGAGTGGAAAATTCCAGTTTAATCCTGCTCTCTGTGCCACAGACATGGGCTCAGACAGCTTGACCTACATTTAACCCTGGGCAGCAAGAAATTCTTAGGGGAAAAGAAAAAAGTCGTTTTCATCGCAAAGCAGTGAGAACATTCCCACTTATTACATGTCCCTGTGTATATGCATACACGTGTAATTGTGTTACAGTGCTGTGAATATTTCATGAGCTGAGCCAAGCTTGCCCTGGTTGGCTTTACTGGGTGAAGAAGACATATAAGTCAAATATAAAAGCACAAGTGTGCTTGCATAGCCATTCAGCAGGGTTTATGGCAACAGCAAAAGGGATAGGAGCTAGTTCTTTTCTGAGAATGGGGTTAGGATTGTAAGTGCTATAAAATTTGCTTATGCTGCAAACTTTATGTCTCTTCGGAGAAAAGCTGATGAGCTGGTAATTTCAACTAATGTTTTGTCAGGAAAAGCCTAACAGGTAAGGCTTGACTGAGGGACTGCAGAGTCAGTCTGGTTTCTTTGACCCTCCTCCTTCTGCAGATCAAAGGTGCTGATAGTGACTGACTATATTTGTTTTGGGAAGTTACTAGTGCAGTACTGGATGTCACAGCTTTTCAGTGAGAGGAGCATAGGCAAACATGAAACGCCCTGTGGCTGAGTGATAACTGCATTAACTACCCAGCATGCAAGCCCTCTCACCTTCTAGTCATGCTGTATATTATACCTAGAGATAAAATGCATGCTATCTCCAGCCATATGCTAGGGCAAACAGGCACTTTACTATAAAATTATGCTCTGTCAGGGAAATGGCATCAGATGAACTAAAATCACCATTTGACAGTGACACAGAAGTAAAGTGCCTGTCTGCAGTAAAACTACTTGACGGTAAACCGTGCAGCTTGAGTGCTGCTTTTGCACTGGCACTTCTTTTTTTTGAAGATTGTCTGTATGTGGGTACACGCTGTGCAGAGGTGTGAGGGCTAGTGCACAGCAATCCAGCAATAGAAAATGTACTGTTAGTACATTAGGCAGAACTTTGAATACTCCTTGTATAAAATGACACTGTGTTCTCTTTCTTTTCATGGCTTTTCTAATCTAATCCAGGATAAAAACTAAATTCGGGTATTTGGCTAAACATATCATTAGTCATCAGTTAGCCAAGGCTGAGAAATTTCCCTTTCTCCACTACAATTTGTCCAAAGGTCTCCTTCTGCATTAAAACACAGCTGCCACACATGGGAGGTAGCTGGAGGCCACAGCTGTGTGCAAGCACCTGTTTTTGGGGGAAAGGTGCTCCAAGGCAGCTCTCAGGCAGTGCCTGGATAAAGAGTTGGTGCAAATGCGCTGGTGGAAGTGCTTGACTGTGCCAGCTGAGGGTACTCAGCACCACTTACTGCAGAGTCTGTTCAGCTGAAGGGCAAGTACAGCATCACTGCTCATCTCTGCCTTCTCTCATGTTCTCTCAAATCCACGTCCTTACAAGGTCTGGCAACTCTTTTTGCATCTATGAACAAATCCATGTGAAATGATAAAAGACCGATATGTGGTAAACTTGCAGCTTGTGTATTTTGAACCTAATGCTGGAGCTGGATTTTTTCTCCACCTGCTTTGTAACTCCAGGTGGGAGGTCATCAGTAAGCAGAAGGGCCAGGTCAAGGCAGTGTTCACAAGCAGCCTGTGCTGTCTCTCCATGGCTGCTCTAGGTCACCAAGGCAGCCCATTGCAATTACCAGTGCTGGATCTGTACCAGCCTCCCAGCAGTACGGTTTTGATTCATATTAAATGGAGGATCCCAACCGCATCTCTGATGGATTCAGCATTGCATTTCAAGTGGAAATTATATCAGTTTTATGACTTTATTCTGATTGGAAGAGTACATAAGATTCTTGATTCAGCATGAGTTTGAGAGGAGGACACAGGCTATTTAATACTTGACTTGAGAACTGTAGCATGTGTGGGCATTATTCTTAAACAAGCCTGAATATCTTCTCCTGTGTTTTCTCCTCTGTGATTGTCCAATCAATTCATCAAACTCAAGCCCAAACTTAACACTACATGTTACCCTGCGGGCTTTTGAAATCAAGATGTATTCTTTCTACTTTAGAAGATCATAAAAAGAGGCAGCTAACTGCCAGGGGATAATTACAATTCTGTAATTATTATTGTTGCTGATGGTAAGTGATGATGAACAAGGATGAATGTGATGTGATGCCCTAAGCTGACACCCTGAAGGGGACACAGTCAGAGAAATTTGTTTCAACTTTGGCTCCAGCACCATCTTGAGTCACTATTTTTGCTCTGGTCTGTTATCAAATCACAGCTTTGGCTCCAACTCTGCTCAAAAGGCTCAGCTGCACCTTCAGCTTGGGCACTGATTTCAACTGTGACTGGCTCTGGTCCTTGTTCAGGCCATTATTTTGACTGGCCCCATTTTCATCATTGCTTCAGCTCCAGCCATTGCTGAGGCCAAGATTTCAGCTCCTCTTGGGCAGAGACTTCAGCTGTTCCCCTGTCAGGCCCTGACTTTGGTTCTGGGCCCATCTTGGGCCATGATTTTGACTCTGGGTCCTGCTCAGGGTGTGAATTCAGCTTTGGCCCAATATTGAGCTGCCGTTTCCACTCAGCTCCATCTTGGTCTGAAACTTTTTCTCCTGCCTGTTTCAGGCCAATACTTGGGTGCCAGCCCAGCGTTGGTCATAGGTTTGGCTCTGGCTGTATATCACTCTTTGAGATGGGCTCCAGCCCCTGCTCCTTGGCTCTGTCTCTTCATCTGCAACTCAGTATCAGGCTTCAGCTCTGGCCCCTAGCTAGGCTGTGATTTTTGTTCCGGTCCCATCTGGCTGTGACTGCAGGTCTGACCTTTGTTCAGGCTGTGAGCAGAGATCAGGAGCCATCTTGGGTCTCTATCATGTCTCCAGCCCCATCTTTGGCAATGGTTGCTGCTCCAGGACCCATCCTGAGCCACAATTTTGATTCTGGTCCCATTGTGGGTCATGAGCTTGTCCCCAGCCTGATACAGGGCTCTGACTCCAGCTCCAGCTCAGGCTCCCATGTCTACTCTGCCCCTGCTTGGTCTTTGACTCTGCTCTCCCCTTCTCAGTTTGTGACTTTGGGTCCTGCAGGCAGCAACTTTGGCTCTGGTCCCTCCTTGGGCTGTGACTGGTGCCAGATTGAGCTGTTAACCTCAGCTTTGTAGAGATACTGGAGTGACACTTTAACTTCTCCTGTCTTTGGGAGCAATTTGAGCTCTGGCAAGCCTCAGGCTGCTACTGCAGCTTTGGCTCAATACTGGGTTGAGATTTTTGCTTCAGCCCCATCTTTGGCTCTGGCCATTGTTTAGGTGTCTTCTTTGGGTCTGCCCAGGCTTTGGGTCTGACTCCTCCTCAGGAGGCTTCTGTGACTTGGCCACTGTTTGGGCCATGGCTTTGGCTCTGGTCCTGTCTTGGCTTGTGACTTTGTCTCCAGCCACATCTTCATCTACAACTTTGGCTTAAACTCTTGCTCAGGCCACAAATTTGGCTTCATCTCCACGTTGGGCTCCTGCTTTGGCTCCAGCCTGATCTCTGAGTGCCATTTTGGTTCTGGATTGGTATTGGGCTGTGACTTAATCTCTGGCCTGGTATTGGCCAGTTGCTTTGCCAGCACCTTGATGGTAGGTCACAGCTTTGGCTGTGGTCCTGATTGGGAGGGTATTACAGTTCTTATTTGGGCTGCTGCTTCAGCTTCAGCCCTGTGTCAAGCTGTGACTTTGCCTGTGGCCACCTCGCCATCTACATCTTTGTCCCTGCTTTGATTCTCAGTTGCAACTTTGCCTTTAGTCCTTGCTTGGTTCATGACTTCTGCTTTGGCCCATTTCAGGTTGCAACTTTTGCTTCTTGGGCAGTGATTTCAGCCCTGTTCCCTCTTCAGTGACTGATGGCTATTTTTGAGCCATGTCTTCAGCTCCTGTCCACTGTGAAGCCATGAGTTTGGCTCAGTTTTTGGATCAGGGCTTCAACTCTGCTCCAGCCCCTGTGAGGATCATGGCTTCTGTTCCAGGCACATATTGAACTGTGACTTTGGCTCTGGCCCCATTTCAAGGCACAGGTTTGGCTCCAGCCCTATATTACTGTGATTTTACCTCCAACCCCATCCTGAGCTGTAACATCAGTGATGGTGCCATTTTTGCTGCATCTTTGCCTCTTGCTCAATCTCAGACCATGTCTGTGGCTCTGGCCCCTATTTGGGTTTCTAATTTGTTCCTTGCCATACCTTGGGCTGTTACTTTGCCTCTAGGGGAAATCTTGGGCCATGGCTTCAGCTCTGGCCCCATCTCTAGATGTGACTTTAGCTCCATTGCAATATCAGGCCATGATTTCAGTTCCAGACACATCTTGGGCTTTTGAGATAGGTCTGGCCTAATACCAGGTTGCTACTTCAGTTTCAGTACCTGTTTGGTCTGTGACAGTCTGTGACAGTCTGTGACTGTGGCTAGGGCTGCATAGCAGGTTGTGGCTGTAGCTGTAGGCCCATGCTGGTCTGTGGCTTCATCTCAGTGGCATTTCTGAGTATGATTTCAGCTCTGGCCCAATACTTGGCTGTGACTTTTATGCCTGGAGAGGTTACCTAGAACAGAGGCTAGACAGAATAAGAGAAGTAAGGTAGGTATTTCTTAAAAAGGCCTTCAAATGATACACCTTGGGCAGTACAAGAGCCTGGCTAAGGCTACACCCAAGACTGATGACAGGTCACGACTTTTCACACTTTTTAAAGTTTGGTCTATTTGCATATCAGGGTTAATTGTCCAACTACAGCTTCAGGTAATGAAGTCCCATCGTCCTAGTTTGCCCCCCATGAATTTGCTGTTGTTTATACATTTTGGGGCCTGAAGCTGTGATGGTGTCCTTGGTTCTGGAGCTGGAAAAGCATTGTTTTGTCTAACTACCCTTTGAAGAGAACTTGCTAACACTTTATATGAAGTTCAGTGTTATATACTAATGCACTCCAGAATCTGAAAAATACGGAAGCTAAAACTTTAGGCATCAACTTCAGTTCCTGCCCTATCCTGGGCCACTACTTGCTCCAACTCAAATTTGGCTCTGGTCCATGCTCAGACAGTGAGTGCCACAGCAGTCTGAGCAGCAGTGTAGGCTCTGGCCCCTGTCCCTGGCCATGGCTTTGGTTCCAGCCCATCTTGGGTTATGAATTTTTTGGCTCTGGCACTACCTCAGGTGGTGACTGCTGTTTTGTCCTGATACTGGGCCATGATTTTTGTTCCAGTCCTGGTAGGGATGTTATCTTGACTCTGGGACCACCTTTAGCTGCAATTTTGGCTCTGGACAGTGCTTGGGCTTTGATTTTGTCTCTTTCCCATCTTGAGCCACAACACAGACCCCAGCCAAGTAGTGAATTGTGATCTTGACTCTGGCTCTGCATTGGTTTGCAACTTCAGCTCCAGTCCCATCTTGGGATGTGATTTCAGATCTGCCCCGTGCTTGGACCTTAACATCTACTCCAGTTCCATCCTGGGGTCCCAATTTTGATACATTTCCTGCTTTGACCATAGCATGTATTCTGTACTCATTTTGGGATGCCCAGTTGCGGGCCCAGCCTGCTCAGGCATTCAGTTGAGCACTGTCCCAATTTCAGGTCCAGCCCCGTCCAGGTTGTGACTTGGTGATGCTGTGGTGTTATATGTGAGGCAGGGAGCAGACAGCAGTGGGGGAGGTTGCCAAAGCAGCCATTTCCCTGCTGTAGTGATGTATGTCTTAGTCTTGGTCTCACCACATTTCTGAAGCTTTGCAGAGGTAGAGGGACCCATACCTCCATCACCCTCTAGAGCCTGAAGGGACAGCCCTTTCCCACGAGGATGCCGAGCTGTCAGAGGTAACAGAGCAAGCCCTGTTAGCACTGACTGCATGATCCTGTGGGCAAAGGAAGGTGCTGTTGGGCTTCTGTCTGGGCTTTTCACCTCACAAAGGTCTCCTGGCACTCGTTGGACGCTCCCTTGCTTGGGTTGCTTGTGGGCTGCCTGAGGGCCTCCTAGTGCTGTGGCCAAACTGCTTTCCCAGGCCATGGCACCTGCTCCCCTGTTTCTTCTCTTCTGCTCAAGGCACTCACTGATGCTGCTCCACCTTAAGGGACACTGCTGCCACATGGCTGTGCCAACTGTGCTGGCTTGGGTACCAGAAGGAGACCTTCTGTGCTGTCCCCAGGTGCCCCTTGCTTGCTCCAGCCTGCCAACACAGTGCAGGCACACTGCCTCTCCAAAGGGTGGTGGCCCCTGGCTTCCAGCCATGCAGACTCATGCTAAGGCTGCCTGTCACTAACAAGAACTGCACCTTAGTATCATGGCAAGATGATTTATAAGAGAGATACAGGATCAAAGTTAACTTTAGCCTAGTTAAAACTGCAGTGTAGCTGGGTACCTGCTGGGCACCAAGTGGCCTTACATTCACTCCCTGGGCAGCCCAGGAACTCCCCAGGTTCTCTGTACTAATGAGGCAGAGGTTCCATATAAGGCCAATTTGAGAAAAGGTCACCAGTACAACCAAGCATGTGACTAATTGTCACAAAAGCTCTCCAGATCAGACTTCCAAAGTTTTGATGATTTCCCCTCTCGCTCTGTATAAATGTACCCACATAACTCTGTGCTTTGTTAATAGACATGTTGGGTGGAGGATGTGGCTGTCCCAGAAACGCCTCAAGCTTCTTCATGCTGCAAAATTGACCACCTACACAGAGGGGGCACTTTGCAAGAGTTACTGTGAGCTGCTCCTGCAGCTGCAAAAATGATCACACAGGACAGTCAACTCCAAGTCAATCAGCTTTTGTACATAGCATTACTAGAGATGGATCATATAAACACTGAAGTGGTCCCAGGCCAGCTGGACAAGGGGAAGTGCAAGAAGAGGTGGTGTAATGAACAAGTTTTAACATGTCTAACAGCTAAAAACTCATCCTAGGACACCAAGGTGCCCCTATGCAACCCCTGCCATGTGTAAAGAGATGGATCCTGTGAGTTGCACTGAAAGGGTCTGAGATATGGCCCCAGACTGAGAATGATCATGCAATATCACTTTGAGCTTTGCAGGGTCCTGCAGGACGTAGGTAACATTGCCCTCAAAAGTGGGAAATTGGAACAAATGCCAACATCAGAAGAATGTGTGCAGGGGGACAGTAAGGAAAAGCACACTAAAACAGAAAAACAAAATAGTATCTATTAACTCTAGTCCTACAGTAGTACTTAGCAGTGTAAGAGCTCACAGAAATATTTTTTAATAATATTTATCAGAAACATGGCACTTTACATCTTCAGGTTGCTGAATATACAGTGATTATTCCTCACAACATCCCTGTGAGGTAGGTAGTAGATTGAAGTTACTATTTTACACATGGGCAGAGGCAGAGAAGTATGTAATCAATCCTGCACAATTAAGTTAATGAAGTTCAACTCACTTAAACATGGAGAAGCCCTCAGTGACGTGAATGAAAACAAAACAGTGGGGCAAAGCTGGTACTTCATCAGCTACATTTTTTCACTCCAGTCAATTGCAATGCTCAGGGTCCAACTCTCTTGCTTCCTCCTATCCCCCTGCAAAAAAGCACCTTTGTTAAACAACTTACACATGCTGAGTTGCTACAAAATGACATCTGTAGTTGAAATAGGGAAAACACACTTCAATTTAGCCTACGTTTGAATAAAAACTGAGAGAAGTTTGCCTGCCCAGGCAAATATAACAGTTTCAACTTCAGTCCTTTATGACATCTGAGACAGCATTTCAGCCTTCAGGTATGATTAAGTGTTTGCTTGACTCAATCTGTGGGAAAAAAAGTTTGGTAGACTGTGATCATTGTCTCAGAAATCATGCTTATTTTAGTCAAATTGTTTTACTGAGGTCTGAGGGAGGAGGAGGAACTTTGGGGTTTAACTCTAACTTTCCATGTGTTTAAAAAAGCCCCTTAGTATAGCAATTTCTCAAATAAACTTCTCTTTCAACTTTTTTTTTTTGTTTAAAAAATGAAGTAGAGCAGGTTTGTAAACTCTAACACAATGAACAAATCCTAGTGTTTAATATACAAAAGATTAATTTCATTTAATGACTTTGTACTGTAAATCAACTTCAGGAAACAAAGTATACTTGACAGTATGGCTACTGTGATTAGCTCATCTTCCTATAGCTTTCAGTTGAGATTTCTGAAGAGATGCACTGTTCAAGAAAGATTCATGGTCTCAACCTGTAAACCACTGCAGCCTGGCTGAAGCCAAGGAAGGCATTGTAATTAACTCCTGCTGAGTAGCTGATCCATCAATTCTTTCATGTGCAGTATCAGTGACAATGGTCTGCTCCAAATTGAGAGATGATCACGATTGAAGAGGCTTGGGTGCACATACTCTAAAAACCTAAACATGCTGCTCTTCCCAAGAGAGAAACCTTCATTTTCCTTTAATGGAAGGCTCAGTCTAGTGGAACCATGGCTGTGCACTGTGATGGAAGAAGAACAGAGTAGTGGCTTTTGGCAGAAATAGCTTTCATTTTGAGGAGGAGTTTGTGGGAAAAAAAAGGGAAGAGTACTTGTTAACATTATTACCAAGGGATGTGTTAACATGTGAGATTCACTTTTCCCTCTGTAAATTGAAACTTTGTCACAACCTCTTCCCCAAGGAACTTTAACCTTTAAATCGACGTTGCCATTGCAGTCTCCAGACAAAGGGCAAAAAAAGAAAAAAAAAAAGAAAAAAAGCTCAGAAGTGCACTTTGCATATCCTGCCTCACAAAGGGTTAAAGTGCTAAGTTTGATATATCCAAAACTTAAGCATCTCTCTTACTCCTTTATTTTTTTAAATGCAACTTTATCTTTGGTTTCTTGTATCTTCCCTGTAATTTTATCTTTTGTTTCCTCCATCTTCTCAGTAATTTTATCCTTTGTTTCCTCCATCTTCCCTGTAATTTTATCCTTTGTTTCCTCCATCTTCTCTGCAATTTTATCCTTTGTTTCCTCCATCTTCTCCGTAATTTTATCCTTTGTTTCCTCCATCCTGTCTTGTAGGTATTCCTTTACTGGTGGTGGTGTGGACATGTAGCCGTGCTTACGTAGATATTTAACAGTGACGGATGTTCCTCCCAAAGTCACAGTGTATCTGGCAGGAGTTGCAATCTTAAAGAAACCAGAGAACACACCACCATAGATAAAACAGGAAAACAGCATCCAGCAAAAGGTAGTTTTTTATGTTGAAAATTTATTTTGACCAGTGTCAGATTCTAAAGATATCTTCAATTTATAAGGAAATAAACCAGTTTACAGTGCATCCCCTAGAAATGCATACCTTTTATTTAAAGTATCATTTTGTCAGAGCCAGCAAGGGCATTAGACTTCCCTTACAAAAACCGATCAACACACAAACCCTCCCTGTGCAGCTTGTAGGACAAGCAGTCAGCATCTTGATGCAATTCAGAATAGACTGCATGTGAACACTGAGTTTCTTCCAACATTGCCAGATCTTCCAGCTATAACAACATCTTTATATTTAACCATATTTATTGATTTATTGGTCTCTTTTAGGTACAGGAAATCTTGGAAAGAGTCATACTTTCACATTTTGTTTGGGAAAGTAGCCTCTTTGAAAACAGGCAAGAAACAGATCACTTTTGGAACTAAAACAAATGAGTGGCATGTAGAGCAAATACTGTACATTGTTTTTGAATGGTCTGACATGTTTCAAGTTTCCCAAACATAGACTTTGCGCATATAAAGCAAAATAAGGAAACCCAAACCTGAATGGAAGTAATTGATTCAAATGGATGATGAAAATATTTGAGAGTGATGGACAATTAAGGGGAAGATAAAAAATCATCCAGGATAAAAATAACTGTACTTTTATCTGGAATTCAATGAGGTGTTTAGAATTTACCTCTTTGTCCCTGCTAATCATGTCAGGGATACAGAAAAATAGTAACTTAATTGTAATCTCAGAGAGCTGCAATAGTTCTGCAGCAAAGAAATTATTTTAGAAATACAGATAGACTCCTTGAAGGAACACAAAACACATATCAACTTGCATGGGACTATTTTTTACCACAAAATGAATGCTTAAGTATTTGTTACTAACGAAGAAATCGAATTAATTCTTTCTGCCGTAAACAAGTAAACCCTGTTTAGTTCACCAGGCAAGACTTAGAGGTTATTTACAAACTATAATTATACTTACTTTATACAATGCATATGCAGTTAGTGCATTCCCACTCTGGGAATTTTTCAGGATGTCTACTATGCTGTCTGGTAAGCCAATCACCTCTAGGAATGGAACAACATTCACCCCACTATAAAAGAGAAAAACATTGGTAACTTGAATGGCAATTTGAAAGCTGAACAGTAATTTAAAGTACTATTTCTTTATTACACAAACTTCATAATTTGAGAACAAAATGATTTCTTATCTAAGCAATATACTGACAGGATTTATGTTTCTGACCACATGAAACTAATGTTCTTTTCAAAAGGTGACTGATTTGTATTATCTCTGTTAGGTGGAACAGTTTCTAACTTACCTGTGTTCCAGTTTATTTTTGGAGGTAAGTAGATGTAATGGTGCTAAGACAGCTAATCGGGCTCCAGCTGTGCACATTCAATTTCATGCTCTGTTTTGCCTAAAATTACCTTTTTTTCTTTTAAAATTTCAGACAATGTTCTCCATTCACTTCTAAATACATCAAACATGGAATGTGGCAAAAGAAAAGAAAGCAACCTGGACAAGACTTCAGGGGCTTTGTGCTCAGTTGTTCTACTGTGTCAATATAAGGTGTCAAGATGCATGGAGGGAGCTCATATCACCATTTCTTTCTATTTGAAATCCAGAGAAACACCAAAGGAGAAAAGAAAGCTAATCTTTTTATTACAGAAGAAAGCTACACACAGTTATAGAAGACCTGAGTTTCCATTTTTTTGAGATTTTGTATTGTTAGTACCATTATCGATCTCTACCTGATATTTTAAGCATTCTTCTGAATATGCAATCACTTTAGCATCAGGAACAGTAACAGGCAGTAATTTACCAACATTTACTAGAATCTACAGTTCAAAGGCCTCTTCCCAGAGCAGGAAAGGGAGACCTAGTAGGAGCTGAAAGACAGCACTAACTGTCTCATTTCATAAACCACTGCTGTTTAGTCTTATATGACCTGTCATTCTGAAAGTTATTCTTCCATTTCAAGAGGGTGTTGCTCCTGTGGCATAACAAACTGAAGCTTTGTTGTAATTACTTTAATTAGTTTCTAGCTGAATATTTCAGCTGTTTTAATCTGCCAAATACCTACTTTAGCAGCAGGCTTTAGAATTCCAAGAAAAGTGATCTTCACTCAGTCTGAAATGTCTGGATGTTAGCATCAACCTGAATTCATCCAAAGCAAAATATTTTTACAGCTCCAGACCTTTATTCCTCTGACGTGAGCTAAATTTAGAATGACATTTGGATCTATAGCTCCCAGAAAGGGCAATTATGCCAGCTGGTTAGAGTAACTAAAACAAACACTTGTGCAGTAAGGCATTCTGATGTCAGAGTTCCATCCTTGCCACTACAAACTGTCATTGTTTCACGCTTTCTATTATTAAATGTACAACACCAGCACTCCAGAGATAAACATTTGCTCACATTTAGCAAACTACTTCCAGATAAAGAAAACCTCTTCCACCTGAACTAGCAAACTAGCACCTCATAATTGATGTGGTAGTTTTTTCTGATAAATGCCATTTTCCAGAACAGTATCATGCTGTAACTAAAAGAAACTATAATTAGAGTACTTAGTTTATCTCTTTTTTTTTTAGCCACATAAATATTTAATTTTCTATTAAAAAGTATGGTCTAGAGTAGCAATTTTTTCAGTGGATGGCAGGAAAGACAGGAAACAAACAAAAAAGGAGGGCATACACATAGGTTGTGAACAGTTAAGTGAGGTAAAATACTCTGAAGTCCAAGGGCAAAAAAAGAAAAGATCTATAAACATCTCAAGTAGCCATTCATAATTAGGATTCCAAATCCCTATCTTTACCTTTTGAGAGGTTACTAATAATTTCAATGCTGTTGACATCCATGCATCATTTTGGAGAGATGAGCATTTCTTTAAATGTTAGCAACATACCTGGTACACAGCAATCACTGCATGGTAATAGTACGTACATAACGCTCTCATGAATCCTATATACTTTCAATGTTAATCTTATGCTTTAGTCAAAAATGTAGCCACAATTCTCTTTCACATATAAAGGCACTTTGTAACATGCAATAGTAATTTATATGTCCTTTCACTAAATCTCAATTCAACCACGGTATTGCACACTGCAACAAAATATCGACTTACTTCATGGCTGCATAGTAAAAGGATCCAAACCACACAGTGGAAGTCAGAAGATGCACTGGAATCATTACTTTCCCATACTGCTTAAAAGTTTTCTTGAATCTCTGAACAAGACTAATTGATTTATCTTGTAATGGATCAGGTTCTGAATCTGCCTCTGCAGGGCTCTGCTTGGGCGCATCAGTGGCCGAAGGCAAAGGATTTCTCTCTTCTGGTACTTTGTGAGAAGCATCTGCTGGCTGTGCTGAAAAAGCAGTTTTCTTTGAGGCAAAGTGAGCTGCACCTGCATGAAGACATCGTTTAGGAGGGTCCAGTGCCAGAATCACTTTGCATCCCACATTAGACAACACAGACTGTCCTTTTAAGTGCTGAAAGACACCGGTGCGAGGGAAGAACCAACACGTCCCGTGTGCCAGCTGAGATGCAGAATGTAACAGACTCCGCTGCATTTTGATGAGGGGTGGATGAAGTCTCTCTAAAGAAGAAACAAGAGCAAACAAACTGCATTTCAATGGTGTGATTTCTACTTGCTCCAATACCACTTGAAATTTTCAAATTTTAAATGGCTTTCTTTTCTATTTTAGAAATTTTTTGCAGAAATGGTTACCTTCCAGAATTAAGGAAATAAGTTTCTAATTTCTTCTGCAGTCTGAACTAAAATAGCCCCTTCACTTAACATACTCTGCTCCTCACTGCGATCACTCTACTCTCAAAAAACACTCTTAGGAGTTTAGTACTTTGTACTGCTTTTATCCACATAACCTGGCACAGTCATTGAAAAGCTACCCTTAAAACTCACTTATAGTAGCATCTGATAACTTGAATGATACTTCGAGCCTACATAAATACATTATAAATTCACTGAAGTAAATGCAATTAAAATTTATTTTTGGTGTCAGTGCATTTTTAGTTATGGTAAAATTTTTCATGTTCTATATAATTTTCAGTAGAAGTTCATAAAACTGAAAAAACCCCAACAGAAATAATTGTTAATAATCAAGCAATAGCCTAAATAGTAACAAAGGTAAAGGTAATGGCCTGCCAGTAACACCTGGCAGGAAGGGGGAAGACACTGTTGAATGTCATATGTTAACACGAGCAAAACTGCAATTTTCCAAATATTGCAATGCAAAGAATATTTTAAAACGGTGGAATAATCCAGTTAACTTTATAATTTTGAATACTTACCAGTTACTCCTGAAAGTTTGAAATAACTATTGAGAGCTTGCCCACAAAGAAGAAAGGGATTTGGTTTTGGAGGTATAGACATCAAGAAATAATTTTTACCCCCCAAAATGTATGCTTTGAAATTGTGAAGTACTCTCTCCTTTCCTTTCCTTTCTTCAAGGGTTGCAAGTTACAGAACTAACATTCCTTTCCTCCTCCTCCAAAAAAAAAAGTGATGTTAATTGATGTAACAAATGCCACTTAAGTTAGTTACATTACAAGTTTTGTATATTACTAATGCTTTTCCATTTTTAATTGTCACAACAATTCTTTATCCAAACTAGAAATCATTCAAATTTAACTGAAACATTGTATCTGCTTTCCCACCTGTAGCCTTAGATATATGCCAGGTGCTTTAGTAGTTAATTTTTCTAGGCTGCAGAAAATGATCAATACTTTTTAACACAGGAAGAAATTAAAAAAAAAAAAAAGAAAAAAAAAGAAAGAAGAAATCATACATACCCTTTATTACTTTCTAGATATGGTAAGGTTTGTATCTTCAAAAAGTTGCAACTCTTCCACTAGTTCCCCACCTTTCAAATATATGTCTTGAACACATTGATGTTGATCCCTGCTAAAGTGAAAAAAAGGACACATTTAGAGAAATAGCAATAGCAAATCAATCTTATGAAGATTTATTTCTGGTCAGCCTGAAACCTTGCAACTGAAGAAGTTATTGGTGTGAATTCCCTTTTGAATACTGAAATGCTAATGGGAGATTTTTTCTGTGTAATTTTAGAAGTCCCTCAACTATGAATTACTGTTTTCTTCCAACAGAGGAAAGTTTCATAATCCAAAAATGCATCTGTTGGAACAGATGCCTATATGTTTTCTAGGTAGTTTTATGCTACTGTTGTACTTGAATTAATGGCAATTACTAGAATTACAATGTTTGATGTGGGGAAAAGAGGAATTCCCAGGTTCCAAACTCCCTGGGAACCTCTGTGTTGTTTGTGACACACAGACACACACTTCTGTTGAACTCCTACTAACAGGAGGTACTGCATCAGTGGGGAAAAGGGAACTAGTGTCTCTATATCAGGAAGCAGTTACTCTGTCCTGCTGAGTAAACTCAGTGGGAGTCAAGAAGTGCTGCTGCTGCTCATGAAGCACAGGAACTGGCCCTCCATGACTCAGTTTTCTGTAAGACTCCACTGGAAGCAGCTTGTGGTATCTCTAATTTTACAAGAAGCAGAGATTCTTGCTTACTTCTGAAATCCAAATGCAATTTCTTCTCAAAACAAGAAGTAGTGAAAACACTCAGCAGAACTCAAGTGTTCAGATGGCACTCTGTCATATGCCAGCTACTTAACCGATTTATAGAAATTGGAACAACAAACTTGGAATATTACAACTGCATTCCTTGCCTATTGCCACTTACAGTTCTCTCCTGAGGGATAACATTCTCCACAGAGAACTTGTTTCCTCTCTCACTAATAGTACACAGCACTGAGCATCTGCCCTACGTAGATCTCAATATCCAGCCAGCAGACTCAGCAAAAGGCATCCATCTACGGGAATCTGGGGGCTCTTGAGTCAGACTTCTACTGTTCACCAGTACCCTATTGAAAAATACCTTTTCCAAACAAGCTATCCAAATTGCCACCATACAGCATGGGGAAAACCGTAATTTTGAGTCATTTATGTTAGTAACAGGGCACTGCATTCCAGCAGCCTTGGGAAGAGATCATTCTTCAGCACAGGAATAAGAAGCTGAACAAGCATTTCTGAGTTTTTACATTCCTTGGAGTGTATTTACAGTAGCACTCCTCGGAACACCGTTTGCAGGTTTTCCAGCACCTCTGACCCACTGCAGTGGCTGTAGAACAGAGGGAGGAAATGGCTCCATTCTCCTGAGTATGGGCCACCACTGTGTCCAGCGCTCATCAGGCAGCACATAACTGCTGTGATCAGTAAATGAGTTTCAAGGCCTTTGCTCACCGAGTTACCTGCACCATGTAAGATTTAAAAACAGAATGTCACCAATGGCTTTAGAGCAGAGAAAGTTCTGGGGTTATTACAAGATTTTCCATGCCATTTTTTGTTCTTGTATTCTCAGACGGACTTGAAAGTCATTAATTAAAGGCTTTTTTCTCCATGATGCATGACCTGGCAGGTCAAAAGGAATGTTATCTAAACATCTACAGTAGACCCTGAAAAGGTTTTGCACCTTGTAAGCAGATAGTATGGTTCTAGCTGATATTCTGTACAACTGCTTACCGTTTGTTTCTCCACTTTAAAATGTGGAGAAGCACAATAGCTGGACAGATAAGGAAGAGCAAAGATATGATAGTGCTTATGTTTGAGAGAATAAAAGAAAACATGTTTTCTGAAACAAGGTTAAAATTTCCCTAATGACCTTACTGTGTTTCACAGGTACGTGCTTTGCTTATTTAAACGAACAAAGCAGACACCTTTGAAGCACTGAGTATTGCACTGGGATGAGGAAAGTATTATAATGGTTACAGTATTATTATAGTAGGAATTAATACAGCATATACTTTGTAAATTCATTTTAAAGAAACAAATATTTTTAAAGGGGTGATGGCTGCAGCTGCTCAATTGTTATAATTTAGTTACTTGGCTCAACAATGCAAACAAATCTTTAACAGAACAGATAAAGTGCACAATAATTATGGTTGGACGTCCAAGTAAATATGAAACTAGCTGTTTCATCCCTCCAAAACATGAGATGAATACAGAGAAACTTGTCCTTTAAGACAATTGGTGAAAGGAAGTTCCTAATACTCTGTGCCCTCAACAGGCACCAGGAAGTGTGTCAGCCTATGGATTTGAGACACAATTTTCTTCTCTAAGCATAATACTTCTCAAAGAAATTACTGGAGCTGTACAAGCTATACAATTGCCTCTGTAACTTTGGATTGTTAAAAGTACTCAGATACTTAGGAAGTCAGGACATGAATGTTACCCACAATTGCACCTAGTCACTTTTGACTTTTTTGCTTCTTCATTTTAGTGTGCTCAACATTTTTTTCCTGTTGTTGCATCATGCTGCAAAGGTACAGAAAAGGACAAGAAGTTACAAGCTCCAGATACCAAGGTGGGAAAGCACTACCAAGGTCGGAATCTCACTTGTCTGTGAGATGGGGGCAGGGGGAAAGGCGTTTTAAAGCACCTTACATTTGTTTCTTAGTTTTCTATTAAAAATGCCACAAAGAAAAAAAATTCTGTCTAAGAACAAATATTACTCCAAGTTCTCTGCTCCAAGAATCCCTCGTGGCCAGTGACTGAATAGATAGATACTAGCTACAGAAACCATGAAATGCTATACAAACACTTGTGATATGGTCTCCTCTTCGCACAATCACATCCCAGCTAACTATTTAGTAGGATCTCCAGCGGACTGTAAACTGAGCTGTAGAGATCTTGGCTGTTCAAGACAAAACTCCTGGCTGGGATTCTTGGACATCCATTTAATTTCTGAAGGCACCCTTGTCTCATGGTGAGCTGTTAACAAGGCCTCAGACATAAAGGGAGTGCTCTAGGGGCCTCTTAAGGAAAAATATAGACCAGCTTCTCATTGCAGTGCTGGAAGTTTTGTTTAGGAAACTTCTGTACTTGTGTTATTCAGATCAGCTTTGACATAAATCTGATACACTGCAAGAGCATCCTAGCTCTTGCATTTACTCTACTTTCCAGTGATAATTAGGAAGTAGATATTAGATTTGCTTTTTGTCCCTGAGGACAACAGAAGTTCAGGAATTTTATATGCCACAGAGCTGGTTTCTGTGACTATCACAAAGTCATTCGCTTTGCATGTGTGCTAACATTCTATGCCAAAAGACTACAGGGGATCTCTGGAAAACACAGAAGTAACAAGCCTGGCCAATATAGGTATGGCAAAGGCTGTGGATATTTGCTGTTGGAAAGAGAAAATATGCCAGAGAGGCTGTCAGGTGAAACTTTCATTGGGATAGTTTGTACAAAAATGGTTACCCTGTGTAGTATTACAATTAATGTAGCATTACAATTAATGTTTTTGTAAGTTACCAGAAAAATTAAAATATGAGAAAGGGGGGTGCATAAAAGATGGCGAAAACTTTAGCGTTAAGATAATTGCAAAAACTTTAGTTTTAAGTTCTTTTGTAAAAGAGGTCAGAAAACATCTGAGGGAATTGAGGGTATAGTATATGTAGAGAACACTGGATTATTTTCTCAGTTATACCAGAAGCACTCTGGACACAATATGTAAATATGGATGACTTTAAAGCATTTTCACTTGTTCTGTTACTGTTTAAAAAAGAACATTAATTATACCACAGGAGAGTTCCCAATGAAAATCCATGTGCTTTTTCCACTCCCAAGGCACCTTTCTATGGAAACAGAGAATTAATTTACATTCTTGTCATATTTAGTGTAAAATCTAGAAAACTTTGGGGACTGTGTGTGGCAGACAGAGTAGAATTTTGAAAGGAAACAAACCAAGTTTTCAGAAATTCTTTTCAACTCATCTTTTAGACTGCATAAAAAGCAAATACAGAGATGGCATCCAAGCCACTCAGTTTCATGAACAACACTACCATATTGCTTACATTTTTACTAAACATAATAAAAACCCCCAAAGCTTGTTTTCAGATTTAAAATGTTCTTTTCAAGAACTTGACAGTATATAAAAAACCCCCAGAAACAAAACAAAAAACCCCAATGGATTTTGCCAAGCTTATAAACCAAAATAAGAAAATAAGAAAACCACAACTGAACTGAAAACATATATGGGTGTCCTAAAAATCTGAGAACATATTTTAAAATCATTGTAAGACTAGTGCAATACATGCAAAGCATTGTTTTTCTTAAATTCGATGTAAAATAAAACCATAAACCTCTTGGTAGCTGCAAAGGGTTGGCACAGCATGGAGTCACTAACCACAGGTGGAAAAGTGGCAGTGCATAGGGATTTTTTATGCTTTGTATTAATACCTTGAGTGCATTAATGAACATTTAGAGTTTCTATTTCGACCTTTACTACTTTTGCAGTGTCACTCAAACTGTTATTCATTCTAAACTAAGAAACTTGCTTATCATTTGAAGTTTGTAGCTAAGTAGTTTTGTCTACCATTCAGAACTGTCTGGAAATATAACACCACATTTTAGGTTAAAGGGAGTAATGCAAAAAAATCACAGTGGAATTTATTTAAAACTAAAATCATGTTAAAATAAATTAAAGACTTAACCCTTGCAAACTACCCTAAAGCATTAGTCCCACCCTACCTCTATACTATTTTCACTTAGTAAATGCTATGCTACAATTTTTTAAATTGATCATATTACTTCAATTCAATACTGCTAAGTGGAGATAAACCAACAACTTTGTCACCCTTATTTTACCTAAAATACTCTTCTTGCCGAAACACCCTAAGCAAAATCAAAAAAGTAAAATAAACTTTTCCATGGTCCTTAACACAGAGTAATCTTCACTGCTACAATCTTCTGATACTCAAATATTAAAAAGGACAAGAAGAAGTAGCTTTAGGAAGAATACAAGATATTGCAGACATGTATAAAGTCTGCACACTGGATTCAGGAGACAAATAATGCAGGAGAACGTAATGCAATGCCTGTGTGTTGAATTATACATCTGGAATGCTGAACAGGAGCCTTAACAGCTGATCTGAACAGAGTCAATATGTCCATGGTAACTCTGTTTTCCTCTGTGATGGAAAGTACTGGATCTTAAGATTGCATGTAGCTGACCATTATATGAAAATGTGAATGCTCTCTCTCAAATGCTTCTAAAAGAAAGGATCACAATCAGCTGTAGTGCTTTCTGCCCCTCAGAACTGTTTCTAATAACTGGTGCTATTCCAACTGCTAGCACTGGTTCCTTCTTTCACAAGTTTCATTGTGCCCTCTACTGAATTTTTACGTAAGTACAACTCACACTGGTACTACACAAGGTTTCTGCTCTCTGTGATGCCATCCAACAAGTGTTGCTGGATCATCCTCTGTATTAGTTCCAGAGCCTCTCAGATTATAGGCACGTCAAGGAAAAATGTGGCTTTTAAAGTGCTATCTGGTTCGACTCTTTTTGTCTATTTGTCACTCTACAGACATGTCTGCAATAAGCAAGGTAGAGAAGTTATGCCTATAGATTTCAAGTGAGCTTAAAAATAGGTATATATCTATGCTAAAAAAGGTCAAAAAGCCCTTATGGTAGTTCAAAGCAGGGCCTGTATTCATCTGCTTCTTCACACTACCTTCCACTTCAGGCTAATGATGAAAATAAGATCCAATTCTCTTTCTGTTCCACTTAGCTAATAACTTTCTGAATCCTAACAACTTCTTCTGTCCTGGTATCTCCCAAGGTAGCATTAGTTCATTCCTCCTAAAACACTTGTGGTTTTCTCTCAGAGGGTTTTCAGCCACAGGGCCCTTGACATGCAGGTGTGGGGGCTGTAGGGACATGTATGTAGTGGTGTGGTTTACAAAGCAGTAGGAAACTTCTACTGGGTAACTAACAGGGGCTGGAAAGGGACTTCACATAAGCAAGCTTCGGGTCTGCAGTTTCCTGCATATGGCTCTGAACTCCCTCAGGAAAAAAAAAAACCAAAAAACCCACAATTGAACTCATGAGGGGTTAGATGCTAAAACATGAACAAACACACAGATCAGTTTTCTACATTTCAACAAAACATTGTTTGAGAGTCTCTTAGGATCTTCCCTCTCAATAGTACATTGTATTTTACTTGACAAATTCCTCACCTCTTTCAACTGCCACTAAGCATCTCAAGTGTTCTGACTACACTTTAACACATGCTGAAAAGCATTGGAAATACAGTTATTAGTTCTATGTTCAGAGCTCAGATATTTCTTTTATGATCAAATTCAGAGCTGCAGTGCACATCTCTTTTCACTAAGAGAGTCATCAATAAAAGTCAAAAGGTTGCTGCCAAAAACTGATCTCTTGCTCAAGACTTCCTGCTACTTGCAACCTGGATTCTAGTAGCCAAGCTCATTTTTTAATTCATAGTTTTTCTGGTCACTCAGCACTTCACTGATATAGACAATGTGGATTATAATAATTAATTTTTAAAGTCTCTGGAATTGTAATAAAATACCTATTCATGAAAAACACAATGAAACAATGAGAGGCACACTGCACATACAGTAACTTTTACCAAAACAGATGGTGCTAACACAAATAAATTTCAGTCTTTTTGCCCAGATCTGTTGGTTTTGTGCATCAAGGTTATGGTGGAGAGTGGGCTATAGGGGTGGTTTCTTTGAGAAGCTGCCAAAAGCTTTCCTTTAAGAGAAGATAAGCTTTTTAAGAGAGCCAGTGCCAGCCAAGAGAGACTCACCACTGGGCAAGGCTGAGACCATCAGTGATGGTGGTCGAGCCTCTGGGTTAACATGGCTAAAAAGGAAAAAAAAAAGCCTGTTGCATGGATGCAATTGAGGCCAGGGAAGAGCAGAGTGAGAACATGTGAGAGGAACAGCCCTGCAGACACCAAGGTCAGTGAAGGAGGGAGAAGTGCTCCAGGCACAGGAGCTGAGAGATGCCAGCAGCCTGTGATGCAGACCATGCTGAGGGAACTGTATCCCTGCAGCCCATGGAGGTCCAGAGAGGAACAGAGATCCGCCTGCAGCCTGTGGAGGACCCCACACCAGAGCAGGTGGATGCCAGGAGGAGGTTGTGACCCTACAGGAAACCCACAGTGCAGAAGGTCCTGTAAGCACCTGGGGCAAGAGGAGGCCATGCTAGAGGAGGTTTGCTGAGAGGATTTGTGATTCCATGGGGGATCCATGCTGGAACAGGCTGCTCCTAGAGGACTGTACCCAGTGGAAAATGACTCACGCTGGAGCAGTTAATGAACTGCAACTCATGGGAAGGATTCACATTGGAGAAGGTTGTGGAAGACAGTTTGACATGAGAGGGACCCCACGCTGCAGCAGGGGAAGGAGTCCTCCCCCTGTGGAGGAAGCAGTGGCAGAGACAACATGTGATGGATGAACTGATTGTAACCCGCATTCCCTGTCCTCCTGTGCCACTGAAAAGAAGAGTAGGGAGAACTGGGAGTACAGTTAAGTCCAGTAAGGAAGGAGGAGTGTCAGGAAGAAATTTTTAGGATTTGTTTTACCTCTCATTTCCATACTCTGATTTGATTGGTAATAAATTCAATTAATTTCCCCACATGGAGTCTGTTTTGCCCATGACAGCAATCAGTGATTGATCTCTCCCTGCCCTTACCTCATTGTATATTCTCTTCCCTGCCCAGCTGAGGAGAGAAGGGATAGAGCAGCTTTGGTGGGCACCTGACATCCAGCCAGAGCCAAACCACCACACCAAACCACAGGATATGACCTTAGGTATTCAAATACTTTATCTTGGCTATTTATAAAAGGCATTTGTTAGGAATATGCTTAAACTTAGATCTTAGAATCAGCTTTGTATAGCCTTCTGCCTCACCATCCACAGTAACTACCAAACCGGTTTCCCTTCTAGCCTTGATAAATGCCATTTTTGCCACCTTGGATCTTTACAGGTCTTGCCTCATTGTTGTATTTCTTCTCTCCATAACCCAACAGCAAGCAACAGTATCATCTGTAATAATACATTAAGTGCAAATTATATTATGTAACAATTTTATAAGACACTTAAAACAACAACCTCGAAGTACCAAGTCTTTTACTCATCAGATTCACCCAAAATGCTTCTAAAGATGTCCGAAAAACATTCTCAAGGAAGAAATCTGAAGCCTTACAATTAGAAACACAGTAGGAATAAAAGTAAACCAGAGTAAAACTGGAAAAAAACATCCCTCCCAGCTTCCGTAAAAACAGAATTCACAGTGGAAGCACTGGGTTCAAGATTTTTTTCTTTTATTCTCTTACCACATTTATATCACACTTTCAAACACTGAAAAGCTGTCATTTTTCCCAGCAAAAAATACAGAACGTTCATCTTTCAGCAGAATTATTGTTGGCAGACATTCACTTCCAGTATAAATCTTTTCTAAATATTCAAAGTAAGTGTTGAATTCTCTGTTGTGAATTCAAATTTCTCCATATGGAGAAGTATGTGCAGTATCAATCAGAATATCTTGAAAAATTATGTGTGAAGAGGCTGATCATAACATTTACTGAACACATACACACACTCAAAACCACAGTCTTCATCTGATTTTCAGTAAATGCTACTCCCAACATCTCTACAAATGAACGTGAACAGTTCTTATGAAGGAAGTATTATTTTTATTAAGGTCTTGATACCTGAGTGGCTAAACCTTCTTGCCCGCTATTCAATTTACTGCCTTACACAACAGTTCTTGCACAGAGGACATGCAAACAACAAAATGACACCATCTAGAAGTGTTTGAAAGTGCATCAGATTCAGAGAGCTATGTCTTTACATCAGGAGCTCTGATGAGACTTAAGTACTAGAACTCTAATTAAATATCCTATTCACAGTCTGAAGAAGTGGCATTACACCACTGCTGTGTGCAGATTGAGAGAGGAATCCTGTGACTGCAACACTGCAACCTTTGCAAGCACACTGCCTTCTGCCAGATGTCATCAACAAGGCCCAAGGCTTGTGGTTCTGCACACAAACATCCCTCATCTGAAAGTACTATCCTATGGCCTAAGACAGCAGGAAGCAAAGGATGCCATCTAATTTTAACATCAGCAAAGCCAGTTTTTAAACCCACAAAATATTAAGAGTGAATAGTTCACTGCCTGGTACATGCTGGGGCTAAGCACTACCACTGCAATTAAAAGAAAGTGCTGTCAAGTTTTACTAAAACCTTTCAGCAGCCACTTTTGGAAGAGACTCACTGCATTCCTGTGAAACCACTCATGCATTTTTATTTCCAACCAACAAAATTCATCCACTGGAAAAAAAGCTACCGATTTATTTTACAATTTCTTTACGAGCACCTGCCTGTATTAACCACCATTCCCTTCCCTCATCCCTCTCCTCAAGGACAAACTCGGCAAGTCCTAAAGACCTGCAGGGGATCATCTGCTGCAACATTCTACAAAGCCACAATCACAGCCACACAGCTTCTTGGTTTGTTTACACAAGAACTGTTACACAGGGTCAAGGTCAATTCTTGGGACAAGATAAAACAGCAGATGCAGGGTATTCGAATTTATAGCCCAGCTAACTGTCACCTTCATTTTCTGATGTGCACAAACAGAGCTCTACCATTCAGATGAATTTGTTTACAAGGGGCAGGGTCATGCATGGAAACATAACAAAATATGTGGCTTGTTTGAAGAGGATGAGAGGAAAACTGAGTGATGAAAGGCACTGGGCTACAAAGGGTTGGAGATTTTTAGAGGAAGCACAAAGTTCCAACCAGAGTAAATCCTATTGTGTAACGCCAGTGCCTAAAAGATGTGGCTTTGGTCCTTACCAGACAAAAAGTCCTAATTCCTAAGTAGGCACACCACTCTGGCTGGTCAGCACCTGCTTAAATCATCATTTTCTGGACAAAATTTAATATAGACAAAGTGTGTTGGACTTAACACACCTGTACTGGTACCTTCAAGACTCAATTAAATTTAGGAAGGTAGAATCGCAATAGATCATAAGGATTTTTGAACTAAATAATAAGGTTTTACTCTCACTGGAATTTTATTATAGCAACAGGGACATGAAGAATGATGCATGTTTTTTAGAGGTGTCATGATTCAAGACTCAAAAACTAAGAAAAAGTTCTGTAACTTGAACAATGCTCTTTTTTGTTGTTATTGTCACACTGCACAATCCATTCATCTCAAGTCAAAAAATCTACTAGGGCCACATATTAGTCATTAAGAATCTCTGAACCCGAGTTTGATCCTTGATCTAAAGTGATGGAACTAGGTAGTTACCTATCAGAATATCAAGGAAGAATCCTTATGATCTATTGTGATGATACCTGGCTGTCCAGGAAGATTTCCATTGGGTTTTGTGCCCAGGTCTCAGTCCTTTCAGTGATTTTGTTCCATTCTTAATACTGAAATATTGATGATGAAGAATTTGCTTCAGCACCTAATTTTGAAAATAAGTTCAACTATCTGATTTAACACCAAAAAGAACTATGTTGGATTGTCTTTCCAATCTGCAGGACTAAACTGATTACAAGGAACTTGCTGAGATTCCATTAGCAGTTTTATGTTTTTAAAAATCAGTGTTCTTCCTGCTCTTGTTGTTGAATTTCTCATGCCCTTGTCTTCAAGACTAAACAAAACTCCCAGATCCAGAAATGTGCCAAGATGCAAACCGAGGGGTCTTATCTGACATTAGGGGCCATCAAGGACTCCCTGTCTTGCAAAAACAGACTTCAGTATCTAAGTGATAACTATGAGCATACGCACAGAGCTGGGCTGGTTTACCTGCAGGAAAGACCGTCTACAGCAGGAGAACTACATGGAATCTTTTAAACACCAAACCAGATCAAAACCTTTCTCACAGTTGCTATAGCCTGTGAAGCAGACCTGCAGACAGTCAAACCAGACAAATCTTTAACTTCTTACATTCCTTACATACTTCTTAACAATCTGAATTTATCTACTCAGTTTTTACCATGTGCAAGCCACCTGACATCCACCTACTCAAATCATCAAATTTTTTTTTTCTTTTTCATTCCCTGATGGAAGTGCTTCTTAGGCAGTGAGTACAATTCAGTAATGCTGCCACAAAGGTCAGTCATATCCTTTTTACCTCAGACAGCCACTGAACAGGAGATAAACACCTGCTGTCACCCCCACAGGAGTTGTATGGTGGGGACATACTATCCTCTGTGCATGCAATTCCCACACTGAAGCAGCTGCACGTCATGTAAGCACAGGCAGCAAAACACATTCCAAACGAGGAACCTGCGCCCCCTATCTCTTCCCAAAGCAGCAAAACTTTGACAAACCGTTTTATGTTTATACTTGTAACAGCAATGACATCTTGGGGTAAACTGAGGAACACTTTCAGTTTAAGAACTGTCTTTGGTAAGGAATTCTAGGAAAATCCATGTTCTACTGTATAATGTTTTCTCTTTCAGGACAGTTTGTAGAGGGGGTTTTGGAATAGACAATTAGTAAGGCTGAAGTATAGTTTGTAATAGCTGACATAGATCCACGTTTCACTTAACAGCCTTAACAAAAATTCTTATGACTTCTCTGTCTGACTCCCTGGATATAGTTCATTAACAGGAGCGGATTACTAATGAGAATCATAACATTAGACAATAAAACATTTGTAGAGCCACTTCAAGCTTTCTGAAAAGACAAGACATAGGCAGGTATGGAAAGAGGACCCCCTTAAGGGGCATAAACCACCTGGTCCTTCAGTGGTAACACAGAACCATGGAAAATGCTGACTTGGAAGGGATCCATCGGGATCATCGAGTCTAACTCCTGGCCCTGCACAGAACATCCCAAGAATCACATCTTGTGATTGAGACTACTGCCAAACGCTTCTTGAACTCTGCCAGGCTGGTGCTGTGACCACTTCCCTGGGGAGCCCGCTCCAGTGCCCAACCGTCCTCCGGGTGAAGAACCTTTGCCTAATATCCAGCCTAAACTTCTTCTGACAGTTTCGTGCCGTTCCCTTGTGTCCTGTCACTGGGCACCAGGGAACTGGGATGGGCGCTACCCTTCCTGAGGAAGTCCCAGCCTGAGAGCCCATCCCCAAATCCTTTCCTTTCCAGCCAGATGCTGCAGCAGCAGCCCACCACGGATCAGCCAGGCCCATCCAGCGTTATGTCCCGACCAAGAAACGAATCTCCCACCCACTTTCTTGTGTCGCGGCCGACATCCTTCAACGCCGGACAAGGCGGACTCGCCAAAGGGAAGGCAGGCGGGAGGAAGGCGCGAGCAGCCCAATCCCCTCACAAGCCAGGGCGGAGGGGGATCCGTCCCGATCCCGCGGCTCCCGCCGCTCCCGCCCCCGCCGCGCGGGTACCTCGTGCCGGGCCCGCGCCGCTCCTCAGGGGCCCCGCGAGCAGCGGGCACGCGCTGGTGTCACCAACGGCCGCTGCCGTCACCACCCCCGGCCCCCCCCGCCCCCCCCCGCCCCGCGCAACGTGCGGCGGCGCCCGTCCCCACCATCACCTTCAGGCCCGGCGGCGCCCGCCCAGTGCGCAGGCGCGAGCATCGCCCCCTTCTCGCACGGCCCCCCGGGATTCGTAGTCCCTCTGCCCCGGCTCGGACTCTTCCACCTTTCATAGAACCAAAGTTGGAAGTGATCTTTAAGACCACCCTGTCCAATCCGGCACTGTAACCCCCTGACCCAGCGCCAGATCCAGCCTCTTGAACACCTCCCTGGGAAACCTATTCAAACGTCTGAGCATCCTAACAGTGAAAAAGTTGTTCTAGTATCTAATAGGAATCTCCCCTCTCTCAGATTAAGGCCATTTCCTCCAGTCCTCTCAATGCAGGCATGGTAGAAGAAACTGGTCCCAGCTCACTACAACCTCCTGTCAGGCAGTCGTAGAGAGCGACGAGCTCCACCCCGAGCCTCCTCTTCAGGCTAAACCACCCCAGCTCCCCAGCCTTTCCTCACAACCCACCGCACGTGCCGCCGTGTTTTCCCCGCTCCCTTTCCCCGCGGTCCATCCCAGGACGTGACGCGCGCCGTGGGCCTTCGTCACTTCCGCAAACAGGGATGGCGGAACGCTGAGGCGGGTGAGTGAGTGCCGGGCCGGGGCAGTGCGGGCCTGCCCTCCCTGCCGCCCTCCCTGCCGCCCTCGCTGCCGCCCTCGCTGCCGCCCTCGCTGCCGCCCTCCCTGCCGCCCTCCCTGCCGCCCTCCCTGCCGCCCTCCCTGCCCCTGGGCGGACCGGCGGCGGCGGGGAGGCCGCAAAGAAGCGGCGGGCGCGGCCGCCCGGTTAACGGGAGGGGAGGCCCTGAGGCCTCCCAGCCGCGCCGGGGGGGGAAGGGAAAGAGGGAAGGGAGAACGGAGGGGGCGGGAGCGTCCCGAGGCCGGCGAGGCCATTCCCATATCACTCCAGGCGTTTTCAGCTCTCCGGCTGAAGGAGCTGCTGCTTCCTCTGGGCACTTGGTTGCCGTCGCGAGTTGTGAAAGTCGGATTGTTTCACAATTTAGGCCTTCAAAACATCTGCTTGGAATAGCCGGGTGAGGATAATGAAGGGTCTGCTGCTGCTTCGCAAACCAAGTCAGGTGCTGCGCAGTAGTGGAAGAATTATTTTTATAAGTTGTACCTTGAGGCCATTTGTTTTGAGGAAAGCTGCTCTGGTGCCTCTGTGTAGTGGCCCACTCAGTGGATGTGTTCAGGCCCTCAATAGGATGTGAGCCTGGGTTCGGTGGATTTCAATTTTTTTTTTTGTTTTGCTGATTTAGGCCACTGTTTCAGAAGAGGAGTTGCCAAGTTGCCCTCTCCCATGCCTTGTTAAAAAGTGGGTGCTCTGCTTCCCAGTGGTGATGTAAAGAAGGCTGGGATGTGCTGGAGACCAAATGAGCTTTGTGGCGGTTGTTTGCAGTCCTGCAGCCTGTGTAGTGGAGATGTGGAAATGCAGGTGCAGCTGAATATTCCACATATTAGTTAAGCTCAGAGCACAGTGGATATTCTTGGCAAACTAGAAAATCCATGACTGTTAAGAAAATTTTCTCATAAAAACCCATCTTGATCTTATATTTGAAGACATCTATTTCAAAGCATATCAGTTTAAATAACAAATTTACCAATTTGAAAGAACCCATCTGTTTGTGTTTCTAAACATAGATTGATTTGTAGGTTGCCTTTTATAGCAAAGGAAAAAAAATAACATTTGGCAGTTGAGTCAATAAATTTACGTAAGAATGACTCTAAAATGGAAAGTAACAATTTATTTTAATTTGAACTTATTTAATGAGTACTTTTAAGTTCCACATACTGTATTGAGCTGTCTTTTTTAAACAACTAGTCAAATTTGTAGTCTGTTTGTTGCCTAGGGTAAAATGCCAATGTTATGTGTGACAGTCACGATCGTAACCACGAGTAAGTGAAATTCAGCACTGAAAATTCTTGGTGGTTTGTTTGTTTTCCCTCTAGATTTCCATTCTGATCAGTGGACCACTCAAAATGGCTGAAGTAACCAAGACAGAGGAACAGCAAGTAGAGAAGAGTTTGGATGAAGAAGTGGAGAAAACACCTCATGCTTTAGAGTCAGCTTCAGGGGTTGGATGTGAAGGCAATAGTTCTGCTTCAGGTACAGAGCAGTCCACTGAAAATGAAAAAGGAGTTGATAGTGGTGATCAGGATGGCAGAGCAAAGAGGAAGCATTCAGATTCTGAAGATGAACCTTCTAAGAAAGTAGTGAGTATCATTTGTTTTGAGCTGTTTTCAAATCCTTGCTTCGAAGCCTTAGCTCAAGAAAAGATTGAAAATATTTGTGCTAGACATGTGTGAGCCAGCACGAAACACCAAGTATGGAAATGTTTCCTAGGGAAATAACAGGTGCACAAGTGATGTTGGGCTTCACAGAGGAGAAAGAGGGCTGGCAATTAGAGTGGTAATCTCAGCACACACGTAGTCTAATTCTATGGCTGTTCCATCATCCATGTGGTAGCAGTCTGGTAGTGTAGGGTTTACTGGCATTAGTCCAAGTTCCATATTTTGGACTCAGATCTCATGTATGTTGTTTATCTGTGTGTTAGTGTAGTTTAGTTATCTGTGCTTGGGAAGTTCTTCCATAAAGTAATTTTGTCCCTTTACTTCTGTGGTAAGGTACCGTATAGTTTGCAAAACTCTACAGACTGCATCCTCTGTGATATGATTTCAGTATGATTTGTTGGCAGAGTGAAGCAATGAAAGACTTAGAGGTGCTTCTTTGTATTTTAAGACTACAAAACCAGAAAATATATGTCCTTTTATATATGTCCACCTGGGAGGGTGAAAAGGGTAATGTTTTACATGATGCTGTCCTTTATTATGTTTGGGCTTGTAGAAGCTGATGCTCTAGATATCCAGTCTAGTTCATCCTTTTGAGATATTTAAATATAATTTGAAAATGTCTGTTTTGTTTCTCTGCCCAGAATTTTCCCAGAATGTTAATATATGGTTTAGCAGTCTGACAAAAAAAAAAAAAAAGGTGCCCTTTGTTGTGGTAGAAATATTATTAACCCTTTCATCCTTTTAATAAGGCGGAGATAAGGCTTAGATGAACACGAACTACATTGGCTTTGTGTAGCCTGAGGGTGTAGAGAGGTGGCTGAACATAGCTGCCACCATCTAGATGTTGTTGCTGATGGCTGTTTGCAGCTGAGATATGTTGATGGTTTGTATGAGTGTGTCCCCCACGCTTGTCTGAGTCAGCTGTTCTAGCTTCTGTCACCTTCTGTGTCCATTCAGGAAGCCATCTGTGCTTACCCTGAAAAAGAATAGAAGTCGTCAAAATATTTGTTAGTATCAGTCAGCCCAATGTGGTAATAAACAGATGATGAGGTTATAGAGATTTCAGACAAGTAAGGCTGTGTTCATTCTGAATGTTACCAAAAGTATATGAAACACTGAAGAATTGACATATATCAGCCAAACCTTCTTTTCCCTTGAGGAACTGCTGTGTGAATAGTAAGATGCAGGGATATTGACTTCTCTAGTGAACTGTTAGGAATGCTTTTAATGGCTTCAATCTGGTTTGTACTGTTACTTCAAATGCTTTTTGTACTTCACAGAGTCCATGCTGGTTGTCTCTGTTCTGTTACTTTGGATTTTATTTATAATTTTTTTCACTTCATGTATATAGTTGAAAATTATTTTCAAGGTGAAGAAACTTTGGGAGCATACTATCTGGATGTAGACTGCTTCTCTGCATAACGGGGAGAGAAGCGTCACATAGTACTTAAAGCAAAGGCAGGACAGAAATCTCTTGGAGTATTTTGAGTTAAGGCTAAATCAGAGACATTTCCACAGCTAACTCTTAAGCATTAGATGGAATATGTTGTCAAATGATTCCTCTCATTCCTTTATCATGATCTGTTTAAAGTTCTGGCAGTAGGGTCATCCACTTGGACCTTAATGTGACATCAGCCAATTGGCATTTTGGTTAAATTGGCAATTTATACACTTCTATTAGATGAAAACGGAATTTTTGAAACAGGCTTTTTGAAGAGGCTTAAAGTTCCTTGAGAAAGAACATCCTTTTCTTCTGTCCCAGACTGAAGAGGAATGAACTGTGTTCTTTGAGAGTAGTTAAAGTATTGGAGAACTGAAAGTTAAGTATTTCTGTGAAAGAAAGATGCTGGGCAATATCTATCATCCTAAAATTACTTGAATGAACTGAAAAGGGGATTAAATTTGTGAGTGTTGCTGTGATAATTGAAGTACTGACATCAGTACCAGGACAGATGTGGGAAATCTCTTTATAATGATGGTGCTCTTCATAGTATTGTTTGTTTGCTTTCTTAATCCTTGAAGCGGACATGTGTATCTTTTGATTGAATGACAAGGTAATAAAAAGAATTCACTGCTTGAGTCTGTTCCTTCTGTGGTGTGATTTCTTTTCTGCAGCATGTCATTGGCCATGGGCAGGCTGTAGCTGCACATTATAATGAACTTCAAGAAGTTGGATTGGACAAACGTAGCCAGTCTCGCATATTCTACCTCCGCAACTTTAATAATTGGACAAAGAGTGTCCTCATTGGTAAGCTTCCTTAACTGGTTGCTCAGACATGATTAAAATGTAATTAATTTTTGGATCAAAATGTAACTTTTTCTGTTTCCTGATACTGAGTATGACACTTTCATCTCATAATACATTGAATGTTTTTCAACTGCAATAAAATGTCCATATTTATATTTAATTTGAATCTCTGTGATAATGTTTTGCATTGTTGGAGTGCCAAGTTGTATGCTTTAAGTTTTAAAGGTCAACTGACTTAAAGAGTTCATACTGGAAACTGTTCTTCTCTATTTTTAAAGAGAAAAGTACAGCTTTAAATAATAAAGAATTTAAGTGTTCTTAGATTCAAACAAGGACAGCTTCATCTATCTCAAATAATTTATTAGGCATTTTCCCAAAGCAGTCTCTGCTCAGATCCTGGTTAAGCAGTTCTGCAGTAAGCTTGAACTCATAAATATTTTCCATAGTCAGTAGTTGAAAAGATAGAAAGCTTAAAGGATGTAGTTCTTTAAGAATCAGCAGGTTTTTATTTAAAAGCAGAGTCTACTGTTCCACAAATTAATTCCAAATTGAGGAAACAAAGCCATCAGATATCTGCCAACAAAGAAAAGAGTCATCAGCGCAGAGCCACAGGTTCATGAAGAGGGATCTGTGCCAGGAGATGTTGGCACCATTTGTCTTAGCATGCTGCTTTTTGTTGTGTTGTATCAGAGCAGTTAGAAGCAATATTTAGATTTCTATAAAGCTGTTCCTGAAGCCTGTGTTGAAGCCTTTCTGTCATAAAGAACTTCAGCAGTGTGGCTTTATAGCAGTTGTATCAAAACATATTTCATGTCTCCTACTGTGAAGAAAAGTTGCTAGCATGCTGATATGTTTTACATAATATGCCAACATCAGTCAGAGCAGAGAGAATCTAGACAGCGTGGAGACAGAAAATGTAGGGTAGAAAGACAGCAAAGGAGGAGCTACTGTTCATGCCAGGCCCGGGAGAGTGAGTGAAAAACATTATGCATTTTTGTAAGGTGACTGGGAGGAGATGTTGTGGCTGATGCATTTAATTGGCTTTTTCTTTTTGCAAAAGGCTTTCCCATACTTTCAGATAACATCTGCCTTCATTATAATGCTAATGAAAGGGAACCCTGTTTCCCTACTCATGTACACGTGGTTGTTTAGCCGTGTGCAGTTTTGCCTTAGCCAGGAAAAGAGTTCAGAGCCTCACTCAAGTTACTTGCAGAGAACATTAAGCACAGAAAATATTCATCTTCTCCACAGTTTTAAAAGTGTGTGGTTCCTTTCATCCTTTTAGAAAGAAGAGATTTAAGTTTATAATATTAAGAAGATTTATAGGCAAAGTAAGGTCTGATGTGTTTTAAAATTCTCAATCCCTTTTAGTTCTTTAGGCTTTTAGATGCAATACAGGTGCAGAGATTAGGTGCAGAGGCGTGTTTATATGCTCCTGGTTTTTATTTTTCTAGGTGAATTTATCGACCGGGTACGACAGAAGAAGAGTGATATAACTGTTCTGGATCTGGGATGTGGGAAAGGTGGAGACTTACTGAAGTGGAAAAAAGGCAGAATTAAAAAACTTGTCTGTACCGGTAAGAAGGCACAATAACTTTCTAGGGAAAGTACATCAGGTTTTATGGGAAACCAAGTACATCTCCAGTATTTTATTTTTCTTTTTTCCAGTCAAAGAATGTAATGAACACCTTTTGTGCAAAAAGTTGTATTTTGTCTTTTAATGCAAAGATGTGACTTGATTGCCTGCAGAAATATAAGGATTATCAATATTTAGCTTTCAGTTCAACTCCTAAATAAAAACTGGTATCACTAAAGAAAAACACCATTCCCACAGGTTGCCTTAGGCAGAATGTGGGCCTGGGGAAAAGACTGACATTTTCTATTTTGTGTCTTTTCTCCACATCTAGTCTCTTGAATTATTTTTAATTGTTCTGAAATATATGCAGTAGAGATGCATTTGAAAAAACAGATAAACTGCCAATGTTGTCAGAAAAAATGGTCTTGGATGTTACAATCAACTACAGATTTTCAGACTCAGAAACAGGGAAGAGCTGAAAGCTGATTTAAAAAAAATGGTGTTTGAATAATTGGCTTAAATGTTGGGAGAATGCTATCATCTTCCCTTTTCTCAAAAAGTATCCCAAGGATAGTCAGAGGAAGTATTACTTAACTCCAAATTTAATTAGGTACTAAAATTCCCTAGAACTCTTTCTTTCATGGGAATTATTTTGGATACTCCACATTTTACAGTTCTTTCTTGCGTTATTCAGTGGGCAGTATTTAAATACACTTAATCAATTTGCTTACAAAGTTCTTCGATAAATTTATTGTATATTGTCAGAAACTCAATGACTGAGAAGGAAGCAGTCTCAGAATTTTAAAAAATTCCCATGATGTGACATAAAAGAAATAATTGCATTTCAGCATCTTTTATATTTTTAAGAATATTAGGAATCCCAGGGAGCCGAGCTGTTTTAATGGAACTGAAGACCATTTTTTTATCCTGCCATATTGTACCATCTGTGTTCCAGTAATCCTTCATTTTCTTGTCTGGGGAGCAGTGTCCACACTGCTTTAGAGATTTCATTTATTATATTTATTATCTTTTCATATATAGACATTGCTGACATTTCTGTGCAACAGTGCAAGCATCGCTATGAAGAAATGAAATCCCGATGTCGGTATAATGAACATATTTTTGATGCAGAATTCATACAAGCAGATAGCACCAAGGTACAGTTCCTGTGCTTTGTAATATTTTGGAGATTTAATGTTCTTCATGGTAGTGCTGTAACATTTTGGATATATATATTTTTAAGGTTGGATTATTGTACTGCCATGAAATCAGCCATAGGGGTTATGGGAAGGTTACTTAAGATGTACATAGGTGCATTTTGCTGCTGTCGTATAATGTAACATTCCTGAGGCCTGAATGACTTTTCCACATGGTAAATATGGTGCTTTCATTATCTTTTACTTTACAAGGGGAACAGAATGACTGTATGGCTTTGGAGTTCTGTGAGATAGCATGTGATGTTGGAAACTATTTTGGTGAAGGCTGGAATAAGTAAAGGACCTTTTCTGATTTGACTTGCACACTTTTTTCTTTCTAGTGGCATTTTGGTTACTATAATAGGTATCTTTAAAACTTACGTGGAAGAGCAGGTTTTTTAGACTGTCTGGAGGCAGTGGTGAATGCATGGCTGAGGCTTAGGAGACAGTCCTATAACCAGAATTGCTTTTGCTTCCTAGAAGTGCAGGCTGAGAGTGCCCTGCTGATGGAGGCTGAGAGACAGAACCTACCTGGTTCCAGCATATCTGTGGGAAAGCTGAACCTATTTTCAGCCTTGCTTGAAGGGTTGTTTGCTTGAATTCTTGGCTGCCTTTCCTTCTTCTGAGAAATAGTCTGTTGCAGGTTCATGACATCTCTCTTGACTTGGGGGAGAGAGAAGAGAGATATTTTCGTGTTGCTATTACAGCTCAGTCCTAGATATTTTTGTATTTTGTGTTGCATGCTTTGTTCTGTCTGTCCTTACACTTGGCACACAAATGTTCATTTCCCTGACTTTATATCTCTATCATGAATGTTGTATATCCTGCAAAATCTAATTCTGCCCACCTCTTTTTCTCCTTTTGCTATGTCTTTTTCTGTGTCTGCTGAGTAGAGGGTTGTGAGTAGAGGGTCAAAGCAAGCTTTAACCTGATGAATTTCAAGGGCTTCATGTTCTTCAGATTTTAGTTACTTGGTCTGGGATGGGGAGGAGTACATTGGTGATGGACACGGGTGAGAATACAGACAAGTACAACTCAGTGGGCAGGGCAAACTGCCATGTTTGAAACAACCCCTTCTCCTCTCAAGTGCATTTTTAGTGGGTCAGTTTTCATTACAGAGACTTAGGAAACTGAAATTAATTTTATTACAGATTTTTTTTCCAGCCAAACAGTGGCCAGTTATAAAACTCCAGCAATAAAGTACTTCTGGAAACTATAAGTTAACTAACTTTGGGTTTTGGTTTTTCAGGTGTAGCTGTGTTACTTGACAACATGAAAAAAATTTGAGGACATTATAACTTTGAAATGTGTGTGTATTTGTGTTGTTTCTAAATGTTGTGTATGGTTTTCTGTGTAAGGGAGAGCTTTTTCTTATTCTTATATTTTTCATCTTGTCTTTGTTGAACTTGTAAAGGAATGGGAACTGAAAGGTGAAACTTAAGAGAATTCTAAGAATTATGGAAGTATTTGTTAGAAGATTTAAGTGAATCATGGTTGTTTTTATAGTTCTTTTTTATCTGTTGCAGGATCTGTTGTCTTCCAAGTACAGTGATCCGGATATGCGCTTTGACATTTGCAGTTGTCAATTTGTTTACCACTATTCATTTGAGACGTATGAGCAGGCTGACATGATGCTTAAAAATGCTTGTGGGAACCTCTCTCCTGGAGGTTATTTCATTGGCACAACTCCAAATAGCTTTGAACTTGTGTAAGTACTCTTATGTCCTGTTAGTCTTCCAAAACTCTGTGAAGCATAAAGTGATAGATATTCCTGCAGTGCTCCAATACGTTTGTTCAAACAAAAGCAATTTTTTGCAACAATTTTGGATTCTAGTAAAAAAAGATCTCGCTCATGAACTTGACTCAAAAAGGTAAAGCAATACTAACCCTTGTCTCTTGTCCTCATGGCTCTTCTGATAGGGAGTATAGGTTTTCATACACTCCATCCCTCTGTCATGACTTTAGTAGTGTCAAAATGGCCACAGCATGGGGAAAAACTGGCACGGTTTTGTGGTTGTTTCCAGAAGCCTGTCTTGTCTATGTAGATTGTCCATGTGTCTGGGCTAAAGGTTCATCTTTTAGGTCCGTTTAGCCTTGGTATGTTGTATGGGAATGATAACTTGTTAAAACCCAGTATGCTGTTTCATGTCATTGTTTCATTGCCTTATGAGATAAGGGAAGTGGGAAACTGAGATCACTGAGAGATCACTAATTATTACTGGGAAAAATGCTTTGAGGCTTGCTATATGTAGTTTTCTGTATCTGTTAGATACTGTTCAATAAATGTTTGTTTATATCTCATTCTATAGAAAGAGACTCGAAGCTTCAGAAACAAATTCATTTGGGAATGATGTGTACAATGTGAAATTTGAAAAGAAGGGAGACTACCCCTTATTTGGTTGCAAGTATGATTTCCACTTGGAAGAAGTGGTTGATGTGCCTGAGTTCTTGGTTTACTTTCCCTTACTGGAAGAGTAAGTTAAGTTTGAAATTCAGGATACAGTAAAAGCTGTGGAACATAATAAACATTTGTTTAGTTTATGTGTCATTGCATAATGCTTGCAGAAAATTATGTTTTGGCTTTCATACTGTATTTTTCAGTGCTTAGTTTTTTGTTGTTGCTTCAAATACAGAGGTTTCTCTCATTTCCATCCACAACTGTAATCTGTCCATTGAACTCTGTTGATGGTGCTCTGGTTAGAAGCTGTGAGTACTTCATGTCTTACAAAGGAACATCTGATCTGATATACTGGATCTGTCAGCAAACCTTTAGAACTGCCAACTTTTTCTTCTTTAATTGTAACTTTTTGAGGGGTTCCTTTCTACCACTTCTTTAGTCTTTCAGTAAACTTTCTTAATCATGGTGCTATTTTCTTTTCTTGTCCACCTTTGCTCTGATGTTCATAGGATTTTTGCTATGATGAATTTTTTTCTTCCTCTAAATGATCTTCATCTGTAAGCATATATTTTGCTGTTACCTCTATGTGACCTCAGATTTGATTTCCCCAGCTGTATTCTGAGGTATAGACGAATCATTCCATACTGGGTTTTTTCCTGCCATTCAAGCTCAGTATGGTTGAACAGTATTAAGCTTTCCCTTCAAGCCTGCTCAAGAACTTCCTTTGTAGTTGTCTGTGAAGAATAACAGAATCTGTCAATGATAGCTGTAACTTCAATGTTGCAAGTCCAAGGTGTCTCCATATAATTGAGATGTAAGCCACTAAATACAATAGAAAGAAATTCTCTAAATATGTTTATAGTATCTGACATGATGGATGCTGCAGAGAAAATTGTAGTCTTTCTGGAAGTCAGCATGGAACTTCCATGTTTCAGGAGAAGAGACCTTTTCTATTAAAATGTTTATGAATTACTTCTGTGTAGATTTTTGTTGTCCTAATTAAAAAAAAATAAAAGGTACAGCTTGTGGTGGTACTGCAGCTTTTTTCATCTAAATGTCTTTACTAAGATAAAAAGTTGTTAAAAAGTGTAATCCTAGTGAATACCATAGGATGTCACTGTGGCTTAAAATTGTTCTTTTGAAAATAAAGCTACAATAATTTTGCAGCTTCCCTAATTAAGCTTATTATTTTGACAGAATGGCAAAGAAGCATGGTATGAAATTAGTCTACAAAATGACGTTTCGGGAATTCTATGAAGAAAAAATCAAGAATGAGGAGCATAAAATGCTCTTAAGGAGAATGCAGGCCTTGGAGGTAAATTTGGAGTTGACTTGTTTGATTTTAATAGCATTTTACGTATCGTTAATTTTGTGCAATAATTGAAATTCCCCTTGTGAACATCTTGCAATTAATTACAGGCTACCAATAGAAAGTATATAGTTCCTGGGACTGAAAGTGTGACTCTGTTTACCTTGACTGGCTGCCAGACACCCACTGACCTGCACTCGTTCCCTCCTCACAAAAGGATGGGGGGAGAAAATAGAGAAAAAACCCCCCGTGGGTCAAGATAAATTCAAGGAGCTTGCTTAGCAGTTACCGTCACAGACAAAACAGACTGAACTTAGAGAAGGTTAATTTAATTAATTGCAAAAAAAAAAAAAATAGAAAGGTGAGAGTCATGAAAACTTAAAAACGCCTTTGTCCCACCCACTTCCTGTTTGCAGGCTCAGCTTCATTTGTTCACTCCTGACCTTTCTACCTCCTCACCTTCCTCTGTGGGGGAACGGGGATTGTGGTTTGTTCATAACACTTTTTCTCTGCCTCTCCTTCCTCCTCACACTCTTCTCTTGGTCCAGCACAGGTCTCACCCAATAGATGATTCAGGTTTTCAAGATAATATTTCAATATTGTTTCTGTTCTTGCGAAGTAGGAAACAGAAGCCCAAGAAGCTTGCCAAGTGTCAGATAGTGGTGACTGTAATCCATTTCTTCCTCGGCAGAGAGACTTAAAGCTGGATCTTTGTGCAAGGAATATTGACTGAAAAGACAGAAAGAAATCCTTGTACAAATAAAAGGACAGTCTGTGTTCATAGAAGAAAATACTTCTTAACTGTAAATGAGCATATGTTTTTGCCTTTTTTTTTTTTTTTATCCTCAGGCTCTTACCCTGGATAACTTTAGCAGCTTCAGAGAAGCATTTCCAGGCTGCCTCTGAGGCTTTGGTTTTACTTGCAGTTCTCCATGCTACCCTCCTCCCTCGAACAGTAGAATTCTTCAGCAGAAAACTCTCAGATCAAGTAATTAGTGAATCATTCAGATGAGTCACAAACTGCAACTTGACTGCGCTTGTTGACTCTAAAAGTGATGGTGCTGTGTATGGGCTCACATGGGCAGCAGCACAGAGACACAGCCTCTGGCTTGCTATCTTCCTTCTTAGGATAGTGAGAGTTGTCTTAAGGTTGTAGCCACTTGCAACTAAGGACTGAATTTTTATTATCAGATTCATTTACACAGATCAGTAGTAACTGGGATCCTTAATAAGTACGTCTTAGTTTTGAAGAACCTGTTGTATACTTCTGTTACAGCTTGGGTGTTATTGAAGCATTTTAATTGTTCTACTTGAAATTGTAGTTGCCCATTTCTTAGTACTTCTGCTGAAGAGATGCTGGTATAGTTGCTCTTCTAGAAGAAGGTAAAACTGGGTAATGCTCATAATGAGCTGTACCTGAAGGAGAGTGTTTATAGTAGTTCTGTTTCCCCTGCTTTAGAGACATAAGGATAAAACTTAATTTATAGTTATTGGATGTCAGATTTTCTGGTAAGTAGGGAACATCAGACCTGTTCCTGAGGATGTTATAAAGGAGAGACCTAAGTTTAAAATATTTTTAAGACTAACTGACCTCTATTGTGGACTGTGTTGTAACAAACCCTTTACTTGATGTGATTAATGTATCTCACTACTCAATGTTTTGTTCTATGTTCTGCAGCCATATTCTACACTTGGTGATTCCAGGCTTGTTTCTGATAAACCAGAAGATTATGAGCATGCAAAAGAGTTTATCAAAGATGGCAAGGCAAAGTTACCATTGGTAAGTTCCTTTATACTTCACTAGAGATAATGATGTCTTAAAGTTGAGGTCCTGATCTTTCAAACTGTGGTACCTTCTTCATTTCAACTGCAATGAAGTTGGTATGAGTGTCTCTTAGCATGTGAAAAATTGTACAGTTGCAGGGCTGAGGGGTTCATATAGTCTATATTCTATACTCAGAGGATCAAATTCACTTAATTTGGTAACTGTTAAGAAATTTGTAGTAATGCAGAAGGAACAGGATATTTTTTCCCTCTTACTTGACAGCTGTTATAACTATTCTTAATTTGAGGAATCTTCTTATGTTTCTGGATCTTCATGATACTGATTTAAAGCATTAGTTCCAATCCTCTGATGGGAGGCTTCAAAGCTTTCTTCATAACACTGTATATAGTTGAGATCATTCTTTCCATTTTCATCAGTACAGCATGAGGGTGGTCAGCTTAAAGTTTTTCCCCTTGGTTTTGTTGGTTTTTTTGTTGTTTTTTTTTTTTAATCATTGATTCATGTACTGTTCATGTTCTGAGTTCTTGATGATGTAGTCCTCTTACTGCAAATATAAAAATCCTGCATCAAGAGAGAAAAGAAACCGGCCCTCCACATTAAAAAAAAAAAAATTAAAAGAAAAATGTTTGTTTTAAGAAATAGGCTTAAGAACATGAGAATGGCCAAGTCAGACCAAAGACGTCTGTTGCCAAGTGCTGTTTTAGAAGGTGAACTACTATTTGGTCAAGTTTGGTCAGTGGGTGGCATATGGGCTAAATTATGGCCCCAGTGAGGACTCCTTGGATGGGGATGGAGGGGGCAGAGCAGAAAATCAGCTTCTTCTTGTTGCAATGTGTTTCTTAAGTGGTGGGGTAAATGTCAGCAGCTTTTTGCTTGTGAACTTGAGGCATCCAGACCAATAGTCTGTTGGCCTGTTTTCCTGTACCTGTTTAATTTAGGTGTGTTCCATTATCTGGGTCTTCCAGTTCCAAAGCATCATAGTTAGTGGAGTTATACATATCTGTGGTCTATAGTAATACTTTTCTTGCCCCTAAATAGCCAGTCAATGTGGGTGGTTAGACATTGATCAGTGAAAGATGGATCAGCTAAATCAGTGTTTTATTGTTTCCTTATTTTTGTTGAAACTGTGGGTTTTTTTGTCCCCTTCTAGGGAACCTTGAGTAAGTCTGAATGGGAAGCAACAAGTAAGTAGTGGTTTTGAAAACAGTACTGACTGAGTGACTGCTTTGAAAAGTGTGTAAAATAGCCTGTTAATCATGGAAGAAAATCCAGATTTTAAATATAATAAGATGTTGTTGTTTGTATAATTCAACATGTCTGTTTATAGATTATGTAGTGTGCACATCTCAAGAAATTGGGAGGGAAATGCGTAAGTGCAGCCAACCAGGATTTGCGTTTTTGCAGGCCATTATAGCGGTTGTGTTAGTAGTTTAAAAACAAAAAATGCTGTTTACTTCACAGATGAGAAAAATCTTTACTCTGCTTTCTTAAATTATTATCTAATTTTTGAATCTGTGAATTATAAGGTAGACATAAATTCCAGCAAAGTATTATCTCAGTTATCTATTTGAGAGATGCTTTTAATGTAATTGTATGCCCTTTTACACCTAAAAAGAGATTTACACCTTTAAAAGTTCAGTGATTACTGTGTTTCCTGAGTAGTCTATTTTTCCAGAAACATTTGGAGTATTGAGCTTCTGATAAGAGTATAAGCACAGTTTGTTCTTTACATGGAACTTTGCATTGTTTCTAAGGAATGTCTGATAAGCTTGTCTTGAAAGTTTTGCAAGTAGCTGTGGCACCTCATTCATTAAAATAAAAGTTGAATTCAAGTGGAAATCTGTATATGTTTAATTAGACCTGTGATCTCAAGTAGCTGGTTTGACATATCTGTCTGCTATGGAGCATAGGAACATCTGGCATAGCTGGCATTGATTATATGCCAGCTAAGAGTTTTCCAAGGGTGCTGGTGTGGACTGTACGAGTATCCATTAATAGAATCATACTGTTCTGGACTTGAAAAAAATGCTATAATTTCGTCTTTGTCCATCAAAATTTAAAAGAGCAAAATTGATAATATGTATCATGAGTTCATTTACTTTTCAATTAGAATAGTTAATAATTTCAACTCTGATTGTCCGTTACTGCACATATGAAGGAATCTTTAAACTTAACTTGCATATGACTTTTTATGTGCTAGTGATTTATTATATGTAGAATGACACAGCAATTTATGAATTTCATTTACATTTCTGAAAACATGTAAAACTATGCTGGAGTGGAATGCTAGAGTTACTCACTGGAAAATCATAAGCTCTTTTGTAATTTCAGTAATCTGCTAACAGGTTGTTTGGGCATAATATCAACCTGGTTACATTTTGAAAACTTAGTTGAGTCACCAAGAAAGCTGAAACTTTAAATACTTCCATTTTCTTTTTTAGGTATTTACTTAGTATTTGCATTTGAGAAGCAACTGTGAAACTTCACATTCTGGATGCAGCAGGAAGAGATCATATCCATGTGCAAGTTGGAATGATCAGAAATCCATTGTGGCAACTATTTTTTTATTTTTTATTTTTTAATTATCAGACGTGTGCAGGACACTACCAAAAACTAGAGCAAGCTAGTGATTCAGAGTTACATTGCCTGTCTGTGACAGATGGACTTGTGTGTGTATATATAAGGAGGATTCAGAACCAGTCTTTTTAAGCATTTGTAAGCAATCTGCATGCTCTCAAAACCTGTGTTTGAACTCACATAACTTTGTTAGAAACAAATGTTTTGTTTTTAGAAGTATGTTTGTGATTATGAGCCTGACCCTGTACTTTTTGAAGTTGATGGAAGACTGTTAACTTCGATAATGCAGAATGAGGGCCTCAATACTGTTGTGCAGTGCTCAGTTAATTCATAAAGAGATCTGTTCAGCATAGAGGGTATGTCTACATTGCATGCAGAGCAAAAAATACCCGAGTCAGTTTGACAACCTCTGTGCTGTGCTCAAGCCTGCACCGTAAATCTACCTTGGTGGTATTCATGGTAAAATACCTTAGTTTACATGGTAAAATCCCATGATGTTCTTGTTTTTCCTGCTTGCTTATATGTAGTGTCACTTCATGGTGCTTTTAAGATTAAATGAGTTTGTTCTGTACAAAACTGCTCTGAAAGTACTCAATTTCCTAATGTTTTAAATCTCCACTTTGTTTTCCAAATATGGCTATGCGATAATCAGTAACAGCTGCTTAAGTTAGATTACTGAACATTTTTTATTGTATTAAAGACTCTCCTGACTTTTCAAGGGTTTTAGTGTTTCTTGAAACTTACTAGACAGATCTTAGGATGCCTTTCTTTCTTGTTTCATAGAATTCCAAATGGGCTTGGATGAGCTGTTGGTGGTGATGGGGACCTCATTGCAATGTTAAGGCATTGAAATCATGGTCATGGATTATGAGCCGAAAGGGAAGCCTGTGTAATGTTTGAGAATACCAGCAGTTCCCTCTGGAAGGGAGGGCTGTGCATGTGCATGCACACTCTGGTACCTGTGGGTAACAATCCCCAAATTAGAGCCACATATTTTGTTTGGGAATGTAATCAAATGATACAGGTGGACAGTACGATGCCTAACTACCATCATAACTGCTTGTTAGTCTCTTAGAGCTGGCTTAGGGATTTTTGTATGGTGTTTGCTCAACTTTCCATGTGCTTGTAGCCACCCATTACTGAGAAGACTTGAATACTTCATGTTTTTTCTCTCCAGTTTTGGGCTAACAGTGGCTGTTGGCTGCTGTTGGCTAATAGATTTAACGTAGAGATGTAATGATGATGGTACATGAGTATTTTGAAAAGTTACAGCAAACCTAGAAGAGAGCATTTCTGTTAAGACTTAAATATTCAAATTATAAGAGTTACTAGTTGTATTGCTTTCCCCCTGTAATTAGGTTGTACTCTTTTCTCCATGGTTACTATTTTTTTAATTGTCTAGAACACCTGTAACCTTCACTGAAGCAGTGGAATCTGTCAGTTCTGCTGCTGACATTAAGACAAGATGTTCTTGTCTGCTAGAATTAGTACTTATGAAACTAGGTAAAAATGATGACACTTTAGAAGTGCTGAAATGTTTCTTTGAAATTTGTGTGTGTCGAAGCTAGTTTTGTTGGATTTCTTGTATCAAATTTCATTTGAAAATACATTGTTATGCTATTTTTGGAAGAAATAAGAATAATAAAAACAGAGGGAATACGGTAGAGTGTCTTTCCTCTTTTAAGCGAATCTTAACATATCAATCACATAATCCCATAATAGGTGGAGTTTGGAAGGGACCTCTGGACGTCATTTGGTCCAACCCCCACCCCTGCCCAAGCATTCACCCAGTGCTGGTTGCCCAGGACCTTGTCTAGGCAGCTTTTGAGCAGCTCCAATGGTGGGGACTTCACAACCTCCTTGGTCACTCTCACAGTAAAAGTTTCCTGATGCTCAGAGGAAACTCCTGTGTTTCAGTGTGTGCCCATTTACTCCTGCCCTGTCACTGGGTACACAAAAAAGCCCCTTTCCTCCAGGGCATTATCCCATCAGATTCTGCCATGCAGACCTTTGAAGAGGCAAACATCTGCTCTCCTGAGGACCAATGTTATGCTTGATTTTTGCTCTGCTAATGCATCTTAGGGTCCTAAACTCCAGTATCTCATGCTCACTGCAGCCAAGGTTGCATTTAACCTTCACATCTTCAACAAGCTCCTTGTTTGGTGGTATGAGGTCCAGCAGAGCATGTCTTTGGTTCCTCTATCACTTGGGTCAGGAAGTCATTGATGCTCAGGAACCTCCTTAATTGCTTTTATCTTGCTGTGTCGTGACTCCTGTAGCAGTTGAGGACCAGGGCCTATAGATGTGAAGCTGCTTCCAGCTGTAGAGAACCTCATCCACTTCTCTCTGTTCAGGTGTCTTGTAGCCAACAACAACTATGTCACCTGTACTTGTCACTTCCTTAGTCCTTACCCTGTAAAAAAATCTCTTCATTACAGGACTCCAGTCATACAGGTCATATCCCCATTTCTCCATGATGCCAGCAAGATCACAGCCCTGCCACATTTCCTGATAAATACATGTCTTCCCAGTAGAACCATATGTCTTTAGAGAAGCAATTAAAGGTGAGCAGAGCATTTAGGTTCTCAGGACTGCTGATGAGACATTGAAGACAGGGGAGTGCTAAGGTCAACTGAGCTGGATGATTTTTTTTCAATGGAAGGAATTGGTAATCTGAATTAAGAAGTTGGAGGAGTGATAGATACCTGGTGCTGCACCAATGAAGGGGTTACATTTTCAAATTCACTTTACACAATAAAGGAAATCAGAAATGGCAACTAAACTTTGTAGGTAGTTTTGTCCTCCCTCAGCTAGGTGATGAGATGTAGGAGTTGGGAATAGGAGCTAGAAAACATGTAACCTTTTCCTCTAGTTTCTTCCCAAAGGGCAATCGGATGAGGATTGTTCTAGAACTGAGTGGTTCAGCATGTAGTTGCTGGGGAGCAACAGCAGAGCTGAGAAACTTTTGTGCTTAGGTTAAGTAGATTCCTTGCTGCAGCAAACACCTCAGTTGGCCATGAAAATGTATTTATTAAAATCCTGTATTAAAGAAGAGGCAATTGTTCCTTGATTAGATATTCTGAAATCTTATAGCAAAGTAATGAAATGAGATACTGTTGTTTGTGGAGGAAATGTGTTGTATCTGTGCTATATTGTAGAAGTTTGCTTTTGTGGCTAACACACCAGAGGGGTAGAAATTGCTGCAAAACACGTACGTGCTGTGTTTCATGCTTCGGTTTTAAGCAAATGCACAAGCAAATGTGTTGCCTGGTGAAGGTATTTTATTGACTTAAGAAGACAGACTTTGAGAATGGTTTTGGTTGGAAGAGACTTTAAAAATCATCTAGTTCTACCCTCCCTGCTGTGGCCAGGAACACCTTTCACTAGAATAGGCAGTGCAAACCTCCATCCAACCTGGCCTTGAAGACTTCTAGGGATGAGGCACCCACAAATGCTTTGGGCAGCCTGTTCCAGTGTCTTATCACCCTCAAAGTAAAGAATATCTTCCTAATACTTAATTCAAATATACTCTCTGTTTGAAGGCAGTTTGAAGTTTCCCCTTCTTCTGTCACTACATGCGCTTGTAAAAAGTCCCTCTCCATCGTTCTTGTGGGCTCCTTTTGGGTACTGGAAGGCTGCTCTAAGGTCACACCAAAGCCTCTTTCCCAGGCTGAACAATCCCAGAGTTCTCTCAGCCTTTCCTCATAGGAGACATGCTCCATCCCTGTGGTCAACGTGGTGGTGCTCCCCTGGACTCACTCCCACAGGTCCATGTCCTTCCTGTGCTGGGGACCCCAGAGATGGATGCAGCCCTGCAGGCGGTGTCTCACCAGAGCAGAGTAGAGGGGCAGAATCCCCTCCCTTGCTCTGCTGGCCACACTGGTTTGGATTCAGCCCAGGATTCTGTTGGCTTTCTGGGCTCCATTGCTGGCTCATGCCCAGCCTCTCATCCAGCAGAATCCCCAAGTCCTTCTTGGCATGGCTGTTGTCAATTTGTTCATCTCCCAGTCTGTATTGATACTGGGGCTTATCCTGACTCAGGGGCTGGAGTTGCACTGGGTCTTCACCTTCATGAGATTCTTATGGGCCCACCTCTCAAAATTGTCCAGATTCCTCTGGATGGCATCCCATTCTTCAGGTGTGCTGCAGATCTTACATGTCCTGTTACAACCCTCAAGTATTTTAAGTTACATAATGAACATTTCAGTCCTTTGACTATGAGTGTTTTCCTTTTGAGTCATAGTCTATTTAATAAAGAACTCTCTTGTAAAATATCTATTTTTATGAAAAAGAGTAATTATATGATGTGTCCTAATTGCTAAACTGTGTTTTTAAATACTCTGAAAACCGTTAATTTCAGGAACATTCGGCTGAAGAGCAACAAGTTTAAAACATCTGCAGGGTAATCAAGGGGCTAATAATAAATCCAATTTTGCAATCCACTTATTGCCAGAGTAATAGTGCTTCTGGAGGAAGCAGGCTCTAACATCAAGCAGGATTAACAGTAATCTTGTAATCTCAGTTCCTGGTGTTCCTTGTATACCACAAATTAGAACCTCTGTCTGCATGGAAATGAGGAAATGGACATCTGTTATTGTTACTTGGGAATGCAAATAAGCATCTTGATTTTTCAGGAGTCTGAAGCACAAAAATCAGGTCATTTCAGTGCCCAAAGATATAGAGACAAATGTTTGAGTGGTTTTTGAACAAGAAACCTCACCTGAGATTTAAAAAAATGTCTGAAATCCTGTGTTGATAACGTTATGAGTGCTGTGTACCAAACTAAAAACTGTTACTATGATTTAGTTTTTTGCAGCTTCATTTTATGTGGGTGTACTAGTCCTGGTGAAATGGCTTTCCCTTAACCTCCCTTACAGCATACCCCATTGTAGATTTATGTACTGCCTTGAATGTTTCTGTTACTTAGAGAACAGATGTAAGGCAAAAGAAAGCTAGCTTGACCAATTAGGTTTCTTTAAGTTAAAAATTCTCCAATGCCATTTTAATGGCAGCTGTCATGCTTTCTTCATTTTAATAAAGCTAGTTCTCAACATTGCTGTCTTTTTATTTGAGTTAATGTGTCTCCCAGCAACTGAGGCCCATTTACAGAATAACATGTTTGAACTCTTAAGGTCTGACTGAATTGTGCTGTTATTAATTTAAGCCTGATGAAAGGAATTTTTTTTAATTCATAGGCAATATTTTTTCAATGAGCAGCTTCATGAGGGTTGGGCTCTCTGCCTCTGCATCTCACAGTATTGTATAAATTCACTGAAGCTCTGTTTCTGAAGGTCTGATTTAATCACTAATTGTGATTAAACTAGGAATTTATTGCTCTTAGCAGTGGCATGAACATCACCCTGGGATTTAGAGTAACAATGTTGACATTGTTGGAGTCATACTTTCTCATTTGGTTCTTAACTTTTATGGTTCTCTCCAATCTTGGAATAAGACTACTCAGCTGGTGACCTACTAGCTCCCAGCTAGTAAGAGCTTCCTTCTCAGTTTGAGCTTATTTCCAACTGGACAGTGATGGAATTATTCTGACTTAAGACACGTGGCTAGTCTCTGTAGGTTTTAAACTACAAAAAACTACATGAAATAATAAGCACAAAGAAAGCCTTGGTTTATATATAAAATGCAGCTTTTAAATCTCTAATTTTTATAATCCAAGGAAATTTCTCTGTGAAGCAGTAATTTTCTGGTAGCAGAATTATTCTGAATTATTTGGTTCAAGTAGTCCTTTTCTTTCTTTAGTTCACTTTGATACCTGCAGTGTACATCTCTGCAACAGACAGCTGGAAATGAAGCCTGATCTTTTATAAAAGAGCTGTGAGCTGAACAAATAACAATTGCAGGGTTGGAAAGTTTTGGCTTCTTTGTATAATTTATAAAAGATTTAATTAAGGATTTCTTCAGCTAGAAGCAAATCACTGCTTCCTCTTAACAACAGCCTCAAGGAAGAAATGGGCTGCTGTTGAGTGTGCAGGGCACCCTGCACCTTTGTTACAATGAGGTACTGTTGGATCTCTTAGAAGCTGGTGGATCTGGGCTGGCTACTGAGAGTCTGAGCCCACAGGAAGCTTTTAGGGAAAACCATGGAACCCCAACTGTGGTAATCAAGAGGCTGATTACATAGTTTGTCTAATGCCTGTTTAAGGTAAATTTAAAATGTAGCACAAATTGAGAAAACATTGCTAAGCTGCCCCAAAGATACACCTCTCAATGATTAAATTAAATATGGGTTTTTTGCTTGTGGGTTGTACCACTAGCTTGTGATGTGATACCACTTGCATGTTTGATGCTGTACAGACAGGTTTCCACCTGAATTAATTATTCTCTGAAGACCAGTCCTTAAATCAGAAGACAATGGTTTTCTATGCTGCCCTTCCTAGACTGACATTGCCTTCACTACAACTATGATTTTGTGCCCAAATAAAGATGAATTGACATTCTATCTTAATCCTGTGAGAATATTTTGGCTATTTCATAGATAGATATATTGGTTCATGTTAGAAGGGATGAATAAAGCTCACCTAGTGAGCTGTGGGTAGGGACCTTGCTGTAGACAGGGACAACTTCCACTTGACCAGGTTGCTTAAAGCCCCATCCAGACAGGTCTGGAATATTCCCAGAGATGTGACATCTACAACTTCTCTGGACGACCTCTTCCAGTGCCTCACCACCCCATAGTGAAAAATTTCTTCCTTATACCTAATCCAAATCTACCCTCTTTTAGTTTAAAATTGTTACACCTTGTCTTCTTGCTACAGGCCCTGATAAAAATCTAATTTCACCTATTCTGTAAGCCCTCATTAAGTATTGAAAGACCTAATAATGTTTCCCTGGAGTCTTCTCTTCTCCAGGCTAAAGGATTTCAAGCAAAGCAGCAATATTTTATTGTATGTTTATGGTGCATTGATCCTGACTGGATGCCAGCTGCCCACCAAGCAGCTGGGCAGCAGAAGAAAATAGAGAGAAAGGCTTTGGGTTCAAGATAAGAGCAGAGAGAGATCAGTCAGCAGTTACTGTCATGGACAAACCAGACTTGACTTGAGGAAGTTAATTGAATTTATTATCAATGAAACATCAGAGTCAGATAGTGAGAAAAACGAAATCTTTAAATAACTTTCCCCCTTTTCCTCTTCCTGAGCTCAACTTCCCTCCTGAATTCTCTACCTCCTCTCATCCAGCAGTACAGGGGAAACGGGAATAGGGATATATGGAAATACATATAAAATTACCATTGCTTTATGAAATTATTCTCCTGATGAAGATGAGATTGCTGTTTTACTAATCACTAGCAACATATTAAGGGAAAAAAGGTAAAAAGAACAAGTTTTGTGCTTTTGCTTTTCAGAGGTCTCTGTCAGCTCCTGAGAAAAATGGGAGTGAAATGTGTAATTTGGCCACTGTCTTCAGTATTTTCATACACCAAGCAAAATTGTGCTCCTCTTTTCTAAGGAGTGATGAGAAGAGAGAGAAGAACGTCATGCTGGTGGAAGTCCATTAATTCTGCAGCATGGTAACTTGTCGTTCTTGTGGCGTTATTCAGGAATCTCAAGACAAAATGTCACTTTTAAAACACTGTCTAAAATGTTGGTTTCTTAGCTGACTTTCATCTACAGCCAGCCTGACAGATGAGTCAGTGTCTTAAACAATTTTCTTCTATTCTAACATTATTTTTGTAGTACAATTTTTAATTTTAGTCATCATTGCTTTTGTCAGCTTGTGCTAACTTCAAAGATGACTTAGGTACACTGATGAAGAATATATGCAGTGTCTGTGCACCTGTGAATGAGTCACAGCTGGAGCCTTCTGTCAAAATTATCTGTCTCAGTAACTCATTTTATTAGGTTTTTCCTTAAAAATGGTTTGTGCAGGGTTGGGCAGTACACTTTACAATAAACAGGAGGAAAAAAAAAACTTAAAAAATTTTTTGTGTTTCCTTTTCCCTTATTATTCCCTATTTTTCTATCAAATGCTATGTTGAAAGACTGCTTTTCAAGCTTTCTTTGTGAGCTGATCAGTTCAATTATTGTAACTGAGACTTTTATAGTGAGAATATTTTGGGGAGAAGAACATTTATTAATAAAATACATTTTCCAGCTTTGCAGGAGTTCCTTCAAATTGTAGTGCAGAATAACCAGTGCCCATTTCTCTGTTTTACTCAAAATGAATTTCAGTCTGGTCATGGCCTTAAATAATCAATTCCTATTGTATGAAACACATCCATCTCCTGTGAGAAAATACCATGGATCCTGTAGTATAAACAAGATTTTGCTGGAAACATGCATGACAAAGCAATGTCAACATTCTGGGTCTAGCAGGCAAGGAATCTTCCACAAGTAGTCCACAGTGGGGAAAAATATGACATTCTCTTTTCAGATTCAAGGCCAGAGGCAATTAATGGCACAGAGAACATTACCTCATTGTGCTTTGAGACGTAATTTTCCCATTAAATTAGCGTCTTAAATCAGGTGAACATGGTCTTCCCTTCTTGAAGGTTCATTTCTCTCCAGCCAGTATCTGGTTCTGCTTATCATGTTTTTTCTTCTAAAAGCTGCCCTTTCTAGAAGCAGTCTCTCAGTTATACACTAAAGTATGGCTTATAAAAAGAAAAATGAATCTTTCACAAGGTCACCTTTCAGCCATTTACTGTGCTGAACCTCCTCTGTGGGCATAAAACCAAATCCTGATTAGGATGTTAACATTGCCCACTTTGTCCAGTATAAAGATGGCTGTGCTCAGTCTGGTGGAGAAAAACCAACTCATAGTGTGGATTTCTGCATTCAGCTGGTGGGGCTAACCACACTTCTCCTTAGCCTAAATGGAAAATGGCATTTATTCCCTGGAGGATGTGGTGAACTTCTTTCTTCCAGTGACAAACCAACCAGGCTAATCTCAACTTTGCACTTACACGGTAAAATACTTGTTTTACTTCTGTCACCTTGAAACTATTTTTAGACTTAAGCACGTTAGATCTAGAAACATAATTTTCTTTGATCAACTAAGACAATAACATTTATTTAGACACCAATGACAGGGTTGCTTGTAGATCAATCACTAGGACCAGTAAGAGTTTCTGCAACAGCCTTGGGCTGTGCTTGTGAGGTGAAACTGTTCTGTTGTCTGGCTGGCTTGGCACAGGATTATATAAATGGCTGGTAATACAGAAGTTTTAGATTTCTGAAACTGGACAGAGGAGGAGTTTTTGGAGTATTTGGATTTGAAGCTCTGATTCCCATGTGGCTGTTCAGCAGACTCCAAATTCTTACAGAAACCCCTTCTTTTCTAATTCTCCCATTTTTCTTGCTTTCCCCATGTTTTGCCTCTTCTGTGGCTGCCTCCTTGAGAACCCTGATCCAGGGGGTTTACTCAGACTATGTTGAGCAGAGTAAGTATGGTCTAAAAGAGTCTCTTTCTTTCTTTCTTTCTTTCTTTCTTTCTTTCTTTC
>VZSR01001685.1:4171077-4208501 GCA_013398615.1 Brachypodius melanocephalos | reverse complement strand
TTATTCTCTCTTCAGAGTTTATTTCATTGCCATCACTTTTTGCAAGGAAAAAGGACAACAAGAGTGCTCAGGTAACGGGGCCAACACTCAGGCAGAACACGTTAGTTCGTATTTGTATTACAAAACTTACATAACTCCAGCTGAAATACAAACTTCCTTTCAGAGACTGGAATCAGAAAGTAGGAGCTAAGAGAGTAGCTCACATTAGCATGAACATTTACTCGCTAGTCAAAGAAGCAATAAAAGATTTTCCCAGCTCGTTGTTTACCCTATGCTTAATAAAGTGTGAGATAACGAATTAGAATAAATTGCTTATTAACAGGCAACTGCTTTGTCAAGGGATGTGTTGTCATGAACTACCAGAATGAGGTATAGATGTCTGTAAAAATGTCAGGTCCAAGCTGTAGCCAGAGCTTAGAGATTAGCTTATAATCACTTTTGTATTATACAGTGAATAGTTTTTACAAGTAAATGACATGCCATTCAGTCCTGCTGTAATTAAAGAATGCTAATGAGACGTGCCAGGCAGTGCTGTGATGGGCAATTATACCAATTCGTAAAATGATGTATGGCAGGCAGCAGAATGAATGCAGGGTAGACATACAGACCACCAGCAAGAGCTCAGGAGTCTGGGAAATACTGAGCTAGTACAAATACATGAATAAGTAATTGAATTCTGATATCAATTGGTATGCTGATAGAGACAGAAAAAAGTGACTCAGCAAAAAGGTTTTGTGTGGTGTTGCACACAAAAATATTTCTGCTCTCCCATCAAGATGACTGATTTAGCCAGAAACGGATTTGTAAGGGGCAACAGGGCTGCTCTGTAGTGTTTTAGTACTGTCAGAGAACCACTTAAAAGTCATTTGATTCAGCTGTAACTGCTGGTTGTTGACTTTTATGCACATAACATAACATAACATAACATAACATTTTTTTTGCCTGTACCATAAAGCAGGAAACATTTTTTATGACATGACTTTTTTCTGCCTATAGCTGTTATTATTTAATTGGTAAGTCCAGGTCGGTTCTTTTCCTACTCCTTTGCATCAGTTGTATTCATATGCAGAGCTGATCTGATAGCGGGTCTCTGAAATTTCCTCTTACTTCTTTGCTACAATGAGTTTCTCCCAGATCCAGTTCTCCATGGAATGTAATTGCTGCATGTTTTGCTCTCATTTTCCCAAAGCCTTATGTTTCTGACTTAGTTCTTTGGACAATGCCTGTACAGAGTCAGGCCAAGACAGCCATTCTTCAGCCCAAATGTTGTAGCTTTTGACCAGAGCCTTCCTTGTATTAATAAATGCTGGCAAACCGTGTTCTCTGTTGATAGAAATAGGAGCTGGGTGGGAAAGGGAAAAATGAAAAAACCAAAAATTTATTTTGTACTTTCACAAAATTTTATTTCCAAACCTCCTCCAAGTCTTTTCTTTTGTTTCCAGAGGCCAGAAAAGAGGAAATTATCAGTCATTTTAAATGATATTTTGTTTTGAGTTCTGAATCATTAATCTATTTAGTTGATGAACATTTTATTAAATGAAGAACACAAGATGTTTATAATTTTTACTCTGCTTGGGAAAAAATAAATCCAGGAGAGGTGCTTCATGGAGCACTTTGTCTGCAGCTGAAGCTTATATGCAGATCTCCAGCTTGCTACTGAAAGGTGGAGTAACTGCAGCAGGGCAGTCTTCTCTGGCTGCAGGCTCACTGCTACTTGGAAAGAAAAATCCCTTATTTAGGGAAGACATCTTCAAATGGCAGAAGTGAAGAAGTCCTCTTTTAGAAGTCGGTTGATCCCTTGCCTTGCTGATTTCAGCACTAACTTTCCATGCCAGTGCTAGAAACCAGGTGATACCTCAACACTTGGAAACCATTTCTGTAAATCACGTGGGGATTTCAGGCAAATCCAGAAGCAGAATTTGCCAGGAACTGTAACTCGCAGACAAACCTATTAGTGACACTGACAAATTACAGTCTGACAGAGGAAAATGAGCCAAGCTTAAAATAACAGATATTTCCTTAATCACATCAGAACACTGATCTAAATGGAAGGACACAATAACAACATGGTAGTTTTATTAGGTAGGTTTTATTAGTAGAAGACATACTTGGCTGTTGCAGCCCTTAAAATAATGCTCAGTGTATCTTTAAATTCTGTTTCTTGCATTAACCATTCACATCTGGTGATACAAATATTTTTGGGGGTCCTCATTTCTTGAAAACCTTTAATCATTTTTCAAGTGTAAATCATCAGGGTGGTCCATGTATCTTATAGCCTCTATTCTGGAGGATATTTAGCTCAAAAAGCTTCAGAGCCTCACATTTGGAGTTTTCCCTTTCCCTTTCATAGCAACAGGAACACCGTGAGTAATGTATATTTAGGCTGTGTCTATTCTATTGTACTGTGAGTACAGTAGTTTAAAATGTAATAACATAAAGACTTTTTAATTCAAAACCCTCTATCTTTAACACCTCTCTTCAGCTCCCAAAATAGCAGGGGCTGGGAATTTCCAAGGAGGCTACAGAGAGCTAGGGTGTGCCTTTGGTTCAAAAGAAATGGTGATTTTTCTCCCTAGCCTTTCTAGGCTCCTTTTAAGGTTTTAACTTCTGATTGTTTTCAGTAGGGTGGAAAATACTGTAAAAAGAGTCAAGTTTTGTTACAGAACTCTGGGAAGCAGGAGTAGAGGGCAATTGAGACTCACTGTATGCTGTGTTTAGAGGAGTCACTGTCCTTTCCTGTTTCTGATGCTACCAAAGAAACGCTTATGAAATACTGGTGCAATCAAGGCTTCTTGTGCTAGAGGTGGCCTGGTTCTGCTCTCTCAGTGTGTCTGGCTTGTTAGTGGAGCCATTATACCTTCTTTCAGGAGGGAGGTTAACAATCTAAGGAAGTGGTTTGTAACTGCACAATTGTTTTGTCAAGCTAGTTCACAGTCCAACTTGTTCCTTGGTGCTGATTTTGCCCGGATGGGATGTAATCAGAACGCAGGCTCATCATACGGTTGTGTTAATTCTGAGGAGCCTGCTGGTTACGCAGATGTGGATCTTGAACAGGTGATTGGCCCTCTTTTGGTACTTGTCTTTGTCCCTTTGCTGAGTGGTATCACATGTCTGAGGATTTGTGGAGATGAAACCAGTGATGCTTATCTTGGGGGCACCAGGATAGAATGTATTCTTTTTACTCAGTCCCCTCTTTGTCGGCCCAAGATCAGGGCCAGGTTTCCTTCTAGCAGCTTTTCATCAGAGTTCCACACTGCTCAAATCCAAGGCTGCATTCTCCTAGGACAGGGTAACTTTTTCCTTGTCTCCAGGGTCACCCTGACAACAAACTGCTGAGCAATCCATAGCACTAACAGGTGTAGCATACTTTCCCAAGACTGTATATTAAGTGAGGGAGAAAAGGTGCTTTGTGACCTGTACCTAGCTTTGTGAGGGGCTAATGCCCACTCTAGTAAAATTCAGGCACTCTATTATTCACACAAATTATTACTTTTATTGGGCTTTTTTTAAAAAACGAAAGTTAGTGTTTTATGACGCCAACTACATAACCAAATGCAGAGTCTTAGACATCTGCAGCCTCACTCTTAAAACTGAAGTAATGCTGAGGAAAAGCTTTAAAAATGTAGCTGTCCCTCACTACCAGAAAGAGGAAAGAGGAAAGAGAAAGTCCTGGTATGAGATCTGGCTGGGATGGAGTTCCTATCAGCCAGAATGGTTGATAAATCTAATAGTTTAGGTTCTTCTTAAAGGTAGAAATCCAATCTCTGGTTGTACAATTAGGCTGTGGTACTTAAGCATTATAATACATATACTAGTTTGGATGAGGGTATTTTCCAAGTATAATATTGTAATACTTGAAGCATTCTAAATTATTTTACTATAATTGCTCTTCTACACAGACTGAACTCTGAGGGCATTATCTTACTATTTATTATAGCAGAGTTAGTTGCATTGCCCACTGGGCTTGCAATCAGTATACATGTCAAAATAAGAGATGGAATAGCACAAAGAAAACATAGACAAATCAGTACTGCCAAAGTCTACAGGAATTCTGGAGAAACCAAATATAGAAAGTATTTGTACAGGTCTTGCTGGGTGTTACAGATTGGTAGAGAGAAGACTCTTGGTCAGGTGTGAGAAGTATGACACTGATTTTGTGATGGATTATGATTAGGGTTATGGCTTATACAGTATCTAAATATTGCCAGTGCAGTATCTAATGTTTTACACTCTTTGGCTTTGCAGAATACACAAACAAAGCACCTAAGGAGCTACTTTAGGATTTCATCTCCGTATGCGATCACACCTCAGAACTTTTACTCACCCATCCAAAGTGGAGTGTTCTGCATCTTCAGGCTGGATATACCCTGCAGACATCCCTGTCAGGGGAAGTATCCACCAGAAGCTGCCTGCAACCAGTCTGCCCAGTTGTCCTAGTGTCCAGTAGTACTTTACAACCTTTTGTACCAAAGTCAATCATCACAGCTCCTCCATTTCTGGAATGTATTCATTATGCAACCTCCAGACAATTCCTTCTGCAATTCCCACCTGAAGTTCTTATTTTAGGATGAACCAGCCTGCCCGTCAGAGACAGCAAGGATGAGTGTGTGTGTGTAGGACAAACAAAGAGACCTGATTGTCTTTTCTTGCTGTCACACTGAGATGGAGCTCATATCAGTGAAGCTGTGCTCTGCATTCGTGAAAAAAACAGTGTTGATAATGCACCATTGTTTTGGCCACTGCTGAGCAGTGCTATCACAGCACCAAGGTTTTCTTTCCAAACCACTCCTGCAAAGGCCAGTAGCCTGGGAATAGCCAAAGGGTGTGAGGGGACACTGCTGGGCCAGATGACCCCAGCTGACCAAAGGGATGTCCCATACTGTCCGATGTCAAGCTCCGCAGTAAAAGCTGGGGAAAAGAAGGAAGAAAGGAAGACATTTGTAGTTGTCTTGATTTTTATGGTGCTTGTTTTTCCAAATAATCATTGTGGATGCTGGGACCCACGTTTCTTGTAAGAGACTGAACATCCGGATGCCAATGGAAAGTGGTGAACGAAGCATTTTTGCTTTGCCTGTGTGCAACACTTTTGCTTTTCTTATTAAAATGTCATTATCTTGATCAATCAGTCTTCCAAACGTCCTAATATTTTCTTCAGATACCACAGCACGGGGCTGTAGGGCAAAGGTCAGGCTGGATTTTTGGTTGCTAGTCAGGCCCAATCCACCATGGTACAACAAAGCTGAATTTTAAGAAGCTACTGATTTTAGAAATTATGTTTCAAGGCACCTTACTAAAACTAATATTAACAGATCTGATTTTTTAAAGATTACCTGTTTGACAGTCCTTGAAAATCAGATCCCTCTTAAAATCCTGCAAGTATTAATGACTATATAAAGTCACTTCCATTAGCTGCTAAATTTATTTGTGCACAAGGATATTTGAACAGCAGTGTGTGCCACAAAACAAGGAGTAACATGATAGCAAGATGAGCAAGTTTGGAAGTCTATAAGTTACAAAGCTAAAGTCAAGATTATTGCTGGTGACTGCCTTTATATAATGTATTTGTGCTCCACTCACTGAGTAGTAACACAACGTGATTTTTCACAGCTTTTGCAGACCTGTGTCTTCTTGAGTATGTGTAATCATTACAATGATCTACTTCATCACAGCGTAAGTTTTTGCCACCTTGAGACCCAATTAAGCACTTATGGCATATAGTGAAGGTTCTGAGTGCATTACTTTAAGTTTCAAAATTTGGTGGCTGTGCAATTAGCGTAACGAAGTGACAAGTTGGAGTGCAGCATGATTATGACTTGTTATTGTGGAGGCAATTAACAGTGGATGGGAAAGGTGCTAATTACTGTAGCTGTTTGAAATGTACCACTTAGTGTCTCGCCTTTGATAAGTTTAGAGAAGAAACTAGATTTTCTTGGGGGAGTTTGGTAATGTGGGTTCAGTGTTAACTTCAGTGGTGTAGGGAGTTTTGTAGCAAATTTGACCTTGATACCTCTTTGCTTATTGCTATTCCAGCTTCAGGAATAGATTTTTTTTTTCACTGCTGACTTTGTAAGAAACATTTTTTTGGCCAGACTTGGATCACTTTTTATTACATGTCCAAAAAGAAACCAAGAAAACGAAAAGAAAAAAGAAGCATCCAGTTATTTTTTCTTTTACATTTACACATTTACTAGAAGTTCCTGCACTGAAAATCACTGGATTATTGCGTTGGTTTTGGCTGGGACAGAGTTAATTTTTTTCACAGTAGCAGGTATGGGGACATGTTTTGAATGTATGTTGCAATAGTCTGATAACTCAGGGACATTTTCATTATTGCTGAGCAGCACTTGCAGGGTGTCAAGGTCTTTTTTCTTCCCTACTGCCTTGCTAGCAAGGAGGGTTGGGGGGTGGGGGGGTCTGAAAGGCTTGTGAGAGGACAGCCAGGAAAGCTGACCCTAACTGACCAAAGGGATGTGGTGAATGACCTTGGGAAGTGGTGATTGAATTCCATGTTCTGCTTTGCATGTGTTTGTATTTTGCTTTCCCTATTAAAGTATCTTTACCTCAAGCCATGAGTTTTCTCACTTTTACTCTCTTGGATCTCTCCCCTGTCCTACTGGGAGCAAGCAGCTGTGGGGTGTTTGGTTGCCAGCTGGGGTTAAACCCCCAAAATTGTATAATCTAAAATGAAGATGAGGAAGAAGATCTGTATTACCTCTTCAACACCAGTAAAAATGGAGCCACTGAAGAGAAGATCTGATTGTACAATTCTACACTGGAATAATGGCAGCCACATGTACCCAAGGATACCAAACCTTCCCTAAAACTTCAAAGTGGTTTTGAGTAACTTTCCATGACTCTTTTCCGGGGCAACTTCCAGTAACTTCTATGGGTAAAATATTGCCATGGTGACCTTTAATAACAGCAAAGAGACAGAGAGAGGCAAAAGGGGTGAATTTCTGGACAAGGCTTCAGTCACACCTGAAGGTCACAGCAACCTGTTCAGTGCACTATTTTGCTTCCATCTGCTTGAAGCTGTTCCTTGAAACTTACAGTTTCCTAATCTGTGGTCAAAATGTCCTTGAAGAGAAAAAGTCATATTAAAAAACAAATTGAACTACTTATGGCCAAATTTACCATTATTGCTTTAAAGATTGGGCAGAATGCTCGTGTGAAAAGCTGAAGGATGGAATTTTCACTAAAGCTGGGCCTTGTTGATATTCTGAGAGCTGCATTGCTGAAACCAGTCAGTGTTTCTGGCTAGGATAGATCACTGTATTTTCCCTGCCATTGACAGTTGAACTGGACATGCTACTAAAGCAAATGTATTAAGAGGTTTGTCTGTCTTCCATCGCTCAGAAAATTTTGTTGTAAAATATTCTATCTTTTTTACTGGATTTTAATAGTAAAATCCCAGTGTGACTTTTGTAGTTTTGCAAGGTAACAAATTACTTCAGTCTTGCATACTTAAACTTTTCTCCTGACTGAAAGCAAATAGTAGAATTTCATCAAATAGGAAACCTGGAATTTGCAAAATGCTATTAGTTTATTGATGCTATTACTAAGAAAGAAACCCACTCATTTTATGGCTCAAGCAGAGGGCACTGGCTTCCCAAATGCTAATTGAAACAGAAACAATCAATGAAATAACATTTTAACTTGGACTAATGAAAGAAATCTGTGGCAGTGGAGCATACTTCTGTGGATTCCTTTACCTTCTCACCCCTGATGGAGAAAGCTAAATGACATTTTAATTATTGTGTACCACCTGGGGTTTCCTGCCTTTTGCTCCAGTTCCACTGTCTGAGCATTTTCTCCAGTCCCCTGTGACAACTGGTCCTTAACACACGTGTCTGCTCCTGGCATAGATACATTACTTTACCTATCACCTTACAAATGGTGCATAAATTGAAAAAAATAAGAAAAAGTTGCTAGAGCAGCAATCAGACCCTAGTGAAAAGCCATTGTCATTAACTGCAGAACTCTGACTTTCAAGATCAGGGGTTGTTTGTCTGGTTCTGGTTTCCACCCCCGCTCCCCGCCAGATGCAAACCTGTACTTGCTGGAGGTGTAGCTGTACTGCTCCGACCATTTACAGACAAAAAGACAGATATTATACACAGAAGCATCTCTGCCTGCTCAAGCACAACTAGGTGTGCCAGGTGAAACTCTCCTGGCAAAGATGTCCCATCTCTGGTTGATATTTCAGTTCTAAAAGCTGAAATGGAATTTGTTCTTCCTGTCACGATTGTGTGCATTCCCAGCCTTCAAGGCTTTGGGAAATCATTTACAGCTTGGTGTTCTAGCTCTTGTTCCTGCCCTGCCAGCATCCCTCACTTGGTGAGTGCTGCCCTGTGTCCTGAACAGGGACAGAAGTTACTGGAGCTGGTCTTTTTAACCTTTGTGCCCCACCTGACACAATTTCTATCATAGTTACACTGAGTTTGGGATTGCAGGTAGAATAAATATAGCATTAGCTGCATTTGAGCCCTGGGAGCATGGCCTTGAGCAGTAAAGGAGATGCCTACCACTCATTGAACAGCCTTGGGGCCCCAGCTCTCACTCAGGCCAGTGGTGCCTCCATTGCACACCCCCTTGGAGTCAGGGGCTTCAACTCCAAGCCTCCCACTTGCTAAGGAATAAGAGTTGTTCATCCAGGAGACACTCTAGGAGATGCTATTTGTTGAGTCTACACCAAACTGAGCTCTCTGGATAGGGAAGAGGATCAAACAAGTGTAAGTCATGATTTCTTAATAGCAGCTGGTCATTAGGACTCTCATCTGAGACAGGAGAGGCTGATATTGTTGGCCTTCTTTCCTGGACAATGCATTCTATCAGCACTGGATTCAAAACAACAACAAACCTCAGAGCACTCAAATCTTCTTCCTCTTAAACAAGTAAGTATATGATCTTTCAGGCAGCTGAAGGCTGTGATTTGTTCCAGGTCAGAAGAGGAGTAATGCAGGTCATCCTTCATGCAGGAGTCAGTGTCATCCTTCTGTTGGGGGTGGTCACCTCATTGCCCTCATCTACTAATTGGCTCCTCAGCTAATCCGAGTGAGCTCTGCCCTTTATTAACAGGCTGTGCTTTGGTAGATACAAAAAGCATTTGCTATGCATCTGTATTCCTGCTAACAGATGTAGTTTGTTAGCAAACACATCATCAAGTAAGTTCAATTGTATTTATTTTATGTGTTTGTGAGAAGCATTTAAGGTGGCAAGATGGTTTTGGTGTCTAAGGCTGTGGTTTGGCAAAGATTTCCTTTGGTGGAATTAGCCTTTAAGTCAATACTTAATGACCCAAACATATGTCCTGAATCTCAAAAGTAGTAGTCATTCTGCTGTTAATGAAAATATATTCTGAAATGTCTTTTGGAAAAAAAAAATCAACGATTTTTAGGTCGACTTCAAGAAACACAAATGATCAAAAGTTAAGAGTAAAATAAAAACAGGCTGGCAGAATAGAAAAAAAAATTGGTCAGGGCTAAAAGATAAAGATCCAATGTATTTTGGTGTTATTGGCTGTGCCTAATGATCACATTCACATGGAAAAAGCCTTATTAACACAACTGCAAAGTAGTTGGTACATTGGCCTGCAACATTAAAATTGGCAAGAATCTCAGCTGGAAAGGATGTAGGAGGTGCAGTTTGAATTTGCAGTAAAGTTAATGTTCTGATCCTCTGTTAGTAATCTGGCTGTGGTGCAAAGCTCTGATGCCACACAGGCTCATTCAGCTGGTTCAAATGCCTTTAAACAATTTTGATAGCTTAACCTGATAGTGTCATGCTTTAGGGCAGTGCTTATTGCCTGTCCACCCTATTCTGTGCCAGGTCAGGCACTGATCATCCCATTGTAAGGCATAAACTCTACATTGGGCTAAATCCAGCACAAACCATCAGGATAAAAAAATATATCTGTTCCACAGAATCAGGAGTCCTGAACTTCTTCTCACTGTATCCTCTAACTTGTAGAGGATACAGCTTTTCAAGCAATTGCCAAGGCCTTCTTGTTATTCTCTGGCACTTCATGAACCTGCTGTCATAATCTCAAAATAATTTAAAGAGACTATTCTTCCATCTAGTTACTGATAAATTTACTACCATTTAGAAAGACTAATGAAGATGAAGAGGTGGAAATTTCATTAGTTGATTAAATGATCTCTCTTATAAATGCTGTAATATTAAACTTTCATTTGCCTTTGTATTTTAATTAATTGTATTATTTATAACTGAGAACCAGTGCAATTTTTTTTCCTAGTCTTGCTTAGTCTGAATAAAATAGTCTTTTGTAAACCTGAAAAAGAATACTGTTTACTTGTAGCATTGTTTTGTTTTCTCATGGCTATAGTCACTGTTAGTAGCAGTTAATTTTAGCTCAGCATCAAAAACATCAGCTTATTGTAAACCTCAAATTATGAACATGCTCAAAGAGATAATTGATTTTCTCTAGTTTATTTCTCATTGTGTATTAAGAAAAAGCTCCAACTGTCCTACTGCTAAGCCTGAATTTGTGTTATATTGGGAAGTATACTTTGTATTTCCTATTTTTCAGAAATGGTTCAATTATCATTGAACTTGGTAATGTTGGTCCTGCTGGTCAATATGAATTCTGTTTATAAAATTGAGATATTTATTGACCAAGTTTCTTTCTCATTGCTGGAAATTTCTCTCTTATTGCTCCTTTTGTTTCATCTTTTGAAGAAAAACCTGTGAAGTTTCTCTCCCTGCAAATTTATTCTCTGGAGAAAAGTCAGGAGAGTTGAAGATCCCTTTGTCCTGATTGTTCTAATCCATCTAAATCTTTGGATTAACTTGTCCCTTTCTGTTGAATAAAAAATATTTGCATATATATAAATTTACTACAGAGCTACTACTTTGCCTGAACCCTTTTTTTTCCCCTGGAGAGGTTAATTCTTTGCTACAAATTTGTGCATCTGTAATTATTCAGACTTTAATTGTTCCCTGCTGGCTTTCAGGAAATTTTTCTTATGAACTTATCATTGACAGACTGGGATATATCAACAAAAGTATACTTGGTTTTAGGAATCTCTGCAGCTCTATATGACGTTAATGGCATTATGCTAACAAGTGAAATCCTTTAAATCTCAGTTACAACATGGGTGGTGGGTTTATATACCCAGAGGAGGGTCCAAGGAATACAAGGAGTCTCCAGAACTAGAGGGTTGTGTTGCTTTGGTAGTACCAAACTCCTGGTCCATCAGTGTGTCTTGCATGGGCATGTGGAACAGAAGCTCCTGCCATATTCTGGTGAAAGATCTACACAATTGTATCTTCCTTCTCAGCCCCCCAGGGAATTCCTTGAAGAGTGCTGGAGTTTTCTGGCTGTCAGCCCTGGAGGCCATAGAGGCTGACACCCAAAGTACAGATTCACAGGAAAGAAAAATAGATTTTTCCTTAAGATTAAATCTTAATTTTTTGCCCACAAGTTTGAGGGGTTTATCCCTCATCCCCCAAATGGAAATATTTCAACCCCTGCTTTCAATTAGCCGTTGGAATTTGATGTGCATGGTAGGTATTCAACATCTTTAATAAGCACTTTTACAAAGATGCATGTATTCACCATTTTGAAGGCTGTGATGTTTAGCCAGCATTGACCTCCACCCTATAATTAATGAGGAGCTCAACAACAGAAAGTAATAAAAATTTAAATTCCAAGTACCTTTTTTTTTTTTTCTTTTTATTTATTGGCCACTAGAGATGGAATGAAGAAATGTAATTTAGTTGAGTAACCATTGCACAGTCCATCTTAGCTCTTTCAGAAACTGATTTCCCAACTCATCCAACAGCAAGTGATTCCTAGGAGACAAAAATCTGCCATCCCTCTTACTGAATGATTAATCCATGCACTGGCTCAAGGTTAAATTTCATCAGAACCGGGGCTTGCTTGTCCTCTCTCTGAAAGCATTTGATGTTTCTTGTGTTGTGGTTGGTTGGTTTGTTTGGGTAGGGAGAGAGAAAGGAAAGGGGTTTCTGTTCATGTTTCAAAACATGCTCAGAGGAAATTATAATCTGATCTTCTTTTTTTGTGAACACAGGAGAGCCAGAAAGTGCATCATAGCAGCAGCCTCACCAAATCAGTATGATGAGAGTTTTCTCAGGTTCTGCTTTGCTTTTAACACTGGGTCAGACACCAAGTATAGCAGGACACACAGTTCCTGCTTTTGGGAGGGATTTATGACACTCGAAATTTTAAATGCCAGGAATCTGGGAGGACCATGAGAGTCACTTGATTTTTGTATGTCAGCAAACAGCTTACTGTTGAGGACAGTGTTTTGTTGTAAACTGATTTAAGTTCTCAATGATACAACTGCATGCACTGGTTACTGCAGTATAGAAGATATTCTGGGTTCAGATTGGATACTGAACTATTTTCCTTTCTGCAAGTCTCTTTGCTTCTGGCTAACATAATTTACCTTTTTAATTTTGACAACTTTCTTTTCAGCCGTGGCAATACTCCACCCTTTCACTCCTTAGCAGGTGAATGCTAGAAGGAAAATAATTCCAACTTCTGAAACAATATGGCTTATTTTTTTCTGTTAGGATACAATGATTTAAAAAAAAATCCTGACATAACAAGATGCTGCTTATTGCAAGCTTTTATTGCCATAAAGATCAGAAAACATAGTGTAGTAAGGGCCTGACAGAAAAAATTGAGTTCTGAGCTAAATGGCTATTATTTAATTCTCCTTCCTGGTGCACTTAGACACTTCATTAAATAGGAAGTAGCTGCATTTTTTGCCGACCTGAACAGAGAGTGAGGAAAGAACCTACATATCAGTACCGAGATTGGCACTGGCACTGCTTCTAAAGAGACAAATATTGATATTGCTGCCAGTGTGTTCTTCAAAACTGCCTGTGTAGCACATGGATCTATGCTTAGTTATCATGTGCATCGAATCAGAGGCGTTTGCACTTGCTTTGATGGGAGCAGCATGCACACATTACTGCACCTGCAGTTTTCTTTGTGCAGCAATGCCTCTGTGAGACAGAGAGTTAAGGATCATCCTCACTGTGCACCTCCTTGAGGTTTTCCTTCAGCTGCTTTGTTACCTTTCCATGTTCCTGCTGTGCTGAATTGCCAACACCTGACTAGAGAGACAGCACAGGACAGAGACACCGAGTTGTCAAAGCTCTCTGCTCAAACCAAGCAGCCAGGCCAGGATGGGAAACGCAGTGCTCCCAGGGGAGGGTTCATGCTGTGCTCCTCTGCTTATCTGGAGGAAAAGAAGATGCAAGTGAGCAGCTTTTCAAGAGATCTTTTAGACCAGTAGTTTATTAAAAAATCAGAAATCGGAATTCCACTTATTCCAAGGAACGCATGCCTCTTTACACTCAAAGAAAGTGGACTTGAGCATAGACTTTGTACTAAAAGAAAGTGGGGAAGGATGATCTAAGCACAGTGCACTGTGTTTGGAAGGCTTGCTCTTTGTAGTAGCACCCTGCATTTGCCTCTGTTGTATTTCAGACTGTTCTTCTCTGCTCATCTCTCCAACCTGCTGAGGTCCTTTAAAGGGTTTTACATTACTCTGGGGTCCCAAGCAGTCCTTCCAGAAAGAAGCATCAAATCAGCACCTGCTGGTTTGTTTTTTCCTTTATCCCAGTCTGTTTGTAGATTATGGAATTATCTCTCTTTTCTGTCAGAAATTTTCTACATTCTCCTGCTGGTTATCTGTGCCCTGTGGGGACTGCAGCTGGCACTTCTGATTCACCAGGTCTGTACTGCTGACCCATCCTCTAACAAAAGGCTAGGGGATGATTCACTGCTCCAATTAGTGGCACATAAAAATGAGGGTTACTAAACCTCTTATTACTCTTTTACACTTTGGGAGGCTGGTTACAACATCATCGATTTTAGGTTATTTGGATAAATCTTTCTTAAATGCCTTTTGTACTATAGTGCATCTTCCTCAGCTTTGCACTTTAATGCAAGAACACCACTGATAAGGACTAATTGTGAGTTGCCAGAGACTGTCTCAGACCATTTTGAAGGACTCAGGTGAAAGGGTTGATGGTCAAAAGTGCTAGTGCAGTCATGCCAAGTATGGCTGATCCTACCCTTTAACAGGACACAGATGGCTTGATATTTTGATGTCATTTTTCAGACTTCCTTTTCTTTCTGAAAAAAAAAAAAGTCAGATGTTGATTTGAAGATTAGGGCCATGATGGAAAAGAAAATGTTCACTATGCCACTGCTTACTGCAAAGCCTAACTTTTAGGCTTCCAGACATCCCCTGGGCAGGCAAGGGGACTGAAACACCAGCAGTCTGTCATCACTCCATCCAGCTTTTTTATTTCAGGACAAGAAGTAATAATGCTTTTTTTTAAAAAATTAAATTTAAAATCTCAATTAATTGACTGTCTTTACTGAAGGCTAACTGACTGTAATGCTGAGGAGCTAACAGTGGGGACCTTGATGGGGCTCATACAAGGCTACTCAGTACACTCAAGGGCCAGGACAAATAGTTTTCTCAGTCTGAGAAACTGAAGAACATTTATTATGTGATTTGAATGCAGAGAAGGCCATGACCTTCCCTTTTGGTTTATCCACAGGTTATCTCTTAGATCTCTTAGAGCAGTCTGGAAGGATCCTCTGTGACTTTGAAATATTATGCTGATGACAACGTAGGCAAGAATTAGACAGAAGAAGGATTTTGTAAATAGGCCTATAGCACCAATCCCAGTTATGTTATGTGCAACAAAGGCATTTTCATCAAATTGATAAAAAAGAGCTGCAGAAGGATACTGGAATTGAATTGCTTAAATGTATTAGCACTAGAAAAGTTTGGTAAATTTTTATTAACACCACTAACAGTCTTCTCTGAACCTGTTAAGGTTAGCAGAGATTTATATCGGAATGCATCTGAGTGTAACCGGCTCTTCTACAGAAACTTCTCTGGGAGCACGTCCTTCCATTGGCCTCAATTATCCATGTATTGATAAAACCAGTATCTTGCTATCATGCAGGTAGCAATTCCCTGCTGGTTTTGACAGGATGTAGCTTGCCCTAGGTGTCAGTGTAGTTCCAGCGGGTGTGCAGGGCCAAGGGCAGCTCTGGCCAGGATCCCTGCTGGTGCTGATGGCAAGCAGGGCTCAGCTGTTTCTGCTGGAGTTGTCATGGCTCCCAATCTGCTTCTGACAAAGCCTGAGAGGCAAATACGTACCTGGAGTGGCTTCTGCTCTTTCTCACCACTTCACCACTGAAAAGAATGGCATGCGACTGAGACAGGCCCTGGCATCTCTTTTTCTGCCAGAATCCTATTTTACTTCTGTCTTCTATTCACTGATGTCTTTCTGTAGCACTTCCGACGTCTTTTCCTGGAAGGCAAAGAAATTTCTTGGTCGAGGGAGCTGAACATTGAGATCATGAACATCTGAAAGACAAGCCTATTCGTTCAAGAGTCCTGCAGGTGGGAAGCTGTTCTTGGATTCTTCCCAAGAGAATCCAAAGATCAGCTCCCATACCCCTTTACTTCAAATCTTTATAACTCACTTTCCTGCCTCCTCTCACTGCTGTTTGGGTGCTCCTTCAGTTAGCTTCTTGTCAAGCTATAAAACTAAAGATCTGCTTTCTTCAGCAATATAATGATAAAACTCCTTTTTTGGAGGGAGGAGAGAGGGGGAAAGTGAAGTATTTTTTTCATTTCATCCTCTAACATAAAAAAAAGCATCTGTATCACTAATCAGTTTCCAGACAGGCAATTTTTCCGCAAGCTTTGTAAATAGGGGAGGTTTTTTGTGTGGCAGAGGCAATTGTACCAAGGTTTACACCTGCAGTGTCTGGCTTGTGGAAAAAGAATCCAAATGCTGATTCATAATTTATATGTAAGAAACTTGGCATTGCTCTAAGGAATAACAGCCAAACCACCCAGTCTGATGTGTAATTTATTTCCTGCAATTGGCTGCTTTATTGAGCCTACCAGGTACTGAACACTTCTTAAAAGCAGTTAAGCTGGACTGCAAAGAACTTTGTTAAACTGAACATACAGAGGAATTTGTAAATGGAAAAAACATAATTTAACAAGAGACAATGTGATATACAAAAAACCCCTCCAAGCTGGGACACTGCAAGAGTAGTAATTGGAAAGGGAAAGAGTACAATGTCTGCACAGTTCTTGGTAGATATAAAAAAACAGGAACAAGTAAAGTTTTCACTGTTAGGTATCTGACTCCCAGGATCTGCAATGGGAAAATCAAAAGCTATGCAAAGGATAACCAAAGTTCACTAAGGTAAGTTAACTAAAAATGTGCTTTACATTAAAGAACAGAAAGAGAAATGCAGATGATCTTTCTCTATTCTTTTCTTTTGGTCACAGCAAAGAACGAAGAGCTCAGAACTGGCACACAAATGAGATACAGCAGGGAGTGTGTGTGTGTTCAGCAGCTGGCATTATCCACTTGGATTTAACAGCTGCACTTGAGCATAGTTTGTGACCTCTAGTTTGTGATAATCTAAATTTTCTTTCCAGTGTTGGAGAGAAGGGATAGGTAAAGTTCATCTCCTGACTGTAACTCTATAATGCTAAAAGAGCCATTTTACTCAAAATGATAAAAAAATGCTTTTCACTGCCACCTTTGGTGCAGAGACTATTTGTACATAAAAATATTTCATATAATGGGCCAGGTGTTTCTGCATCCCTAGAGTGAAGGGTTAGAGTGAAGCCAGCAGTGACAATAGAGAAACCTCTGTTGAATATAGTAATTAGAAATAGGGATTTATCTGCTTTTCAATGATAAACCTTAGCTGAACACTGAAAACACAGAAGTGGCCCAGGATATAACAACGAAATTGGGATTTGTTGGTGGTGGTGATGCTTTATGAAAAATGCTGTAGATTGAAAAGAAGCATTTGAATCTGTTATACACCATAAAAAACCTCAACTCACTAATTTTTGGAAAAGTGGTGGTTTGGAGAAGCAGAGACTTCTTGTGTCGAGTTCACTTCAAATGCTGCATGGTATCTGAGTGTCTGGTGAGCAGCTCAGAAGAAGGGCATTTGGCAGTGTCAGGAATGTGTGTGCTCTGCATTCCCCAGACTGCACCTGAAAGCAGGGACCATTTGCTAAAGACTTGAACTGATTTTGCCCCCTTTTGGGCAAGGCCCAGAAGGAGCATTGGCTGCCTGACTGCTAGACCCACAGAGGAACTTCAGCCACTGGAGTACTGAGCACTGAGTTTACCAGCTTTTGGCCCCCTGGAGGAATTCACATCCATCTTTGGGAGCCCCTGGCGTGACACACTGCTCCTTCCATTTTCACCTTGAAATCTCTATTCTAGCAAGGGGTACAGAACACAGACATTTATTTGTTCAATTGTTTTAATACAAATTATTTAAATATATTTTCTCTCAGCGGTGCGGTGGCTTTGACTGTATGTTCTCTAAGTTTTGCAACAGTAAGGTTCTTGTTTCTGAAAAAAACCCAGCAAAGCTGAATATGAGAAAAATGTTTATAACAATAAATAAGCCTCTCACTTCAATAATGATCTTTCCTCCTCTTTTGGAGAACTATTGCAGGATGAACCCATTGTCAGTGTACTACAAACAGTAAAGAAAGCAAACAAATGAAGGAAAGGAGCACATCAAATATATTTTCCCCTTTAATATTATAGAAAGCTCATAATGAATTTCAGATCAGAAACCCTGTTCAGTTTGAAAGAGAGGGGAAGGCCACTAGATGGTAGTAAAAACCTAAGCCTTTGCTTTGAGATCTGTGGAGAGAGAAGTCCAGAGGGGCAAAGAAGGGGAGGAGGAGCCACAGTTTGAGTACTGAAGTCATTATTGCTTGGAGTCTATAAAAAGGCAGTTGCACAGTAAGTAATTTATACGTGGTCAGCTTTGACTCTATGGATTTACTAATTCCTTTCCCTCTGCTTTTCTTCATCTTTTGCCACCAAGGAGTGCCCAGCCCCACATGTCAGGGGGGCTAAAACTTCAGTTCCCTGGAGGAAACGTTGCAGACGATGAAGAGGAAAAGCAGCTGAAGGATCAGCACTGGTAAATAGGTACAGTTAATTCTTGATTGCAAATAAAAAGTGGCTTTTTAAAACTGAAAATTGTTTAGCATAATATGCTTTGAATTTTATTTCCAACAAGTCACTGACAATCAGCTCTAAATGTTCCCTTTATTAAAAATATGATGACTTACAACTTTCCATAAATGTTGTCATTCCCGGAAGACCACTGAATAAAATATTCTTGATTTGGAAGAGAAAGCTTCATTTACAATAGAATTCTACCCACACCAATTCTGTAACCTTAGTGTATCCTGAAATGCATGGATTTGCCTTGGTTAGGTGTTTAATACCATGCTTTTAAACGAGCATGTTAACACTGCACGGATAAGCTGTTTATGATAGAGTTCATGCCAAATTAAATGTGCAAAGGTCAGGAAAGCATTTAAATCTTTTACTGAAAATGTTCAATTCTTTATTGTGTCAACAATAGAAACTTCTTTATATTGTGTTCAAGTGAGCAGTTTCTGCTGGACCTAATACTACATCCTCCTGCATTTCTGGGGTCTGAGAGCTGGGACTGGGAAAACTGGTTTTTGTTTGTTTTTCAGCAGAATTTCCAGGACATTCTGGGAAAGTATTCCAGGGAACCAGATAGAATAAACAAAACTGTGAATGAAGAGTGCATTAGTCTTTTCACCAGTTTGTGATTTTAATTTCCCAGTAAGGATAGGTAGAAAATCTCTGAGCCAACCAAAGTTTAATTTAGAATCAGTGCAGGAATGTGGTGGGACATGGACAAGCCAAATTAAACAGAAGTGGCTGGTATTTACATTGTCAACTTCTGCCCATAATCTTCATGCTATATATTTTTTTTTTTTGGCAGGATCTTCTGCCTTTTGGAAAATGCATTTACCACAGTCCTTGGCAAACCCTTCAGAAGGAACAGAACGTGTTAGCTCCCAGAGATGAACACGTCATCTCAATTCTATGTCTCTGAACTAAACCTGAGTGCCTTCAGTAGCAACTTTACTGTGCCTACTGCGAAGAGCAAGTCATCGCCGTGCGAGCAAGTGGTCATCGCAGCTGAAGTGTTCCTGACTCTGGGCGTTGTAAGCCTCCTTGAGAACATCCTAGTGATATGTGCAATAGTAAAGAACAAGAACTTGCACTCACCCATGTATTTCTTTGTTTGCAGTTTAGCAGTGGCTGACATGCTGGTTAGTGTGTCTAATGCCTGGGAGACCATAACCATATACTTAATAAACAATAGACACATCATTATGGAAGATGCCTTTGTCCGTCATATAGACAATGTCTTTGATTCCATGATCTGCATATCTGTGGTGGCTTCCATGTGCAGTTTGCTGGCTATAGCAGTAGACAGATACATCACAATCTTCTATGCCCTGCGTTATCACAACATCATGACAGTGAAGAGGTCAGGGCTCATTATTGCATGCATCTGGACCTTTTGCACGGGCTGTGGCATTATCTTCATTCTTTATTACGAATCCACTTATGTGGTCATTTGTCTCATCACTATGTTTTTTACCATGCTGTTCCTCATGGTCTCCCTGTACATCCATATGTTCCTCCTGGCTCGTACTCACGTGAAGAAAATCGCTGCTTTGCCTGGGTACAACTCTGTCCGTCAAAGAACCAGCATGAAAGGAGCCATCACTCTGACTATGCTGCTTGGCATCTTCATTGTTTGCTGGGCTCCATTCTTCCTTCATCTCATCCTGATGATCTCCTGCCCTCAAAACCTCTACTGTGTTTGCTTCATGTCTCACTTCAACATGTACCTCATTCTCATTATGTGCAACTCCGTGATCGACCCCTTGATCTACGCCTTTCGTAGCCAGGAAATGAGGAAGACTTTCAAAGAGATAATTTGTTGCTACAGTCTGAGAATGCTCTGTGGCTTATCAAACAAGTATTAAGATAACAAAACCAAACCAGGGAAGAGAATGGAAAGGCAACAACTTCCTGAATCCTGTAATTCTGCTGAAATGCCTATGGAACAATTTCTCCATTCAGCTGTCATGATTCCTGCAGCAATCAGAAACCCTTTTTTCACATGTGATTTTACATTTCTTTCCCTCCACACACCTCCACCATGCTGGTGGTTGGAGCTACTCAGTGCATCTGTATTATGGGGATGAAGAATATTTTGAATCTCATTTATGCTGTTGAAGGTTGGAATTTATAAGAGGATTATACAGGGAAAACCTTATTTTTATTTCTGCTAAATGCAATGAGTGAGTTCTGCCATGTGAATGAACACACCAATGTGTGTTTCTTTTGGTGTTGTCTCTCTAGATTAAAAAAATAAATTCTCCCTCTAGATAAAAACAAGCATGGCTTGTTTTGATGCACAGAATCAACATGGAGTTTTTTTGCTATTTCCTTCTGAAGATGTAAAATCAGAGAAGTAGCTCCAATTATCCAGCTCCACATACCTTGGTCAGCAGTAGTGATCAATACACGTGCACGTATCAGCAGTCTTGTATTCCCGTCATGACTGTCACTGTCACAAAATACATGATGTGTAAGAAGCCAATGTTACCATGAGATTTTCCAGGCTGGATACAGCACTTCGTCATATATGACTATATGTGTTCAAATCACTGTGAAGCAAGATGTACCACGGGTGGATTTTAAGGCTGAATATGAAGATAGAGCTGATTCTAGTTTGTCTGTTTTGTTTATTTGCCGGGGCTAGGGAAGCAAAGTGAACACAGCACGTAGATATTCATGTAATGTTTTGTGGAGGTGGAAAGATTGAGTGAGTGCCTACTTGTGTACAGACATTAGAAAAGCCTTTTTGTTGTGAAGAGCTTGTGTTACTGTAGATTGTATATTTCAAGTTGGGAGAGACAAAAGAAGTTTGATAATCGAAAGGCATGGCAGACGATGGCAAAAAAGGATTTCAAAACATCAGGCACACGTAGCTACAACAGAGTCCTGACTTTTGCTCCCCAAGCAAACAGATTTCCTCTTAGTTGAGAGGATTCTAAGCTGAAACCCTCTTGCCTTTTGTGTGAGTAGTTTGCATCTAGTCATGCTTTCATAAACCTGCTGTTCTGCAAGAGCTGTGTAATGTGCAGAATACTGGGCTTACAAAAGAGGGAGGAAGTGCAACTCTGATATTTCTTGATGATCAGGAATGGTGCATATCTTGTGCTGTGATTTAAGTTATGAAAAGATTTTAAATGGTGGTAAACTACTGACCAGATATCTGAATATATCTTGAAAAAAATGAACTCTTCCTTCTGAAATCTGAAAGAATAATGCTTGTTATAGTTGGTTTATACATGCTGTAAACCTCTGTTTTATCAATAGAAGGTTTATGATTTATTCCATGAATATTAGGTTATACATTCAAGGTGAAAATCCTGATTGGGTTTTAGGAAACTTTTTTTGCCATAAGAGTGGTCAAATATGTGAACAGGTGCTCAATGGTTGTGCAAAATCCATCTTAGAGATATTTAGAACCTGACTGGACATGGCCCTGAAACATCTGCACTAAATTGAAAGCTGACTCTAACTTTGAAATTGACTCTGCTTTCAACCACTAATAGCAGATTACCTCCACAGCTGCCTTCCAACCCAAATTATTCAGTGATTCTATGACACAGTTTGCATATTATGATAAAATTGTAGTTTTCCCCTCCTCATTTTATCTCTTGTGTAAGAGAAAATGGAAAGTATCCACTCCACATACTACTTTACATGTTCATTTACTTAGGATGTTTGTGACAGGAGAATTAAGCTGCACCTTTAGCACCAGAGTTCTACATTTTGTCTGCTTAAAATTTACTATTCCTCCAGCTCCCATATATCTCCCTCTGACACTAGAGGGAATGTTATTATGCTGACTGATACACTGGTCATATTAAGTGCACTAGGGGCTGGAGCCTTCCTTCAGCTATATCGGAAAATTGGATTTCAGAGAATGTTCGTGGTCAGTAGTCAGAATCATACCTTCAGTCCATCTCTTAATCCTATCCATAAATATCCTCTAAATGTTGGCTCTTGCAGCTATGAATATAAATGACAAAAGGAGACAGTTCCACTGCGTAGTGAAAGGCACCAGCTAATGTAAATAAATCATTATATCTTCACTGGGTATTGCAAATAAGACAGTTTTGTACATAACTGTAAATCAACTAAGGGGAAACCAAAACTGTAATAGCTTTAGGTATTTTCTTGAATTGTATATTATTCTCTTTTTGTTTTGTTTGAAGTCTGTTTGATGTATAAACACAGACACATGAAGAAACTATTAAACTGGATGGCTGGAAACCCCCACATTTCAATGGTTATTCATTGGAACGTTTCTGCTACATTATTCACAGAGGGAATGTTGCATCACGAAGTTTCACGTCTCATTTAAACAGATGCCTCCTTAAGAAACATTCTGAATGAGAGGTACAGACTAATACAGTGTATTTACATTCATACCTATGTTCCCCTGGGTGTCAGCATCACATCTTCATTATAAGCTTTACAGGTGGGGAGCTGAAACAACTTAAAAGTGAAATGAAAGTATTTTCAAAACAGGATAGAATATTTCCTGCAAAACAGGTCATTTACACTCTAGCAATGAATATAAAATACATATCTCTGGGAGACCATGACAAGCTTTAATGTGTTTCTTTCTCCAGTTTAGCTGCAGAATAAAAGGAACATTTAGCATACTGTCACTTCTGTCAGAGCCTGGAAAACACTGTGTTGTGACAGACTGGGATAAGCCAGCAATGTGTAAGCAGGAAATCTGTTGTCACAGGCCAATCATGAAAAATTAGTGGCTAGACTGCCCTTGCACCATGTCCCTGTAGTTAATGACACTACTCTTGCTTATCCAGCCAGTCATTCACGGTTTAGCTTTAGTCATTGGAGAAAAAAAGCTCAAATCACACTATTTCTGCCCCAAAGTGCCCAGACTAATTTCTATTGGCCGCTGTTCCTTTGATGACAGAACACTTCACTGCTTCTGACTCTTGTGTCACAATTTAAAAGTTCTTAATAAGCAAGTAGTCTGATCTCCCTCCTGCTGCAGGTGGGATTAACTTCTAGAAAGTCATCTGCACTTTAAGCAGATTAGTATCAGGGGGGATATTAAAAGAAAAAATCTGAATCCTTTCTCCATGCCAAGGCCATGATAAGGTTCTAGGAGGTACTTGTTTCCCAAAGAACCTTAGCATCTCCTGTAACACAAAATGGTTATAACTGGATAGAGCAAAGAAGTTGCTTATGGTCCTGGGTTTCATGATCCTGCTTCCCAAATGGGCACAAATCTGTCACAAAAAGCTTTCATTACTGAGTACCAGTGTGGCTGAGGCTGGGCTGGGAGGGTGATTGTTTTCAGATCTACAATCTACAGGTCTGCACCTTTCATGCAACCAGTGTCCAGCAGTCCACTAATGCAGTGTGGAACCCTTGGGAGAGTGGGTTGCACATTCATTCACACTGCCTAGGCTTATCCTTCTCAGAATGTCTCTCTGGAGATTAGAGTTGCATTTTTTTAAAAAATTTTGTGCAAATAAATGCAGAAACCACAGGAATTTTCTGCACACATAAATGTTAAGGAGGCAGTAAAGGTTTAAAGTCTTTGAGAAAACAACTTGACTCCCTCACACAGTCTGCTCTCTGAAATCTTCAAGGACTCTGTTTTACTCCAAAGTCTTGTTGTGGATTCTCCTGCCTGTTTTTCAGTAAATGCTGCTTCTATTGCTTATCAGCTTCTTGCACAGAGGACCCCTGCTGTATTTGAGAATTGCAAAGGATGGTCCCAGTCTTAACTGTATTGGTTTTCATTCACTTTGCCCTTCCTGTTAGGCAGGGTGGATGAAGAATATTTGGAAACGTGGATGTGGAAGAGGAGGTCCTCACATGAGGGATGCAGGCTGTGGTGGAGCTGCCTGCATAAGACTCTCTGCTAGTTTATCTCCAGGTGAGATGTTCTCCCTCCTTTTCTAATCTTACTCTGTCTTACAACCTGAGCTGTGGGTATCTTGGATCCACAGTTCTTCATACAGGACAGAAGAGTTTGAGTTGTATGTGTGTGTGTGTCTACACTTACAAACATGTCTACAACAGTTCTTACTCCCAAATATAAAGTACAATCACAGATGACATCAACAGATGAAATGCGTGTAAGAATGTATAGTTCCTTTTTCTCTAAGCTTTCTGCTCTCTATTATTTGTTATTTGTTACACTGCTTTCCAATCTGCAGTGTGTTTCTCATGTATTTCCTCTACCTGTGAACAAACTAGCAACAGTCAAAACCTGAAGTAGAAGGAAAAAAATCCTCAAGTACTTTTTGCATCTTGAGGTTTTGAAAATTATAGCAGATCAGTGTGACAGAACAGAGTTCTCCTAAAAACCAGTTAAACTAAAGATCTAGTAAATTTGTTAAATTCCTGTGGTCTCTAAGCATTATTCCCACAACAGTTTCATTTTGAGCAGCTTGCCTAAAAAAGCCCTAAGAATACATGACTGGCTGTGCTGAGCAGGGAGTGAAGGGTTTCCATCAAAACAAAGGGCAGTTCTTCAGCTTTACATTATGTAAAGTCTGGATTTTCATCTAGCAATCTTCTGGAATACCAGCAGAGCTCCCAGCAAACTCTGGTTTAGGGACTTCTTGGGCAGGAGTTTATATTTATGGATTTGTGACCGATAGTTCTAAATGAATGTGTCTCACACAAACTTACCTGATTACTCTTGGGTGTCTTTATTTTAATCTGCAACAACTTATTTCACAAGTTAGATATGTGAAGTGGAAAATTTTTTTTTTCTCTTATAAAACATCCACTTGTAAGTTTTCTTCAATGCCCTAAAGCACTTATGTTGCAAAGAAAAGAAATAATTAGTCCCCATATTGTAAAGAAATGAAATAACTAGTCCCCATTCATTTCCCCTGTGACATTTATTACCCTACTCCCTTATATTCTTATATATAAATTTTATCTTTTCCAGCTAAGAATCCTGGCCCATTTAATCTCTACTGAATCTTCATACCTTGTTGGCATTATGTTGTTATTGGCTCAGAGGGGACCAGATGAGCAAATGATAATCCAGATCTAGATGAAAACTACATTTCCACAATGCCAGATGCTGCTGCCTCCTTTGTTGTCTATGCAATATGTAACAATATACTTTCATTTAGTACAACACACCGTAATTTGGAAAATTTCAAGATCTCTGGAATGCTCATAGCAACAAATGCTCTCTGTTCTCTAAAGAAGCTTTCATTTTTGGTGGTAAAGTCATGGAAAACTTATGCCAAAAATACACTGCTTAGGGGTGTTTCTGTCTTTCCAGGACTGTGTATATGTCTTTGCTACATCCTATCTCTGTAGCAGGACTCATTTGCTGGACACAGCTTTCATTTCCCTGTCTCTGATGGGATGCAAGCCTGGCCACAGGGGCTGGAAGGGCTTTATGTACCAGCCATGCTCTGCCTGGCTGAGGATCAGGGATCCCAACTTCAGGCACAGGCTTCTCCTGGATGATCCTAATTTCCTTGAGAAGGGTGGTAAGCATATAATTTGCACAGCTACCTCCAGATGGTGATTCATCACTCCCCTCCTTTCAATTAGGCTGGTTTTACACCTGATTAAAGCATGATGAGAATGATAAAGAATGATCAGCTTTGTATGCTGGCTCCAGATGATTTGCAAAGGCATCAAATGAACTTTTCTGATGCTCTGTTGCATAAATGCCTTAATTAACAGTGACCAAAAAAAAAAAAAAAAAAAAAAAGAACCAAAAAAACGCAACGAAAAAACCCCCCAAAAAACCACAACCAAAAAAAAGCCCACAAAGAAAATGTGATTAATTTTTCTCTTTAGTTTGCCAGTTTTTAACAGAACACAATTGCTTTTGGCAGGCAGTAAGTAAAGTTGCCCATGAATTAGCTTTTTCATCATTATTTTTCACAGAAATTTTGTACCTAGTTCACTTATCCTGAAAATATGACCCTAGTAGTGTGGAAGATCAGACTATCATCTTTGTATTATACCTTTTCTTTGCTTGGAACTTTTTTCTGAAAAGCTTTGTATGGATTTTGAGTCAGAACATAAGTCCCTGAAATTCTATATCCCCACAATTCGTAGTGCTGGGATAGCCTTACTTAGACCTTGCTATTATTTCTGCTTCAGAGGTTCCTTGTGCTTTTTAAAGGCAGGGGAATCTGTCCAGGGTATTCTTCCATTCAGAGAATAGTAGGAAAGATTCCACTACTTTAACCTTGTTTTAGATATATAGCAACATCATTACTAGTAGTGCCAACACTGACTTAAGCTCAGAGATACTTCACTGAAACTAAAAGTAGTTCTTTCACAAAAGCTTTTCCCAGAGAACATAAAGAACATTCCTGGCTATAGAAAGGAGAGGATGTTCCTGCTCCCTGCTCACATAGCGGTGGGTAAATGGTGGAGCTTGGGCAAGCAAGAATTTTAAGTCTGTGTTGAGTTCACACTTGACTCTTACAGAAGATGAAGGTAAATAGCCTTTTCCTACTGTGACGACTAGGCTGCATTAAAAAGCATTAAAAAGTGCCAAATTCAGTTCTGGAGGAGTAGAGTCAGTGAGTTGCTGGAAGTCTGTGTTCAAGACCCTCATGAAGTATGACTAAATCCCATTCCACTGAAGTGTCTTGTAAGACATCTTCTCCCCACAAGGCCATGTAGTAGTAATTCAGCGTATGGTACCTCTCAAGCTCCTTCCTCTTCAGAAAGAAAAAACAACAAAATTTTAAGCATTAGTGGAAAACCAGCATGTCAAGAAAGAAATTTATTTCTTATATTCCTCAGACCAAGAACCCATCTTGGTGTGCCCCCAGGATACAGGACTGTGGCTGGGGGTCTCTGCAAAGTCCCGTCAGATGGGGTCTGCTTAAGTCACTTGGAAAAGGTAAGTTAAACCTTTGACTTCTCTTGGTCTAAAGTGCTCTGCTTGATACTCATACTTTGAAAAGCAGGTTCTTGAATAGCCCTCCTTTCTAATGGCAAAGAAAAGAGATGGATCACTTGAATTTCAAGTGTAGTTCCAATGACAGTTCATGTCCTTGCATAAAGTGCATAAAAAATGGAGAGATAGGAGGTAAATCCTTGAGTGAAATCCAGGTTTTTAATGTCACAGTGAAACTGCTAAATAGTCAAGTTTTCACATTGAAAAGGGACATCTCTGAATTTGAAGATGGATTTTTGAAGGAAAGCCTTGTGAAGAAAAGATGGTACTTGCTGTGTAGCCTGATGGTTTAGCTGCACTCTGGAAAGCTGAATGGTTTCATTGGTGAAACAAGAGGAGAAACATATTTTCAAACTAATTTTGACTGAAATAATTTTTAAGATGGTATCTGTCGTCTGTGGGTGTTCCTGCTGTCCAAAGCAGAGGTGCTCAGCTTTTAGAAAACTGGAAGGTGCAAGGATTGTGGGTGTAAGTGACAGGTGAATTTCTGCTCCCAGCTCCTCCTGCAGCTCCTTGGTTTTGCCTGGTGCTCCAGTCATGTGCAATTAATGACTGAACTCAGCCGTGGCATTTCAAGCAATACACTGTACACCCTTATTTAGAGTGGGGGATATTGAAAATATGTCCAGCTTAATTGGAAGGGAATGGAAAAGAGGAAAACCACCCTAGAGCTCCCTCATGAGAGACAGCCCTGGCATGCAGACAAGCGGGGGATCAAAGGCCTGTTGCACAATCTAATGAGTAAATAGATGACAAACACAACATTATCTCTGGTGGACCTTTACAGGGGAAGGCAGGCAATGTGAGGAACACTGTGTGTATTTCAGATGACCTTTTGTTGAAAATGTCAGTTAGAAGACCGCACTGAATTTTTAAAGAGGGTAATAAATAACTGGACTGAATAATGAAAGGTTTAATTCTCAGGGAAGAACCAAAGAGAAGGTGTGAGGAGGCTGGGCACCCGGCACCACACACGCTTTGAAACTTTGCTGAATTAATAATGGCCAGTGTAGTGCCAGCGTTTTTGGTGCTGGGTAAAATCAAAATCATCTAATGACATGAACAAGGCAAACAACAATGAAGGAAATCTGTGGTGAACTTGCAGAGTTGATAAAGAAGAGGTCCTGTGAAGGCTGCTACCAGACCTTGTCCTAAGACCACTGCCTGCAGCAGGTGCCCCCCATCTCCACTCCAGCCCTGGATGGGGATGTGCATGTGGCCCTGGCAGTCATGCATTTTGGAAAAGATATACTAAGCCTTCTCCATAAATAAATAGGAAGATATTTAATCATCTTCAATTTGATTTTTTTTTGTTGTGTTTTCTTTTGCAGTTTATTTTTGAATTATGTTTTTGATCTTTCAGCTTAACTGGGTAAATAACTTCTGACCAGAGCAAATTAGGCAGATATTTAGAATACTGTATCATCTCCCTTCTGAGAGTCTCAAAGTATTTTTCAAACACTAATGAAGGAAATCTCAAACAATGGCTGCAAGATTGCTTGCAGAAGCACAGCATTGTCCTGAGGGTGCAGGCATGGAGGCAAAGATGAGGTATTTTTGAAAGTAGAGCTCTAAAATACTGATTTCATACCTTTGTAGTTAAGTAACACTTCTCTTTTTTTTCTTCTTCCAGTTTCTCAGCTATGGCTAGTTGCCTGTGAATGATATCTTTGTAGAAGGCCTGAAACATCCTTGCAATGTGAAAAACTCTGAAGCAGCAGCTATGATCATTGCTGTTTGAATAAACAAATAAATACATTGCTAAAACAGAGGTTAAGGATAGGGACTAGGACACTGTGACATTCAGAAGGTGAAAGTGTCTGGAGGCTTTTTCCAACTGTCTGAGAGCATTGTGCACACAAGTAATTCCTCTTGCTAATGTATTCTTTGTCCTCTGAAATGGCTGTACTGAGTGGCACTGTCCTTTGAAAACAAACCAAATCCAACCCATTTTCTTTATAAATTACTTTAAACGGTCACAGCTGATAGGATTTCAAGGCTGTCATATTCATTGCTGCTGTTAGCAATTGTCTCAGGTGTCAGATAAGGAGAGGTTTTGTTAGACTGGCATTCCTTTTCTGATGAGCCAGGCCACAGGGGAAGCACACCTTGACAGTTGTACTTGAGGGGTCTCTGCATTTTCCTATGGAGGTTTTAATTTAAATGTACTTTCAACATAACATCTGCTTTCATTTAAAATACATTTCAGACAGGCAAACCTTGCTATCTGTGTGCTCTCCTGTTTCTGCCTTTCAAAGTGCCTGTAGACTGAAGTGACCAACATAGTTCAGCTTGACAAACTACTGATTCTTAAACTTAATAATTCTTACCAGAGACTGCTGCAATTTGAATGTTTACATCCATCTTCTTTTAGTTTTGGCCTGTAGTGTGGGGCTGAGTAGTTCCAGATGGAGGCATGCTCAGACTGTATTTCAAGGACTTTAAAAGGACGATGGTAGTCTTGAAATATTATTTGTAGTGCAAATGCCTTGGCAAAACTACAATCAAGGCAAAGACAGAAACTTGTGTCAAATTCTCCCTGTTATTGCTTGGGAGAATTTGAAAACCCTCTGTAAAAAAGGCGAGTTAGAATATGAAATGCTGTTTCTTACCTTTGAAATGGAAAAATAGACGGAAATTAAAGAGATTTGTTAATGACACCCACAGCTTTAAGCTAATATTTTGCTACAACTTGAGTTATTTACAAAATCAACGAAAGTGACTTTTATTCTACAGAAATTGTTCTTCTTGTATAGGGTAGGATTCACTTAAAATCTTTTCTACTTTACTAAGGCATATTTGACTCCCAGTTTGTTGGGGGCATTAGGGCTATTGCTGTTTTGCTTCCTGTGCCCCTCTGCCAGTGTTCCTCTGCTTGTGCTGCAGATGAAGCAGCTGTGATTCACAGGTTCACAGAATATTCTGAGTTGGAAGGGACCCACAAGGATCATTGATGCAGCTCTTAAGTAAATGGGGATTGAACCCACAACCTTGGTGTTATTAGCACCATGCTCTGAACAATTCAGTTAATCTCAGGGTAGTTTTTTTTTTCACTTTTACTCTTTCACCACTCTACTGATCCAGACTGGTAGTATTATGGGTTAACTGGGAACCTGTTCCTTAAGTAACCATGGACTTTGATAGCAGCTTGTAATGAGCACTGCTTGTGCCTCCTGCATCAACACATTCCTCTGCACTGCAGAAACAGACTAGATTTGAAATGGATTCATCCTATGGGAAAGAGACAAGCAGTGGTGAATGAAAACAAGCAAAGTTTTTTGCAATACCTGTTTTTCTAAGGCTGCTGTCTTTGATTACTCACCTTATACATAGGCACTTGATCTAGAATCCCCTTAGTCTATCTGCAGTTAGAGTGTTTGGGGGCATTTTTTCGGTTTGGAGGTTTTCCTTTGAAAAGACCTGTAGTTGATTGGCACCTGCTGTTCATTTGCTTTATGGCAGCATTCTTGATTTAGTTACCAGTTTGAGCAAATTCATAAGAAGAGGCTGCTCTTCACAAATGCAGAGTGTGTTTCTGCAATCTGCAGGACTGCATACTTGATGGCTCAGGGGCAGGGGAACCACGCTGGAGATCCTGTTACTACACTCAACATCCCAGCAGAATAAAGGAAAATACGGCACATGGACTGACTTGAGGGTCCCAGGTCATTTAGCCACCTAAAATTTGATGTTGTCTTTGGGTGTAACAGCCACCTGCTGACAGTGCCAGCAGTGTTATGCTTCCCACAGCCTTGGCACCAGCTTGCCTGGAGCTTCTTTAAAGATCTCTGCATTGTGGCCCAGTGCAAAAGGTAGACAAACCCTCAGTAAATTGCTTATCTGGATCATTGTCTTTTGTTCTGCACTTGACAAATTCAAGTGCCTAAATATATGACATGACTCATCATGCAATTTGTTTTTGCAGAGAGTCATTAATCTCTGTCACTTCTCCATACCCGGTCCATGGTTCATATTGGAGCTAGAATAAAGCAAGAAAACACAAGTAAGAGGATTATGTAGGCACTATCAATGAAGCAATTTTTTCCCAGACATTTGGAAATGTAACTTTTCATGTCTGGTGCCATTATTGCATTGAAATAATAAATTGAGAGGTTGTGAAAATAATAATGGGAAGAACTTGCTGAAAATGCATTGTTAATAGTGAGGGATTAATACAGCAATCACCTTGGTGCAGAAATCCCAGGTTGAGATTTTCATGGTCTTTACCATGAAAGTCAGGCTGGTGGATTGTTTTAATTCGTTCTGGTCTTAAAATTTTGATATAAGTTTAATGAAAATTTAGCAGATAGTCAAGTCTCTTTCTCAAGAAAGAAGGTGAACAGTGACAACTCTGTTTTTCTTAAGGGGCAAATAAATACGGTCCAAAGGAACTCTTCCTACATTTATAAGTGTGAAGGTTCATCATAGAAGCTTTCATGAGTTCAGGTTAAGACCAGGGCATAAGAAATGGATGGAATTTAACATTATGATTGAGTCAGAAATCACAGTACAAATGACCAACCTGAACTGTGAAGCAGCTTTGTATAAAATTCTGCTTGAACTAAGAAACAGTGATGGAATAAATTATTTGATTAAAACCCCCCAAAACAGAAAGAAGAATTAAGTTCATGGAATGATATATGATAAAATGAATTTATCCAGATCTAGCAGTGACATGACCCATTTTATTAATAATTTCCTGTAATTCTTTAACCTTATTTGAATCAACCATGATTAACCTGATTTAGTCTTGTTTTGCATTGATTATTGTTACCACACCTAAGTATCCATAGCTGTTTGTGTATTTTGTTTCCAAAATGTTTAATATAGGTAGCAAAAAATTAAGAAACTGGAGGAGGTAAAATGCAATGGAATAATAAAAATTGCCTAAATTCATATCCACCACTGTTCCTGTTTAAATTCCCACAAGTGAAGGGATGAGCTGTCATTTCAAACAACTGTTCAAACATCAGGATGAAAACCAGTTTAAAAAAGGTTGTAAAAAATAAATTAAAGAATAATTCCTGAATAAAGTGAAACAATTTCTTTGTGATAAATTAATAAGCATTTGACTATGGGTTCTAGAGCAGTTCTGAAGTTTGCAAGTGTATGTTTAAAATTTAACTTGGTTTGAGCAGAAATTCCCGTTTAACATCTGGGATGTCTAGGTATCATTTTAGTAGTCCCATAATCTAGTGGCTTAAAAATTATTTTCAAACAGGTACCTTTATTGCTAGTGCCTGCAGAATGCAAATTTCTTTTTATTTAGGTCTTCTTCTTCAGTAGATTCACTTAAAATTTGTTTGAGGTCCACATAAAATGCGTTTGGGATCTCCCAATCCAGACTGTTCTGCCAGGTTCTCTGTCTGCAGAGCAGGGATTGCAGGCCACTAGGAGTTACCAACCCCTTGACTTCCTGTGGTTTTGGCACAGGGAGGAGCAGTGAAGGGTGGTGAGACACAAGAACTGTGATTAAGAAATGGATTGGAAAGTGTATAAATAAGCATCATGGGTCCTTATGCAGCAGGCAGGGTATTTAGAAGGAAGACACACGTTTCAGATGTTCTCTGGTGGTACATTTTTATTTTCTTCTGCACAAGATGAAAGACAGGGAGAACTTTAAAGGGCATGATTAATTGCCAGTTATATGAATGGTATTATGCTGATCTTAATTTTTCATACACCTTTATATAATCTATGATAACCTATAATTAGGTGACAAAATAAAAGGTAGTCATTACTAGGACTCTGAAGGTATTCTTCCCTTGAATGGTTGTTTCTTTAAAATTCTTACTATAGTCTTGAATTATTCTGATTATTTTTTTTTTATCTTAATGGACCTAAAAGAGAATGAACTAACAAAAAAATCCATTATGCCTCAGCCTTTTTTCTCAAACTAAAAGTGAGTGAAAATGCAGTAAACATGGGATAGGAATTTCCCAAAGACTGTCTCAGCAGTAGAATGCCATTAGACATAAAATATCTCTAGATACCCATTCTCACTACAACAACAGATTTCTTGGAGTGCAATGGGCTTTTTAAATGAATGGAGAGGTGAAGAGACAGACTATTTGAATTGTGTTGAGGGATGCTTCACATTGCACAGCATTTTACTTATTTCAGCTCGGTAACTTGTGGGCCAGTTGTATACGAGGCAGGATTTTTCTCCTTCTTTGTGACTTAGACTGAAAGATGCAGCCTGGCTATAGGGGGAATAAAAAAACTTGCATAAGTGCCAGAAGACAAAAGCAATAAAAGCAGTGAATTTTAATTCATTATTACAGTCATCTCACAGTCGTGCATTTCCCTCACGCAGGTGAGAAGGGAAATGGAAAGTGCTGCCCCTCTTTCTTAGTATGAGACACTGTGGGAAGTAATTTTGCCCACTTACCACCAAGCAACAGCTGAAGAACATTTTATCCCATTGCTCCTCTTTATCCATTCAGTGCCAAGTGTCTAATTGGCCTGGAAACTCGACTTGCACTATGCTAGAAATTTTTTCACCTCTGGTAATGTACTTAAGCTGATCTTATTTTTGTAACCCAGGTTTGCTTCTGAAACCCTTAGAGTCAGTTGCAATTGTTTCAAGAACAGTGTAAGCAGAATGGATTTGATAAAAAGGGAAGAATTCCCAAGAAGTACCTGCTACTATTCCCCCATTTACACCGAAGAGTTTTTCTCCCAGATTGCAGCATTTGTCTGCAGATGGACCATGGTGCATTCCTCGTTGAAGCAGGATCATAGAATTCCAAAAATGGTACAGATTGGAAGAGATCTTCAAGATCAGCTGGTTCCAACTGCCCTACCATGGGCAGGAACACCTCCCACCAGACCAGCTTGCTGAAAGACCTATACAACCTGGCCTCGAACACATCCAGGGATGGGACAGCCACAGCTTCTCTGGGCAACCTGTTCCAGTGCCTCATCACCCTCACAGTAAAGAATTTCTTCCTAATATCTGATCTATACCCACCATCTTTCAGATTGAAATCATTCCCCCTTGTCCTGTCACTATATACTCTTGTAAAAAGTCCCTTTCTATGTTCTTTTAAATAAACACTTGTATAATTAGGAGCTCTATTTTTCTCATGACAGTCACAGAAACATCTGAACAATAGCTGCCAAAAGAGAAAGACACTGTGGATCTCCTCTTCTTACAGACCTGAACTCTGGATTTTCCATAAGCAACTGGATTCTCAATAACCAACTGAATTCACAATAAAAATGTCAGACACAGAGGCTTGCATTTCCACGTTGAATTATTTTCTTCTGTAGTTATCAGGAGCAAAACATTTCCATCCAGTGACTCTCTTATACCTTGAAAGTTATATATGAACCATGTGAAGATACAGGAGGTTCTCTGTGTATGTAAATCATCTCTTCTGTAGGAGCACAAATGGTGCAAGTTCTGTTTCACTGCAAGTGCTTTTAAAAGAATGTTCCCACCAAAGGACTATCATCTTATGTTACTTTTTCTCAGAAAAATCGATAATGACAAGCCAGTTAAGATTTAATTTTTAAATTACGCTGAGTCTTTTTGGCTCCGAAGGAGTGGATTTAAAATATTTTTATTCATTCAGGCTTATCAATTTGCTATCTCCTTTTACATCAGTTAAAATATGGCATCACTTGATATTTCACTGCTTTGGTGCTACAAAGTAGGGAGCTAGGAGACTTTTCTGGAGAGGTGGATTATGCAATAAAGATCAATCTTTCTTTAAAGACTGGAAACAGGTTGAAAACTTGAAACCTGTAATTTCTTTTGTATAGTTCTGCTTCAGTGAGCAGCTAATACCTGCTAAATAAATCTCAAGAGGATGAGATAATTTCCTACAAAGGGCAATTTTGAAAAGGAACGTGGCTGCGGTGGAACGTGGTTAGACTTTAGACAGCTATAGGAATATCTGCTAGGCTAGATTAGGGTTGTGGGTAAACATATTCCATATAAACAATAAAACATTTTTGTTCTCATCTGTTATCTGTTATTCATGAGAAAGCATCCTTTTATAACAATAATTCTTTTCGTATAAAGGAAGAGTAAGCACAAAATATAAACCTCCAAAAGCTCTAACCTCTCCTTCTCCAAAATAGGGGTGAATCAATCTTATTTCTTCCACTTTCTGGGTCTGTTTTAACATAATTTACTGCTATATTTGGTAACTAGTACGGTGGTATTCTACAGTAGTACGGTATCTACTAAAAATACATGTGAAAAACCTATAAATTACTTAGAATTTGAAGTTCCATCTTGAAAAGCAACGAGGAAGCCATAATCTGAATGGTAAGTTAATGGCGTATTTTCCCATATTTTTTCTCTTCCTTCAAGGTAGCTTAGGTATTTTGTGACACTAAGGATCTTACTGGTGCTACTTTTATTTTCTCCTGTAAAGTTTACAGATGGTTTTTACAAAGTTTGTTTGTTTGTTTGAATTGATCACACTTTTTACAGCAGAAGCAAATATAATTTCTTCACACTGAGGTACAGGTTTTGGTTGGGTCAGTTTTCTTCACAGTGGCTTGTACGGTTCTATGTTTTGCATTGGAGACCAAAACAGGTTGACAGCAAATGGATGTTTTAGTTATTGCTGATCAGTGCTTACACAGCAGCCAGGCCTTTGGGGCTCCTTGTGCTGTGAGGAGGCCAAAGGTGCAAAAGAAGCTGTGAAGGGACACAGGTGAAACAGCTGACCCCACCAAGGGGACATTGCATACCATCTGGTGTCATGCTCAGTGACAAAAATATTCGAGAAAAGAAGGACAAAGGGGCAAACTTTCAGAGAGTTGCTGTTTGCCTTCAAAAGCCACTGATGTGAAAGGGTCCTGCTTTCCTGGGGATGGGAAGGCTGAACACCTGCTTGCCCATGGACAGGGCTAATTGAATTCCTTGTTTTGCTTTACTTCTGAGTGCAATATTCACTTTACCTATTAAACTCTGTGTATCTCAACCCACAAGTTGTCATACTTTTACCCTTCCATTCTCTGCCCCATACCACTGCAGGGGAGTGAATGAACTGTTGTGGGGCTGAGCTGCCACCTGTGGTTCACCCACAACAACTTGCTATTTAGACCAGAACAGGACTGAACTCATACATAACCAACAGAGATGAAAGCGTGTTTCATCTTCTTCTTAGAAACATGTGGTGCATGAGCTGCAGATGTCACTATGATCCTCTGAAGATTTTATTCCAAGCAAAAGTCTGTGGAAGAACAATTTCCTAAGGCGGATTATGCTGATGCAGGTCTAATTATTGCAGAGTGCTGAGAGCATGTCTCTGCAAAACTCTGCCAAATTCTCTAGCTCTTTGTGACATTCTGAGACAAAAGAGGACTTTCTGTTCCCGTCAAAGTCTTGGCTGTGTAGCTGGAGGTGAGGGATGATACAGGTGCAGAAATAGGTAGATAAAAAGCTGAATACAACTTCACTGAAACTTGACTAAAATGGTGGCAGAGGCATTTCACAGGTCACAAGTGACCTATGCTGTTTTGAAGGCACGACACTGGAGTTCATTCCGACTTAGCATTCTTGCAAAAGCTGAAAGAAAAGGAGGAAATTTCCTTCAAGCAATTTTGATCTGCTTGAGGAATTCAAGTGACTGAAAGCTCAGCTGATGTGATGAAAGATGAAGTTGTCAAAGATGATTCAAGACGTTTAGGGGCAGGTAGAGAAAGTAACGTGTTGACCAGAATGACAGAAGTCATGGAAGGACAGCAAAGCCATCATAAATGAACGAGACCCCTTTTCTGTTTTCTCTCCTTTCCATTGCCCTATTATGACAATGTCAATGAAGATTATTGCCCTGTTATGACAATGTCAACTTCAGAATTATTCGTATTTTAAAAGCAAAGCTATCTCCTAATTAAGAAATCTGTCTTACATAGCATCTGGTAGCATTCCAGCACATGCAGACAGACCAATATATTTTTCCACTTTCTTCTCTTTTGAAACATGTGCTGTCCTTGCCAAGTTCTTTATCACATCTCTTTACAGGGGATTATGTTGCTGAAGTGTTTTTGTGAAACTTATGAAAACTGAGGGGAACTAGAGGAATTTAAGGGTTATTAGCTCATCATTAAAAAATGGTTTTATTCTTTCCTGGCTACTTTACTGCTACAGCATGGTAGCTCTTTAGTTTTTTTTTTGTTGTTGTTGTTTGTTTGTTTGTTTGTTTGTTTTCTATACTATTTGAGTACGCAATTCCCTGAATCACTCTCGTTTGTACTGCTGCTGGCTGCAGAGCAATGGTTGTTGTTACCAACCTTCCTTTGTCAACTTCAGGTTCCTTTTGTGGTTCATGGTTTCTCCCATATGGAGCAAATGGAGTTTTTTTTAGGTCCTCTTGGTCTTGTTTGAGTCATTGAGCCAAGGAGTTTCAGGAGTTTATCCACAGCTGCTATCAGGCTACTGCCAGCACGGCCCTGATTCTCTTGTCTGAATTTAGAACACTGCTTATTCTCCACTTGTGAATGCCTTCCT
>VZSR01001685.1:4123018-4170977 GCA_013398615.1 Brachypodius melanocephalos | reverse complement strand
TCCTTCCTCTTACATGGTCAGGGATGTCTGAGGTCACCTGTGGCAGAATCCAGCAGCAGGTAATATACTGACATATATATAAAAATATACTGACATATATTAATATACTGACATCTATATATAAAAATATATTGACATACATTAACTTAATTGGGGGAACTGAAAATTTTGAGTGGAGGAGTGGGACTGTTGCTGCAGATGAAAGAAGGTTGTTTGTGTTCCTCTTTCCACCAGCCTCAGGAGAGACAGCATTAGGATTCTTTTCCTGAACCCACACCACACCTTGACAGACACCTTGGCTTTTAAAATAGTTCACAAACAGTTTAAAAGAGCACAGAATTAATGATGAACATCTATTAGAAGCTTAAAAGCTGTAACTTCTGGAGGGAAACATAATGGATCCCTCAATAATATGACACTTGGAATGATATAGTAAGGCACTGGTAGATGGCAACTTGGGGAAGAAAGTCTGCGTTTCTTAGCATGCCTGTCTCCCAGCACGCTCTTTTCTTCCTTACTGTTGTGGGTGGGAGAGTGCTATAATCTTTTCCACATGTGGACCAGGTGTTGTAGGCAAGGAGTTCTGGTTTTATGTGCTGAGATGCCACCTAAAACCATCTCTCAGCCAGACTATGGAAAAGCAGAGTGAGTGGATGTGTGTCTGTGGCTGATGTCGTGCAATGTTTGAGAGCATGCGGGCAGCTGCTGCACAGAGACATGCTGGCCATGTGAATTCCTTGCGATCTAGAGGGCACTGCAGGATTATCCCCTGCAAGTCACTTGTCTAGAAGATTCAAACCAGGAAGTCCAAAGATCACAAGAAGTTACGATACTGTACATTACTGTCCAAGAGAGAGTGGGAGCATATGGAAACATTCTTGCTGTATTAGGGAATCTGTGCAGATGGAAAGGAGACATCTCTCTCTCAGCAGGAAACATCTCTCTGTTGCACAATTAATTGGGAAGGTGAGGAAGCATGGTTTTACCCTTGTGACAGCAGCTGGGATAAGATCCCACTAGTAACACACAGGTAAGAGGAAGTGGAATATGTGTTTGTTGGGAAGTAATGTCTGCTTGGGCTGGAGTTCCCAGGTCTTGAAGTGCAGTTTTCCAGTGACTCCAGACTGACTTCAAGCACCAGAGCTGGAGTGGTTGCTGGAGTGGGAGCACGGACCTTGCTCCTTGAGATCATTAGGAGTGGGAAGAAATGTGAATACAAACACAGACCTGAAAACACAATATTATCTTACTGCTGTTGTGCCTGAACAAGACAAACTTAATGAGAAAGAAGATCATCAGCCAGTGGTGAGATACCATGCCAAACATTCTTCCAGAGTAAGACACGCCATATTCCCAGCTGCCTGCTTACTCTTTTCCTTTGCCATCATCTCTCTGAAGCTCACTGCATGTCTTTATTCCATTGTCTACGAACACACTAGGTCTGTGAATCCTCAATTACTCATGGTAATAATAATAATAACAATAATAAAACAAACAAACAAACAAACAAATAAATAAACAAAAGAAGCTTAAACATGTTTCCCTGAGACACAGATATTTATCTCTGGCTGGCTAGAGGGCTAATTAGTAACTATTCACTCTGGCTTTCTGCAAATTTAGTAACTTTTTTTTTTTTGGCAGCACTATTAGGTTTGTTTTTTCTACTCTCTTTCAAAATCTTTAGTTATGCAACTACTAGAGATGAAGAGGACTGTGGTTACCAACCTTTGTCCCTAAGATATCTGCTTTCACATTATCAAAATGTCCTTGTTCCATTTATCATCTCAAGTAACATTTACAATTTTCTACTTTGTGAAAAAACCCCCAAACAACTGATTTTTAAATGTTTTTGTTTGAAAGATTTTATTTCTGCTGTCAGCTTTTACAAATAAAATCAATAGAGGGTTTTTGAAAGAAAAGTAGTTTCCTTAAGAACAGTATTTTAATTATCTGGGGAAAAGGTAAATTTATACACGAGAAAACTCATCTATGAAGAGCTTTTTTAGCAATTTTAATTTTTAATACACTATTTGTCAAAACAGCAGTTACATTGGCTGGGAAGGCCATGAAGAACACTATGAATATAGCTGCCATGGTGATAATGATGTTGTAAGCACTCAGATTCAATCTGACATGGCTGGGTAGAGAAATAGCTTTTTACTTTAATCAACATAGCAAAAAGGAAGTGAAGAACTTATTGTTTTCTGATAGCCTTTGATTTAAGTAGATGTAATAAGACTTTCAGTGAAAGATAAAGAAAAAATACTTCATCTCCTGCCAATGTGACACATCTGTTAATAAATCTGACTGAGATGTGTCTTTTAGAAAGGAATATATTACTGTCTTTGATGGAGAATCCATTATTGTTCCTTGGTTAATTATTGTAATTGTTTGATTTTTCTTCTGTAAGAAATACAAATTTTTGATCAGTGGAGCTTTCAGAGGCCAGATAAAGTAATGACCCGTCTGCAAAATATGCTAGGGATTTCTTTCAGTAATCATTTCATTGGCTTTAAATCAATGCTGTCATGGCTGAGTGCATAAAATTATTCCGTGCTCTACCTTGAACTTCAAATTTGTCATGTTTTTAAAACCAATGGCTGCAGCAAGAGATTGTGAGACACCTGCCTGTAAAAGTGATGAACAGAAGTAGCAAGACTCTTGCATTCTGGCAAATAAAATGTTATTCCAAAATGAGGCATAACATATCAGACATAGCTTTATGCTTTCATTTTTAGAAATTTTGGACCTTTCCTTGAACTGCAATACAGTCTTTGGCACTAACATGAAAACTGCCTTCATTAGTATAATAATTCGTTACATTCTCTGTAACAAAAGCTGTAGTTGTAATCGTAGGGAGATTCTGCCTCTTCCCCCCGCCCCCCCCCCATATTTGAGTCATTAATTCTTTAGACTATTTGAGAGGTTTCCTTCATCATTAAGGTCATTAACCTCATCAGTGGTGTAGATGAGATTATTTCTATTTCTGTTTCTTTTGTTTCTGCAAGGATGTGAAGTTTTTAATTCCCCTACAACCACTGTCCCTTCATGTCCATTTGTTAGTGGGAAATAGTCACTGTCCATTGTACTTTGATCAAATTTGCATTATTACTTGGGCTGCTTCTGTTTGTCCTTCCCAAAAATGTATTATTTTTTATTTTTTCTTGTCTCTGAGGCTTTTGTGCTGCTTTATTGAGTGGCCAGCTTTGCTTCTGAAGGGGCAAAATAGCTTAATAAAGATGGAACACCATCTATCTATCTGTCTGTCTGTCTGTCTGTCTGCCTATCTTCTATCTATCCCTTCCTTTATTCATCTGGCAAGTGACACATGTTGGTGATCTAAATGCTGACAGCTCATCAAACACATCTGAACCTCCTGATAATTTTTTTTTAGGTGGCTATTGTTAATCTTCCTATTTTGTCCACATATAGAAACAGCTCTGCGGAACTTCATCCCATGTCAGAGATATGCAGAGAGTGCTGGCAGCTAAGAATATGTGGTTCAAGAACTCAGTTTAGTGCAGACAAAATTGTCAGGTGGTTAATTAAATGTCAGAGTCATCTGTGATTTCTTTTTTTGTGGTTTCAGGGTGGGTAGAGCTCACCTCCTGTAAATGAAGGCAAGAGGGTTGGTCTCTGTAACAGCCTCTGTCGAGAGACTGTTTAGATCAGGTTCTTCATGGGTGTGTGTTCCTCTGGCTCTTCCAATTTCCCCTACAGCAGCACAGACACTTGTGACCTTTCTGAGGGACCTAAAGCCATACTGGTGTAATAGCTCATTTCTTTATTAGGAAACTTGTGCAACCCGCTGAGAACTATAGTTGGGAAAGACATTTTTCCTAGAACAAAAGGGTACTGTACAACAGGCGTGTGTATACAGATCCAAAGGTCATGGGCTGAAAAACCAAGGAGAGCTTTAAGCAACCTGTGCATCAGCATGAAAGACGTGTAGTCCCTTGTCAGTTGTTTCTCTTGTCCTCATGGGTTGTTAATCTATTGTTTCCTCATGTCTTAAAAAAGGGTCTGCTTGCATTTCTTCTCCCTATTCTTTGCTGCTGCCTGTTTAGTCTTGGGGGTGGATACAATTGTGCTTCAAGTATATGTAATTGTGTTTTTGGTAACTTGTCAAATTGTCTATAAAAGATGCCAAAGATAATACACAAATTTATTTTAAGACAGATGAGGACACACTGAGTCTTGATCTAAACTTTGAGCATGTGCACATACATTTGAAATGTAGACAGCAAGACGTGACCAGGGAATGGAGAGGAAGCAATGCTGGCTGAATACATTACCCATATATTATGGCTAATTCGCTCCCATGGAAGTGTATATTTGAAAGTGTATTTCAAATATCTGCTATTTACTCTCACCATTACACTTTGCAACAGCAGTTGTCTCCTGAAAAGATGCTACTATTCCTTAAGAAAGCTACTGGATGGACTCTTAAATTCCACACAGTAAATCCGCTGCTCTTGTTGTGTATCTTTGGTAAAAAGAAGAGTCAAGCTCCTGTTATATAAACAGGAGCCCAAATTCTCTGTTTAAAATAATAAAAAAAAAAAACACTTAGAGGCCAGTCTATACCACTAAGTACTAAAACTAATTCACTCTGTTTATTGTAGGCATGGTTCTTCTACCTTCACCTTCTTTCTTGCAGGATAAATCCTGTTTGCATTTCAACACAGTTATTTTCTTCCCTCCCTGGAATATCATCAGGTGTTTCTTACCTTCTCTTTCCTTAACCTCCTCCTCAGAAATAGAAGCCAGCTGCATTCTGGCCTCTGTTTCCAAATACAGTCTTCTTTTGGCCAGGTAATAATGATTTTGTCCTTTAATTTAATGTACTAATTCCTTTAAAGAACTTTTTTTTTCAGCTGCAGTGACCTCCTGATGTGTGTGCAGGTGTGTGTGTGCTGACAGCAAAGACTGCCTAGCTCTTGAGATCCTTTAGGTCCAGTGGTCAGGGCGGGATGAAATGTTTTGGAGCTTTTCTTGTAATGCAGCTCAGACACTATTATTAGTCTGGCCCACCTTGGCTTTTTTGGAGGAAAGCATGAGGGAGTTCCTACCTGTTACAAGAACTTCCTCCACATGGTCACAGCTGGTCCTTCCCACTTTTCAATGTGTTCATTACTTAATCAGAGGAACCAGACTTAAGTTTATATTATTGTCATAAATTTAGGTATCGTCGTTCAAGAAAACACCCTGAGATAACAAGCCTAAGAGAGCAACTTTAAAATTTCCTCTTGCAACTAGTTCAAAAATGGGTGAGTGGGTCATGACAAAAGGTGTAGAAGATTTAGCAGCAAAGAGTAGGTCTTGAAAGTGCACACTATGATTTTTTAAAAAGTGATTTTTAAAACGCAGCAAAACATCTCTACTGTTGATGGATAAAAGGGATTCTAGCTAATGCTGGCAACAACAGATAGAATCTCTTTCAAAAGAAAAACATTTCAAAAATCAGAGTGTGCTTCAGGTTGTTCACAGATTGCTAGGTTTGAATCAGGTATGTTAGAATTAAATTCCTTTTTTTAACAATTATATGCTCTTTTAAACTTAGTTCATAGTATTCTGTCATTAGTCCTTTCTCATCTCTTATTTCTTGCCTGTTGTGCAGCCCACAGTATCCTGGGTGGTTGACATTTTTCTCTTGATAGCTGAGACTATTTCTACTGTTGCTTGAAAGCAGTACTAAAATGATGCAGCTGGTTGCTTTGCTTTTTTTCCTCTTAAGGCTACATTTGCTGCCTACTCCTTTGCTCTGTGTCACCCATCCTATGGCTCTGGCAGCTGTGCTTTGCTGCAGAGGTCTGTGCAATTAAAGAGTCTGGCTTCTCCTACCCATATCCCCTCTCACAACCTGGGCTGTGGCTGCAGGTGCATCAGATTTCTCTTTTATGGAAAAAGCCTCTTCTCCCCACTGCTGTCCTAATCCATGGAGCTGTGTCCTGGGGACACAAACTCACAGACAAGGCAGTCTGCATTTCAGTCTGTTGTGGAGAAGCTGATAACTGGTCAAATGCACAAACCAGGCCAAGGATACCTTTCCAGGACTTACTCAGCGGACCTGAGCAAATATATTTTTTGGAAGAGATTCACGAATGAACAAAAAAGTGTGCCTCAGCTTGAAATCAGTGTGAGTAAAACTAGTCTGAAGTAAAACCACTTTCATTTTCATATTGCTTCATCTGTGACCCAAAAAACACTGATATGAAAGTATCATTAAGAGAACAGATGCATTTTTAACCTGCCAAGTGCTATTTCTGGCTCTTGTTTTAGGTATTTGTTTCAAAACACTGCCAGTTGGTATGGCATATTCCTTAGGGGGAAAGCTTTTTCATTAATATATCCAGAAGGGCTGGAGGAGCAGACTAACTTAATTCAGATCTTTTTCTTCCTCCTCATTTCCCATCATGTTGTCTCAGGAGAACATTTTCTAAACCCTTGAACTGAAAGATTGTGCTTCTTCAAATCTAGCTGTAGGGAATATGAGATGATTTAATAAACTTATCTCTCTTCTTTAGGGGGGAAATTCTCCATTACAATCTTAGTGTAATACAAAGAGTCATCTGAGCTTGTGCATTTGCTTGCAAAAATACAGAAACAGCTGTAGGTCTTCCTGTTTCAGGCACAAAATTTCACCAAAGTCCTTCAGTTTATTTAGCCCTCCTTTCTCACAGTACTGCCTCTTATTCAAACTTTCTGTTTCAAATATAGAAGACAAACATTTGAATAGACTACTGGATGTAAGTACAGATATTACATTAGGTAATTTTAATCATGTAAAAACAAAATTTTGCATTCATGCCTCAGTTGCTGGAAGGACAATCAGCTGAGGAAAGTGTACTGTAGGGTGCTTAGTTTTAGAGTTGATGTAAAGCATATAATGCATGAGATAGTTTTGAAACATCAACATCTAAAACTCAAATGTCTATGCAATATGTTTTAAATTTTAAATGACCAGGTTATTTTTGAAATACCAGAAGCATCATGCTTAATCTGACTATATTATGACTGACCTCCAGACATGATACATTAACAGGGACCAGGGTCATTCCAGAGAGTTTTATGATGATGATTTGAGGAAGAAATGGAACATTTTTGAAAGGAAATGAAAAATAAATTAATAATTAAGTGCAAAGCACAAACATCATCCCTGTTTACATTATAAATTCTTCAGGACCTGTTTTGAATTCCTTCCATGGGTTACGGTATCACTTTATTTACACAAATCCAAAGAAATCAGACTCCAAAGTGTCTTTGACCTCTGAATGAAATGGATGCACCAGTTTTTGGTTGTTATTGCAAATCAGGAGAAAAAGCCATGTTCTGGACATCTCTGCTTTTCACTCATCTCAGAATTTCTGTTTGTCTGACCATGAATGTTACTTCTTTCATTTCTACTTCTCTCAGCTCTACACACTTCTTCCCAGCAATGCAGGATGAATAGGTACTCTCCACCTGTTTTTTTCTCTCTTCTGCTTACTTCCATGCTGTGCTACCTAGTCTTAGAAATTACTCTTTTTTTCCCTGCCCTTGTCTCTCCTAACCTGATCTTGACTTTGCTGGCAATGTTTCCAGCTTGAGAACCCAAGAACAGCTCCATGTGATGAGCTTTCCTGTGCTCCTGATACTCCCGAGCCACCCAGACAAAACCTTCAGTAAAGACCCCTCTGTACAGAAAAAAGCTGAACAATTGATTTTGCTCATTTAACACTGTTCTTTAAAAAATACATTATTCTTCATCAACCCTTTTCCCTGGGCCTATTGCCAGGCTTTTAACTGCCCATAATGCCAGCTCCTCTCATGGGAAATGCTGCCAGTCTCAGCCCCTTATTAACCAACCAGCTCCTTCTTGCAAGGCTGTGCCTCTTTCCACTGCCTGCTCACCCAGGAGCAAGCAGCTGCCTTTTATCCAAACCCCCTGCTTTCAAAGGCTCTGCTGTGATCTGAGACGAAGCAAAGTGCAGATGAGAGCCCTGGGGCCTCTGTCAGCTCCTCTTGGCTTGCCTTCTGACACAAGCTGCTCTGTACTGGGCTGGAGCCCTTCATTCCCTCCCTTTCCCCCTCACTGCACAGGCTGGCAGTTTAGACAGGTTTAGCTGTCACATGGGATGATATGATTACCCAAATTACTTGGCAGCAGTTTCATTTCTCAAGTAAATGAAAACGTAAGACTGTGGTCTCTGAAACTGAAATGGTGCATTAAGCAACTCCGTAGATTGCTCTTTAAAATTCAAGTGAAAGCTCAAATGCATATTTAGAATGATGGATAATAATAATTATAATTAATTTTGAAAGTTAATAGCTTCAGGAGTCCCTGGACCGGGAAGATAGTTCCAAATTAGAAGAAATCCACCCAAGACTTTCAATCCCACCAAACTCTGAGACCAAATTTAAATTGTCAAGGACAATTACCCAGAAAAACCTACATGATGAGATTTTATAGAGGCTAAAAACATTCCTTGCTGGTTTTAGAGGCTGCTTTAACACATCATAGTAGTATTCTGATACCAAGACTTCCTGCAGGGCTGAATGCTCTCACGATGTGATAACACAGAGGCTCCTGAGAGGCTTCAGATACTGTGAAAGTGGTTTTTCATTGCCTGACCTTGTACCCACTAGGTCAGATCAGGGCACTGCAGGGGCCATGGGACTCCTTTGGGGTCCATCAGGGCAATATTTTGTGCTGGAGACCCTTCTGTACAGCTGAGATATAGAAGTGTCCAGCTGGGCCATGTGCTCCATCTCCTCTGTGCTTGGTTAGCTTGTCAGAGGGTGAGAAGCTGCTGATGGAGTAACTCCGCTCGTTTCCAAATGGTTTTTGGCTAACTCTGCCTTTATCCAGATAGTTAATACAAGGTTTAAGGGTAGCTGTTCAGGGACTGAAGTTGTAATCAATGGTAGTGTAAAGGTGCTGATGAAGCAATGGAATGTGAAGTAACAAACCCATCTCATAGACTTAACGTAAAAAATCCCCACAATTCTCAAAAGCAACAACTAATTTTAGTTGCTTACTAAGCATTTGTCCTCCAGACGGGTTATCTAGAATTATTTGACAGTTAATGATCACTACATGTGACAGCTCAACAGTCTGATTTTGTCTTAGAGATTTGAGAGAATTTGAGGACTTGAGAAAACTGCTTTCAGTGGACATGAAAAGTTTTTGTTTAGTGGTCACACTCAGTTCTCCAGAATTTTGCTTTAAGTTGTCCTCTTTGAATTGGAAGCTTTCAACAGCATTGTGTCTTCTGAGAAATGACACTTCAAATAAAGCTGTAGTAAAGTGCTGTTGAATGACAAGGACACAAAGGGTAGCTGAAATTACCTTGAGAGAATTAAAAAAAAAGACCCTACTTGGTTATAATTCTTTTTAGATAAATGTATAATTTGAAGAGTGTAGTTTTGTTTGACAAATTGAAATTTTGTTCAGCTGTATTTATCTGAAAGTCTTGTCCAGAACCATAATTCATTGAAACAAGATTTTTCTCACATAAATAAACTAACTCTAAACTGTATTTTCTCATTAATGATTTATGTTTGTCTTGCTAATTTATAAACAAAATCAAAGTGCAAGTTTGTCTCTCACTGGCATACTGACTCTTTCAGTGGAATTAATTCCCCTGGGTGCCTTTATCAGATTTGTTCACGTTATTCCTGAACATGATGTTCAGTTCAAAACAACTAAACAGGAGGAGGAGCTTTTCTTCTCTGTTTTTGCAGTAAGTGGCTGGGAAATGTTTTGTTGCCACAGGCATGTGAAGTTCTGTGGACCCTTCCAAATGAAACATTGATTGTAGCATTGCCTGTGATTTTCAAAGAACTGGATGTTCCTTTCAGGCTTATTAGCTTTTGGCAGAATCCAAAACGAAGTTTTTTTTTTTCTCCCAAAGCTAAGGTACAATTCTCCTCCTAAATATTTGAAATTTAAAGCTGGGCAGATGAAGGGAAGGTCTAAAATCTAAGAAAAGTCTTTACCTTTACATATTAACATATCAGGGGATATTTTCCATAATAACTTCTGTACAATTCAATGAAAGCCTCAAAAATCTTGGCATAAAGGATCTGTTCAAAAAAGCAACATAGGTAAATATATGGAGACATTGGTATGTGAGACAGAGAAACTTGCTTGGACGCTGGACAACTAAAACGCAAGTCAAATTTACAGCCATTTAGGAGATAATGTGTAGGAATTTACCCATCTGCTAGTGTGCAAGAAATGCAGGCAAACTGAAAAATTAAAGCCTTTCTAGAAGTCTTTTTTATTCAATTATATTTTGTGTTCTTCCTGACTCTTTCTTCCCAGAAAGGAAATATTTTCAAAAGAATGCTCCATTTAATCATAACTAGTGCAAACTGAGGAAAAGTTTACATGTGTATTTTGACTTTTATATTGACTCCTTATGTAACCCCCTGGCTCAGCTTGAGATCTAATATTGTAGACACAGATTTCAACTGTATTTCTTATAATTTTACACAATGAACATGGCAAATCCTGTTGTCTCTAACACAAAAATTAAGAAAAATAAGCAGTTTTCATAAATTTGCAACCCGTCTACCTTGCAGCCATTCCCAGTGTTTCTGGTTGGCTGTGTATCAGACAGAGAGCACAACAGTAAGAGCCATTAAGTGTCTACACCAATTTAAAGACATAATCCTGAATTGTAAGTTTGGGTGTTGCTCAGGCATCATGAGAGGAACAGGTGTTTTGGAATATTAATTTGAGTGTATCCACGGATGAGTCCAGGCAGGCTACAGAGAACAGATACTTCATTTCTGGTAAGATGTGGTAGGAACCAGTTCCAGAAAGTTCTTGCATCTCATGGCAATCTGCGATTCAATGTCAGCAACTGCAGAAATATTTTTAAGTCAAAGAAAGTAATGTGGGATAAAACCTACCAAAATCTTACTGCCTAGGTGTTGACTTCCTGTTTTAACAAGCTAGATGGAAAAAACCCTCTCACTGGTGCACTACCTGCATAACCACAGCTGCTCTGTGTTTTGCAGGTAAGTGGTGGCTGGAGGCTTGGGGATGTTGCTGGGAAGGGCAGTGGGATAGATTGGGAAGAGTGGGCAGATGGGCTACTGGAGCACGTTTTTCTCTTGAAGGAGGTCTCAGAGGAGCAGGACCAAAGGTGCACCCACAGGACGGATTTTGTTTGGCAAGGTAGAAGCTCAGGCGCTCGTTGCAAAGCAAAGTGATAGCAGAGCAGGGGTGGGAGCTGGTCTCTGTCTCCTGGGGTCTGTGGGTGAGCACTGCCTCTTTCCCCTGTGCCTGGGGATGCTGCAAAGGGAGGTTGGCACCAGCCAGTCCCTGAAACTTTTTTGTAGGTGAGGGCAGTCAGATGAGGGCTGAAGGCAGCCAGGCCTAACCACACCTGCCAGGACTACCCTGAGGTGCCCCTGGCTGGTGTGACAGAAGAATGCAGCAGCTGGTGGCACCACCTGAGGTCTGCTGTAGCCATGACCTTATCCATCCCGTTGTCCCTCCCTTGGTACTTTTCCAAGCCCTAACTGTCAGCATGTCCATGAGAGGAGTCCTTATCAAAGGACTTTATATAGAATTTCAATAATTTTTTTTACTGCTCTCTTCAATGTTCCTCATTGTGGGGCTAAGTGTTTGATGTTTTCTTTAATGGATTTTGTTCCTTCTTCTGGTGTTATGAGGTACAAATTGTTTTATGGTATGAATCATTTGCATTTGGACAGCTCATTGTGAACATGGAGTCTTTGCATGTGTAGAGTTAGAGTAGGCTTCCTTACAGGAAGGAACATGGTGGAGGCTGCTTATCTCTCTTAGCCATGTCTGCTTTACGAAAGCAGATGGAAAATAATGTGTTGGGGGAAGGTACATTTGGCTGATAATTCATGCATTGCAGAGTTGATAAAAAGGCTGCCTTAATCACAATTTTCTGTCTAATATTTATCATTTTAAAGTTCATAATTTGTGAGCACACGGCATTGCAGTACTGTAGATATTTTGTTTTGCCTTTTCTTTGATATTGTATGTTTTTTTCTCCCCCCCCAATTCTAACAGTAATTTTCTGCTGTGCAGCTTTACATTTATTCTGCTTTTTGATGGAAATGAAAAAAAAATCTTATTAAAATAAAATGTGCGATTATATCTGAGCTCTCTTCTATATTTACATTTTATAGCTGAACCCTTTTTTTTGCAATAAATGCATAGGTTTGAAAAAAATTCATTTTAGTATCTCTTTTCTAATTGATTTTCATAGTTCTATAGAGGCTTTCAGGTTTATTGTCCCTTATTCAACCCAAGATAACCTGAATTCATATGATTTTTCCATATTCCATAATCTTGAAATTTTCTTACTACTCTCCCTGGCACAGCTGAATGACTTCCTTGAATTATTGTGAGGTTAATTTCTCACTGTGTGCTCTGGACTGCTTCAGGATGTTTTGCTATGGAAAGCCATTCTTCCTTAATTTTTTATGAGCTCTGTATTATTTTGGCAGGAAGAATTCAACATTTTCTCACAAGGGTTTCTAAATTGCAACCTGCTTTGTAGCATCCTTCCAGACTGGCTGGTTGCTTCCTTAACCAGGTGGCTGACTTCTGTGGAAGTGTTTGAATTTTATCTCTGGTATTATGTTCTTTGAATTCTCTGTTGTAGCATGTCATGTTTGAATCAGTGCGCTTTTACTGTCTGTGGAGCTTATTATTTTATTGAAGAGAACTGGCACTGACAAGCTCAGCAATTCCCTTTGCTAGTCTAGACATGGCTTAGGGGTTTTAAAATTCAAAACCTGTCTTTGCTGGCATGACAACTTTATATTGGAAATAACTCTTCAATGACTAAAAATAGCTCTTAAATCAAAATATCCTATTCTTTTGGACTTACCCTCCAAAAGTTGCTTGATCTCCAAAAGGCATCACTAATTGCATGATTTTAGAGAGATTAGATGTTGAAGAAGAGTCTTGAGTTCACTTTTTCAGCAAAATTACATGTGCATGTTTTCTTCTTAACCATATACTGTTATACAAATGCATGGTTTAGAAACAAATGTTCACTTCATTGCAATTTAAACAACAGAATTTTAAAGTAGTAAATGCATTGAATTGAAATTATTGATACAAAACGAATTGGCTCATATATGGGGTAATGCAACATGACGCATATTTTAGTTTGGGTGTTGCTGAAACGACAAAAGCTAATTAAGACACTTGTTTTTTTTCCTTGCGTGAAAATTATCAGCAGACTTAGCTTAGTTTTGAGGTCTCATTGACAAAGATTTGTGTGCTTACTTATTTTTTATTCATTCTTTGGTATGGCAATATACTACAAGCATAGTATTACTTTGGGTGTAATTGCTGGTGCTTTTAACTCTGCACACTGATGTTGCACAGCACCCCATAAATACTTCTATAATTTTCATTTTTGATGAAGATGAAGTGTTTTTGATGAAGATGATGAAGTGTTCACCAGTTGCAGTTTGACCTGGAACAGTAGAACATCTTCTTAAATGTGCTCCGCAATTCTGGGCTTCGGAATGCAAAAATCATAGGGTTGATGATGGCATTGCACATTATGAGCGTCCCATTCACGTGGAAAATGGACATGTAGCAGGCACAGTAAGGGTTATGTGGGCAAAACCTTGCTAAGAGGATGTGAAGAACAAAGGGAGCCCAACAGCAAAGGAAAACTCCAAGAAAAATAGTCAGCGTAATCGCACCTTTCATGTTGGTTCTGTGATGGACGGTGGTGCTGGGCTGTGAGGCGATCTTTTTGGCATGAGACCGAGCCAGGAGGAACATGTGGACATAGAGGCAGAGTATGAAAAACATCATCAAAGGGAACAGGATGGTGAAGGGAATGACTGTTGCTGCTTCATAGGAGAAGAGGGCAATGGCAACGCTGCTGCCAGCGCAGAACACCCAAATGATGGCCAAGATTACCAAGGCCCGCCTCAGCGTCATGATGTTGTGGTACCGCAAGGCGTAGAAGATAGTGATGTATCTGTCTGCTGCAATAGCTAGCAAGCTGAAGATAGACCCCAGCAAGGACAGGATGAACATGGAATCCATGGCATCATCCAGTTTTTTTTCAAAGTCTCCCTGACGTGTCAGGTACCCCATTTTGCACAAGATGATAAAGATGTTCTCCAGAGTTTTGTACAAGCTACCTAACATGTCTGAAATGGCTAAACTGCAAATGAAGAAGTACATGGGCAAGTGTAAATTCTTATTTCTAACAACAGCAATGAGGATGAGTAGATTTTCCAGTATCCCAGCAGCAGCAACAGTGAAAAAAACTTCCTCTGGCACCACAACCTGGGTGCAGTCAGTGATATTTAATGAAAAATCACTTATGTTTTCGAGGGATGGAATGCTTGTCTGCCCTGGGTGTTTGATTAAGTTGGAAGGTCTCTGAGTGCTCATTCTTCTGGTCATGGGAAGAGTCTGGGTTACTTCTTTTTCAGGTTTGTCTTTATTCTGAAGCTGACCTGTCAATCAGACCATTCTTCTTTTGATCAACGCTCTCTCCTTCATCTGGAGCAATTTTAAGGCTTAACTGAAATGTTCGGAATTTCTCCTAAAATAAAACATGTAGAAACATAAGTATCAAGAAGAAATTCATCACACATATAAGACAACAACAGATATTTGAAGTATCATCTATTGCAGTTTAAAGCACAGGTATAATCACCATAGAGAGAAACAATTGAATGAAATTGGATGAAATAAGAGCTGTTCAGGGCTTCTCCAAACCTTAAAGAAAATCAAAGTGTAAATTTTCTTTTAGTTTCAAAGTAATTAAAAAAAAAAGTGTAATTTTCTTTACTGATGTGCACCCCACATTTACTGAAACTAATCTGACAGACTTCCAGAGTTTGGCAGTCTTTACTGTCCCAGCTGTTTGCTGTGAGGAAGCCTGGCAGTTCTCACAAGATTTTCAGTATTATTAGACACAAATAAAACTAATGCCAAGATAAACTCTTGTCCAGAACAATAACATGTTTACCTCCACACTGTTGATGGTGTAACGAAATGCCCTCAATTTATATGTGAACATTTGTAAGTATTGATGTATTTAGAGGCATGTTAGCTACTAGTGAGAGGTTTCCTTTTTGTTTAGATTGAAACTGTCTTTCGATTCCATGAACATATTTCTAAAATCCAAAGTACAACATTTTCTTGTCTGTATTTTACAACTCTCTAAAAACCCAAATATTTATTTCAGCACCAAGATGATGTTTTCCTTTCTCCATAATGATCCTGATCTAAATCTAAGCTACATCCAAGCATATAGGAATCTTTTCAAAGGAGTAGACTTTTTACTCTTTTCATTAATGTATACATTGATATGATATTAATTTAGCTTGGATATGACCCATAAACTATTAAAAAGGGTTTTTCTTGTCATCTTCATAGCCAATCTTGGGAGATGCAGATGCAGTTTTGGTATTTAGAAAGCGCCCTTTTTTAAAGATATATTTTCACTGAAAGAGCTGTCAAGCACTGGAACAGGCTGACCAGAGAAGTGGTTGAGTCACCATCTCATGAGGTATTTATATGATGTATGGATGTGACACTCAGGGTCATGGTTTAGTGGTGGACTTGGCAGTGCTAGGTTAATGGTTTGACTCGATGATCTCAAAGGTCTTTTCAAGCCTCAATGATCTAATATTTCATGATTCCCCCCCTGTTTTAAAGTTTAAATCAGCTTTTCTTTGACACTTCCATATCGTTAAGCTTGAAATTCCTTTGGATATTTGTTCATAATCAGGGTTGCTGAATATTATAACACACAGTTACTGTTTCAAAGGGAGAAGTCAAAAGTTTTATTTATTTTGTATACAAACAAGACTTGGAGCACCAGCCACCACAAATTCATGAAACCAGATCGCTTAAGAGGAAGCATTCAGGAGAGTACCCACACATATCTGCAAACGCAGGCTGTATATCAGACAAAATGAACTGTACTGCACTGCAGCATGTGTGGACATTCCCAAAGATGATTAGGCCAACATCTGTCAGTATGTGAAGAAAGGAGTTACTAACAAGAATGAGAAACTCGACAATGACTTTGTAATGATATGTTTTCCCTATTCTCACCTGGAGCAACTGTTACAGTTTAGTTTAATGATTTCTAATCTAGCACTCTGTTGACAATTTTCACTCTTTATAGAAAGTCAGCACAGAAACTTCAGACAAAACTTCATTTCAATACAATTTAAATAGGAGAATCAGCTGACAAACGTGTTTATTAAGTTGTTATTTTCTCAAAACTGGTTTTCAAGAATGCTTCTTTGTTGATATAGTTGTATTGCTGAAATAATCTATCTGAAAAAACACGAAGTTTCTTTCACTGAAAATATATAATATGAATGGCATGGTATATTTCATCTGTTGCTTACAATCTTACATTAACTTTGTATTAAGCTAAGAGCAGAGAATTTATAAGGGATTTGGTGCATTTACAGTAAACTGAGTAATTATATTGCTCAATGTTGTTTTCCAACAATTAATAGAAAGCCAAAAAACCACCATCTTGTTTCAGATTCCCATTTCAGCACCTACATGGCTATTGCACACTATTCTCTTAGGGTTCCATCAAAGATCTTGTCAATTATTTCCTTTTCTGTTGCTTGAGTGTGGTGCACAGTCATATTTCAATCTCAGATATCGCAGACAGGAAATATCTGTGTATGCAGTGTTTTACATGGGTCATAAATCCAGTTCTTGATCTGCAAAACAGGCATTATATCACACATCTGCAGTGAGTTCCACAGTCACAGGATGCTTTTGACTGCTGCTGATCCACCAGGTAGTGTGCATTAAATGGTTCAGTGGCTCTAAGCAGTGCAGGAACAGGCAGACTACACAAAGGAGGTAAAGCTGTTGTCAGTAACATCAGTGGTGCCCCCAGAAAAATGACTCTGGGCCCCCAGCACCAAGAAGCCCAGGGTGAAGAAGGACCACCAGGACTCCACTGGATCTGTGGGTGGTGGCTTGATCTCTCTCTCTCTTCCCTCTCCCCTCTTTTCTATTTCTTTCTATCTCTCTATCTCACACATACTGCTAAATAAAATCCATACATTTGACTTTGGCGTATGGTCTTGCCTTCATCTTCACTCAGGCAGAAGTATCTTTCAATAATTGGGTCTTAACAGTGTCTTAAAAGCTAAGGGGAAAAGAACACACTTTGGAGCTTGGATGCATATTTCTGCTGTCTACACAAATTAGGGCTAAGGTCATTTCACACAAATGTAAAAAGTGAAAAAGAAATTTGCACTCCTGTGCAATGACAGAGACAGTTTGGGTGCAACATATTTCCTCTCCACTGTCAGTACCTTGCCAGTTTGCTTCATCACTGGACTGTCCAGATAAAGGGTCCATGCCCCTCACTCTCTGAAATACCTCAGATTTATCTTTCACAGGTACCTGCAAAGTCACCCTTTCCCAACTAGTGTTTACATCTCAGAACTATTAAAAATAGGCACAACAATTAAAAAAACCCCAACAAAACATACAGGACGATCCTGGTAATCAATGGCTGAATTATTTGGATTTTACCTTTTTTGAGGTCATTCATGGTCGAAGAATAAGTCTGCCTGACTGTAGCAAGAAATGTAAAACAATCAAAAAGCAATAAATGACAATGAAAGACTCTTAAAGTCTGAAACACATTTACATATGTAGCTGTATAACAAAAATGGCAAAAAAATTCAACCCATTCTTGTTTAAATTTGGTCCTGGATGGAGAAATCAACAGCTCAGTAACAGTGGATATTTAGAAACATTATTTATCTAGCAGGAGGCAGTCTTCTGAGCTGGTAAAATGGACAATGAGCAGATGGCAATAGTAAAGTTAATAAAAAGGCATATATTTGTAGTACTACCATAAATTTCTATCTATTTGTTTGGTTGCTACCTAAAGGAAGATGAAGCAGCAAACTGGGAGAATGGAAACCAGGACCAGAAACTGTACTGACAATATTGTACAGACTTAGGAAACAAATCAAAATCAGATTACCTGACAATGGTAATCACCACGATTATGGTGTGGCTCCTTATGATGCTCTCGTTACTTGGAAAGTGTGTTTGCACTGGTTTATATTTCACAGCTAAAAGCCAGCCCCAGTACTTCAGCTTGTGGCAAGGCTGAGAATACCCTTGACTATGCTGGGAACTCCCAGTACTCCAGAGCATTAGCCTTGGGCACAAACCATAACTCTATCACGTGTCCTGTGCCCACTGATAACTAAAAGACAAATTTCTCTGCAGTAGAAATACAATGATTTAGCATCTGAAAGGTCTGGGAATAATAGGTCTGCTCCTGATTTTTTTTTTTTTTAAATTGGATGAAAACTTAATTCGCTGAATAAGTAAACAGCACATTTCCCTCGATGACAAAATAAGAAATAAACTGGTTAGGTCAGCTGCAATAGCAATAAAAGTAATTTCAGCTGTGAACTCTAATGAGAAGATATGGTTAAAAATTATATACCTTAAATATTGTGTAATTTCCCAGGGGCTTTTTCTTTTGGCATCTATTATTGTTTTAATAGCAAACCATACTTCCCTTTATTGTAGAGACTCCAAGATATATTTGCTCTCCTAATAGCTGGAGTAAATAAAACCTGAAGGGGTACTGAGTAGTCTCTTCAGCTTTAGGACTGCACAAAATAGCTATGATAATGAGCCAATTATGTAGAGGCAATGATTTCTTTCCAGAACCATGAAATGTATGAATTCCTGGATATGTATCTAAATTTTTTTTGGGGGGAAAAAGAAGTAATTTATAAGGAATGGAACAGAATAAATGGTTTGTGTATCAGACACAGTACACACAGTATATTTTACAATTCACTCAGCATACACATAGGTGCTTATTTGTCACTAGAAATGCCATAACTTTCCCCTCAATCCCCAAAAGTCTCCAATGTATTAGCACTTGCTTCTAACGTCTTTATCTCTAGCCAGCTCCAAAGCTTTACCATCAGGACACCTGGTGATCTGTTCAGTTTGGGTCCCCTTCTAAAGCCTTGCCCCAGTGGAACACGAATCCCTTGTGAGTGGCTGGACAAGCAGTGTGTGCCTGGTTGTGCTGCCTGGTGCAGCTTGGAATGACCTCCTTTGCCTGAAAACGCCAGCCAAAGTCCCACAGATGGGACCAATGTGATTTTTAAGTCAGTTGCCTTCAAGCTGTTGCAATTTTGTATCCAGATACATTTGACAAAAGATTATGGACAAATACCTTTTCCCTTGTTTCTAGCTTTTCTGGGAACACCGGGAGTTTAAGAAGGAAACAAGGCACTAAAAATCATGGATGTGGAGGCTTAGTTTTTAAAGCTGTAAAAAAAAAGGAAAATGGCAACCTTTTCTTCTCTATTTTTTGTCTTTAGTGCATAGGCAATGGCTTTCATGGGGACAAGAAAGACTGGACCTGTTACAGGCAGGTGAATTACGAGGATGGGATGATCCCTACGTGTGCTAATGGGAATTCCTTTTTGTCCACCAGCCTGGTTTAACCCTGAACAAGCAAATAAGTGAAAAAGCACATCATACGGTTCTTTACTGTCGTTAGAACTAACTGTGTCAGAGGAATTACTTTAAAAAATACAGACTCCTAAGGGCCCTGTCAGCTTCTCTACTTCCTGCAGCTTTTCTGTCTGTCTCAAAGCACTGAAAATATCTCACTCACTTCTAGGCTGACCATGCCCAAGGTACCCCAGCATGCCCTGTACAAAAACACCCCAAACAGAGACCTGCCTGCTTGAGGAACTGTAGCAGATCGTAAGTGAAACACCCTCAGCTGTAATTGTTAAACTCTTGAAGGAAATAGTTTCCTCAAATCACCTCGATTTTAAATCTCTCACCACTAGTTAAGCAGACCCAAATGGTGCAGGAAGCATCCAAGAAACTTGCTAAAATTTAGCGGCAGCACAGTTCTTTGATATTGTCTAAGTATTGTTCCTTTATTTGGGAATCCTCCTGAAAGCATTGGTACCTCCCATCAGTAACTGAGATGGTAAAAAGGTCCGCATTTGATAACTTTCTTTCATATAAAACTATAAAATCTATATTTTAAAATAAGCATTATATGTTAAAAACTTTGCTCGGCAGACACTGAACAAAACAGTGGCTGTGATCGCAAAAGAGTGACAACATTAATTTCCATCCTTCAGAAATCAGAAATTTTCACTTCTGAATGTAAAATGTCTCAGTTGCTAGCATTGAGATGGAATAGAAAGATCTCTTTCCATGGAAGGTTTTGTTTCAGAAACAGAAGTTTCCCCTGCTTGCTGCTGTAGGTCAGCTAGAAAAAGGTACCACATGGTCAAATTTCATTGTTCAGATACTAGAACTTGTATCTTCTCATCAAAGTAAACATATTTCATATGAAAAACCAATTTATACCAAAATACAGAATACAGTACTGGTGGCTTTGACAGAATCCTTTTCCTTCTAAATCCTTTCCTTGTTTTTTCTTTTATTTTAAAAAATTACCGTGTAGGTAAAACAGTATCAAATAAGGTTATGTGAAAACACTGACGAAAATTTGAGATGCTATGATACCTGGATCTTCGTCACACAATCTTAAGAAATTTTATTAACAACTGCAATTAGTATCCATGCTGTGTTGGGTAATTTATTCTTTTGCTTTGATCTCCCTCTAGTGTTCAAGAAAATAGTGTTAGCCAGGTATCAGTGACTGATTAGAGCTATTCTGACTCTTCACATGAGTGGACATTGTATAACATTGTGTTTCCTGATCTCGAGTTCATGAACTGTCATCAGACCTCGATAAATGTATTTTATATAAGGATGTTCACTGCCATGGGTCCTGCTGATTTACTGCACCAGGACGGTGATTGTATGTCCCATATCATTTCAGAGTTGCTACTTTCTTAGAAATAACTTTATATTGATAGAGATGGCACTTTTTGGAGAAAAGAGCAAGGAAGCAAAAAAGGGAAGTGTATACGTATACAAGCTAAATACATTAAAAAATATTGTTGTGTCTAAAGCTGTACTTATATTAGTTGGGTTAACTACTAGCAAAATTTCACTCACATGATTACAATTGTGACTTCCTTTTAAAAATAACTTCTAGAGTGAAATTAAGGTGCAAATCATACCTGCTGAAATTTTAAATGTAGGACATGTGTGTATATGTTGATGAGACTTCTTTTTACCTGAATTTGAAAACTGCATAAAAGCATTTTCTGACCAAATAATAAACTGAATAGACTGGAGATCTTGCAAAGAATGCAGCTGAAAAAAAATTTGAATGGTTTACTTCTTATGGATATTTCTCCTTCTTTTTCCCTTAAGATCAGCACAAAGTATCACAATTATGTGTTCGTTTTATGAATAAGGAAAATCAGGAAAGATTTTCTTGTTCATATTTAAGGTTGGGTATATGCACTATGCCATGATTTTGTTGCCAAAACCAAAAGCAGTACGACACCTAAGCTATGCAGAAACAAACTGGCCAGGACTACTTCTCTCTCTATCATGTGAGTGTAGCTTCATGCAAAACATGCATAGCTCTTGGTGTTTCAGCAAAGATAGTGGAAGGAGGGAAAGATAAAAGGATTAAAGAAAGATGCCATGAGTTCTTAATATCCTTAACCAGATAAATCTTTGCAGCAGCAGAGGGGAAAAAGGAATTATTTAGGATGTTTATAAAAGAAATGGCAAGAACCATTAAAATGGGAGAGAGAAAAAGAAATTAAAGCTGAAAACCCAAGAAACACTTTCTAATTGATTAACTCCTTGTGGCAGTATCATTTTTCACATACAATTTCTGAGGCTGTAAGCTATGCTGTTAGCTGAAGTACCTGGAACTAAAAAAAGCTGCATAAGATGTTGGAGGTTATGTAAAGACCTTTGTTTTGTCCAAAGGCATAAACACAGAAAGTCCACAAAGTCATTAGTGAATTTTATTTCACAAAGTCATTTCTGAAATAATCTCCTTCATATCAAGTGTGTGGACAATTTATTGAAAATGAGTAACCTATAGAGATTAAAACTAAGACCTGTACAAAATCAAGGGCTGTAAATGCATTAATGCATTTCTGGCTGGTGTTTTGCTTCCTTTGTCAGTGCTGACACTTTGGAGCAGCCTTCCCACCAGTGTAGAAAACACACTGTGCCCTGGGGAGGGGGAACTTCTGCAAGTCATTTAATAGACAGCTATCAAGGAAGGGAGTGAAATTGCAGTGAAAGTTTCCCCCATTTTTGCTCCTGAACAGTATATGTGATCATGAGAGATGTTTTTTTTTTCCGAAACATGTGGAGCCTCACTCTCTGCAAAGCTTCTGTCACCTTGTAAAGTTGAGATACATTAAGAAATACAACAATTGTGATACACTAAGAAATATAATTATTAGTCAGTTGTAATTTTTAACAACAAAATCTACCTAAAGAAAAAAAACAAACCCCAAAGACCAAACCAAGCTTGCTGATGCAGGTAATTTCTTTGGAAGTGATGTACTTATAACCTTTGGTCGCATCCTTCACCCTCCAATATCAGTCCCAATCCATTGGAGTGACTTGGTGACAACCTACAGTGATCAATGCCTATTAAATATGTTTCTTTATTAAGATTTATTAAGTAGAAAGATTCATGTTTCTTTGAAACACTAGTTTCTGTGCCCTAGACTTTGTAGTTGGCTTTCATTATGCTGTTCTTTCCTATTTGTTTCCAGAATAAATTAATTTCAAGCCTCTAAAGATATAAATTTCTACAAAGAATGAAAAAATCATATTGGATTGGGCAAACAGTTCTTTGGGATCTTTGTAAAATCAGTCAAGAGGCCTTCAAGTGACATTTTTGGAGGCCTTTGCTCTATTCTTACACTTTCCAGTAAATCACTGTTTGCCATTAATAATGCCATCACAAAAATGTTGCCAACAAGCATCAAGAAAATTTCCTTTACAGAAAAGCATTAACCGTTTCTTGAAAAAGAAGTCCTGTGTTTCTAAAGAAAGAAGCACTCCTAGCTGCTCTTTAGGAGCCATCCATATTTTTCTCTATCTGTGTTTGCTCTAGTAGTTGCAAACAAAATAATAGTCAAAGTAGATGGCATCATTAGAGTAATATTTAATATTTTTAAATGACAGAAAACAAGGGTGTGGATTTATAGCAATGTAGCCTGCTGTGCATTATCTTATGGTATGTATTAGGTATGTCTTATGAAAAAAAAATGCAACAAAAATACAGCATCTTGTTTCCTGAGAGCTGCTTAAAAGTGCTATTGTGCTTTTTGTCTTGCCACTGAACCAATATATTTACATCCATTTTTGCTAAAAAGTAAAAGATGAGGATGAAAAGATTAATTCAATAAATGGTTATTTTCTCTGGGAAGCTGTAGAATGGGGGCAAGGTAAAGAAAATACCTCTTTTAGATTTGTCTTTTCAGAGCCATCTTCATTCTGTATACCTGGCAGGGAGAATGAGTAGGAAAACAAGTTGTGGAAGGACTCAAATCTGAATACTCCAAGCCTGCAAAAATTTACTTGCATTTGGAGTAGTGGCCACATAAGGATTTATTCTGGTTACATGCTGGCATTCAGTGCTACCATGGCTTCTGCTATAGGGGGAAGTAGACAAAATGTCATTGCAAAAGGTGTGGTGTCATCCAAAGACACCTCTGGAGAGGTATGGGAGATATAAGAAGACACCTCAGATTAGGTAAATTTAGCTTGTCTTTCCCATATACTAGCACGTGGAACCCCTGTGGCAATGATGGTGTGTGGTATTTCCACTTCTGCACAGGTATCATGCATCTATAGGAGGGGTGTGTGTGTGTGTGTGTGTGTGTGTGTGTGTGCATGTGGTGAGATTTGGCTTTTGCTTCTGGTCTGAAATAGTTAACAGGGAAAATCGAAGGATAAATAATCAATTCAGGTATCTACAACAACAAGTGTTAAATAGAGACATTTGCCCTGCCCTCATTTGTGGTTATCTGCTTCAAGGCAGAGGCTGCTGCTGCTCTCTGCCTTCTTCCCTTGTGTGCTGCAGACTGACACAGGACTAAGTACATAAAAGTACTGGCAATTAGAGTGCAGCAAACCCACAGTCATCTGAGAAACCTGTAACTGTCAGCTAGATCGATGGAACTATTGAGTACTTGCACCTGAGCAAGTGAGAACAGAATTTGGTCTCCCTGAACAGAATAAACACAACAAAACCGTACCTGGCAGATATAGCTCTCCTTAGATAATTTCCAGTCCAGACCTAGGAGAATGCTCATTGATGACCAGCTAGAAAGTCTCTGAGGGGTGTGTGGCCTCTGGCTGATGCAGTGGAAAAAAAAAAAAAAAAAAAAAAAAAGCCAAACCCCCGAAGCAGGAAAAACAGTATACAAAAGATAAGAAACATTTCAATAGAAGTTTTCCCACTACATAACTTAACTTCTTCCATTGGTAAAAGAGGATAATCTTACTCAGTCTTCATACAAGAGGCATAAAACCTCTGCCAAAATTTTACTTTAAAGAAGAATGACTGTAAGATGAAAGATTTCTGGGAATGTTAGGAAATATGGCATTTCATCCCACAATAACATTGCATATTTCACTGATTTCTCTAAGGAGGCTTTCTGACATTAGATATATTCAGTAAACTCCACTTACCTACTGGTGGCACCACTTGTGAGTCAGTTTGCTGGTAGCTCTGGGAGCAAGATTATTTATAAAGAAAATGAAGCCAACACAGTCTTTGCGTAAGGGAAAGATTGGAACATCTAAATCAAAGAGGACGACAGTTGTTTCATTGGCATAACCTTGAATTAGGGCCTCTTTAAAATAAATCATCCACTGTCTCTTGAAACATTTATAAGAAAAAATAAAAAACTGCCCAATCAAAGGGAAAATATTCTGTTTCATATGGATTATCTTTTCAGCTACTCCTCTTTATAACCTCCCTTCCTAATATTTGGAAGGAGGAGTGTGTAAATTACAAAAAGATCATGGGCTATATTATAAATAGTATTTAAACACTCAGGTAGATTGTTGAGATGGTATAAGATGTTTATTGCCATCAAGATCATTGTTACTGTCTTTCCTTTCAAATTATCATCTCTGCTAAAGACAAAACTGGTGCCTGAACTGAAAAGGTAGCAAGGTAGAGAGAACTCAGCAGCACCTAAATCCAACTGCACCAGTCTGAATAAACATAATTGATCATTATAAAGATATATACTTCAGGTCATGAAGGTAAAAAAGCTGTACTGAGCTTTAACACTATTCCATGAAGATGTGGTCTGCCCTCTTACTGAAGCAAATGGGAAGGAATAGCATAAGTGAGTTACCCTAGGGAAAGACTTCACATTTGGATCTATTAAACAGCAATTAAATTCCAATGCCCAAAAGCAGAATTATATAATTAACAGTATAAACTGAAAAATTTTGTCTTCTTCCAGGCTACTAAGGAAAAACTTAAGTCTACTTCAGAGAGGGTGAATTCAGGCTCAAGAAATGAGGATTTAATTCATCTGGGTGCAGCAGGACTGGTAAAAACATAACCCCCCAGCAATTAGCAGTTTGACAGCTCCAGTGAGAGTCGTTTGGATCCCTGGAACATAATGAGTGGAGGACAAACAGCTTAGCAACACATTTGAAGGGAGGGGACCTGAAAAAAGAAAAAAAAAACCAACCTTCAAAAGTGGAAGGTATAGTCATCATCTCTGAGTGTCCTTCAGATTTTCAAGGAGAAGAAAAGTGTCTCATTCACTCTTCATCCTCAGTTGTACACAGGTTTGATTTTAACTTCCTTTTGTTTAGACCAACTGAACTTGCTGAGTGCCAGTATGATACACAGAAATGATTAAATAAAATAAAGTCAAGAAGACAGCTGGTGTCACAGGAGTGCAGAACATTTGTTTACTGTTTTTTTACTTGCATTGTGCAGCATTTGAATAACCTCTTTCAAATATAACTGGTTATGGTCCTTGCAGGAGCCAGCTTCAGGAGCACTCATTCTTTATATTGTCAGGCAGAACCCATCTTATGAATTCAGGTTCTTTGCACTGCTTTACACATGAAGACACTCATTAGGTGCCTCAAAAGTTGTGAAGGCCTTCACTCCTTGTGCTGTGAATTTTTGTTCTACACTAAGAGTGCAGTATGCAGCCTAATAATACACTGTATGCACAAAAAATTCTGTACCATAAGCTGTGATAAATAATTAATAAGCAAAAGTCCATAGGTTCAGACTTGCATTTTATTCTGGTTACAGAGAAAATAAACACACTGGAGGCACGGAGAGTGCTTCATTCAGCCTTAGGCAACAAGTAAGTTTGGAAGCAGTCTGAACTGAGAATGAAGTGAGGAGTCAGAACTCACAATAACAATGTTTAGTCAGAGAAGTTGTGGATATCCCATCATTTGAAGCGTTCAAGCCCAGGTTGGATGGGGCTCAGAGCAACCTTGTCTAGTGGAAGGTGTCCCTGCCCATGGCAGTGGGGTCAGAACTAGATGGTCTTTAAGGTCCATTCCAACCCAAACCATTCTGTGATTCTTAGTAAAATAAAGACGTGAGCTTAACACTCCAGTATGTCCTAGTCAGCATTTCAAATACTCCTGTTCAGGTGTAATGGGAATGCCACCCCAACCAGCCCAACAAAGCTGGGACTGTAGGTGTGTGAGGCACAACACTGTGCCCCCAACTCTACCTGCAGCTCACAGAGCCCTCTGTGATCTCCAGGATCACATCAAGTGCAAAGCAGGAGCAGTAGGAAAGCCCGAGATGCATTTGCTGTACTTTGGAGCTGGCCACAGCCGCTCTCTGCTGCTCAGCAGAGGTGTCCCATGCTATGGATAAATGCACAGGGAATGTCTGAGGATGCACGACCATAGCAAATAGGAAGGTCAGTGTTTATCAGAGTTTTATTCTGAAATGTGCTTGTGGGCATTTAGAAAAGGGGTCAGAGGTGAGAAATAAATTAAAATGACCTGTGATGAGCCACCTACCTAAGCATAAATCACTACAGTTCTAGATCTGGCAGATCAGTTTTTCTATGTTAATTCTTGAATTTTCTGTTTTGCTTTGTGAAGGGAAGGTATGTAAATAGGAAAGGATATGTCAGAGAAAGGCCAAGAGTTATTAACTTTTTTTTTACTATGTAATATTCAAAAAAGGTGTACTACGATGAATTGCAATGAAAAAGCAGCTAGAATTGCATGTCATAAATAAAAAATGAATTCCTGTTATCACACTGCATAAAATTTATTATTTCTATTTATTGAGCCATTAAAGCAGTAGATTACTTTTGAAGGTTGAAAAATGCAAAATACTTAGAGAATGACCTTATCACCTGAAAAACTTGCTACAATGATTTTTCCAGATCTGTGCTTAAAAAACTATAGCCAATTCAACAGTTACATTGCATGTGTTTTCATCCCACTGTGTTTCAATTTGAAAGAGCACTCTGGGAAATAAATAGTATTTTCAGGACATGTGAAGAGAGTAAGGGATCTAGAAATTGCAGCAGTAGAGAGCTCTATAAATAGTCCAGGCTTTCAAGGAGGAGACAGAATCAGTAGTGTTGCTTAGAAGAAGGGTGAGTGAAAAATGTGACCTCAGAAGGGTCAAGAAAAACGCAAATACTGTTTCCACAGCATACACTTTTTTTTCCATCTAGTATGCAGGGAATACATTAACTGCAGTTTATTAGCTATTAAATGCTTAGCAAAATCTCAGATTCTGTAGCCATGACCTTTAACAAAACAAGCAAGTGTGGATTTAGCCTGCCATTTGATTCTTGCTACACAGCAGATCTGTTAGGCCAGATTTTTATTCCATGCACTTTTCAACATGCTGTGCAAAGTTGGAACTTTGCAGAAAAGGCAACTATTAGGCTAGTCTGTCATCAGAAAGTAAACAATGATCTTTTAGGGACAGATGGCTAGAGAAAACATTAGCAGAAGAGGTTTATCTCAAGCAGAAGACAGTCTAATTGTAAATTGGTAAATCAGAAATATGTAAGTATTTGCAATTTTATTACTAGTAATCCAGTATTTGCACAAAGATGCCACCAATGATTTTTTCAGTGACTTGTAGTATGAAAGCAAAGCAGTTTTAGGGAGTTTCTGGAGGTACACTGGTAATGAATTCATCCCTGAGGCAGTGCCATATGGCCAAACAGAGCTCCAAGAAGAAAGGATTCAGCCAACTTTTTCAGATGTTAGCATGTTTGATCATGCACACTGAAATATAGAAAATGATAAAAGATGGGATTAGAATGCCGGTAGAGGGTTTTGGGTTGGTTTTCTTTTTTGATGAATCTGGGCTTTTTGATCAATTTTTCTAAAAGGAATTGTCTATGAACTTTTGTTAAATCCTACAACATAATCAAGGAGTGTATTAAACTCAGTACATGTGGGACTTGTGTGGTCTACTTAAATGTTAATATTTACTTATTTATAAATAATTTGATTTGCTATTTTTGTATTGTGCTGTTGCAAGTGTTTTGGGTAGAAGGTTGCTATTCAACAAGAAAGATTAGTTAGGTTTTAAAAGGAAAAGCTGGCATTGCTTTTTCCCTAGGAGATGATTTTCATGCATGTAGTGTATTGATCAGGTTCTACTCAAATACTGCTATTCAAGGTGACCAAAACAATTTTCCATGAATGGAAAACATTTTCCATTCAGTCAATAGTATGTCAGGGGAATTTAGTAAGCTTATAAAAAACTACATTAATTTCTTCACAAGTGCGAATGAGAACAGCCGAAAGGAATACATGTTTTTTTAAGAGTGATTTGCTTTCTAGTATAATTTTCCTTTTTTGTTTCCTAATTAGTTTGTTTTCCCTGTGTTTTCTCTTTATGGAACTTTTGGAGGACATTCTAACCATAGAAAACCTAGAGGAGACAGTTGTTAATTTCATTATCCACTATCAAAACCAGTATTTTGTTATTTTCACTTTCAAAAAGCAAATACTGTGACGCTTCTCAATTTATGAATTTATTTCTATGAATAACTTTATTTCCACGATTATCTCCCATTTATTTAAGCTCCTGAATTTTTTTTCTTTTTCTCACTAATTTTGCTTTTGCAGTACTAGCAACAAAATAATTTCTCTTGATGTAGTTTGGAGTGAAAGCCATAATAATCAATACATTTGCCTTAAAAAAATAAACATAACCTTAATTTTTCATTACCCTTAGATAAATGACAACATTTATCTGTAGATTTGGGTCATTACACTTGTCAAAAAGTATCTGTAAATATGGTAAAAAAACATAAAGCTCTCCAGTTTTATATGAATTCAGAACCAATAAAGACTTCAAGACAGATAGGAATTCACTTTTGTTGGAAAGATCCAGTCATTCAGTATTCAAGAGGAGCCAATACCTCAGAAGGAAATATCTAGAGCTCTGCATTCTCCTCCTTTAGACCCTTCTACAAGGCAGGAGACCTTCCCTCTTCTCCTTCTAGCCTGGTTTATGACTAGCATTGCTAATGGCACACTGCGGCACACATCAGGCAGCTTTGGATCTGAAATTCAGATCCCTCGGGATGATTTGCTTCTCTGACCATCCCTTGTCTGATGGGGAGGAGGTTTTAATGCCTAATTGCAAAACATGAGCCATCTTAAGAACAGCAAAATGAAGTTTCATGTAAAGTGATAGCGTCTCAACTGGGATTTCTAGTTAGCTATTAACAAGCAGAAATTCAAAGTTTAGTAATTGTAGTTAATTTTTAGAGAAAGTTCACAAACTTCAAAATAATTTGCATAGTGAGATAAATATAATGCAACATGAGAAGTTTCTTGATTTGAAACTTAATATTATATATGACTTATTTCTCATTTTAAAAAAATCTCTGAAGAAATCTAAATTTATAAATAAAGCTTTTACATTTGTACTTTCTCTCTAGATAGAATAAGAAATATTAATGGATTTTACGCTAATTAAAATTAACAAATAAAAACGTGGGAGGAAGTAACTGTATAGACAGGGATAAATACTATGAAGAAAACTCTACGATTTCAGGCCAGTGAAACAATCTGTCTATTTTTTGAAATCTCTGTCAGAAGATTCAGAGACTGAGGAATGACTTCAGCTGTTTTAACTTTTCTTTCTTACTTTAGTCTCAGAAAAATCTTGAGCCCCAGGGCACTCAGTGGGACTGTCTGAGGGCAAGAGCAGCAGTTTGTCTGTTGTTTGTTCTGAGCAGGAGGGGCAAAAGTGCAATCCTTTGATAAAGCAAGGCTGAAGAACTCCTTTCATTTTCCTTCTTTCCTTTTGTGCAGAGGGCTTGTGGCAGGCTGAAAAAGCATCCCTACAATCCTAGGGCTGTCGGTGCAGTTAACCTGACCACCTCTAGAACATTTTGTTCTATAAAGTGTTGATTTATCTTTGTGTCTGAAGCTTTGATAGTGGAGTTAAGCTGACAGTGGAGTTAAGCTTGAGTGGGAGGAGCAGCTTTGAAGAAGGGAATAAAGCAATTTAAAATATGACCTCCTAGTGTAGTGAATGGGTAGGTGAAGGAGGGTTAACTGGAATGCCAAAGACAGCTCAGTTTTTACAATTTTTATATCACTTAAACCTCAAAAGGCAGACAGGGGAAATTTCTGAATTCATGTACTTTTTCTGGTGGCCATCACACTGATAAAAATCAAACTGTTTTTTTGATAAAAATAAAACCATTTTCCAAATGGATTTTTGAAAACAATTTGTCTGGGCAGTCTCTAAATGTGTTGGTAATTATTGGTTCTCTTCTTTTACTTTGGATATTTTTGACGTCTTATTTTTCTTAAATTGAATTTCTAGCCTTATGAATCACGTAATTTTTTAAAATACTCTTTGTGTACTTTCATATTCTGTTTAGTGTGAAGTGGTTAGTGCCTGAAGTAAATGCTTACAATTTTTGACATGCAAAGAACAGAGATAATCAATACAACAGCTTTGTCTATTGCTTTTTCTCTTCTAAGACATTGATATTTGGCTTATGTTTCAGTTTGGAAATTGAAGAAAAAACCTATTTCTTCACACATTTGTAGATGTTTTTCCTCTGACTATTAATTACTCTATAGCATGCTTTTATTGAATGCTTCATTTGTTTAGTGTCACAGAAAATCAACAAACACTTGGATTGTGTTCTCAATCTAGTTTGTATCTACCTGCCTATTATTCCCACTAAACACATTTCCTCCAAACAATGTTTGGTTATCTGTTATATATAATTGAAAAGCCTCTTATATTGTTCATTTGTCATTCTCAGCCATGCGTGGGTACTGAGACTTGGAGCAAAAAATTGAACGTGTTTGCATCAGTAAATTGAATTTTTTGTTCTTGTACTAATCTTCACTAATCTTGTACTAATCTGGCATTTAGGCTCAGTAGAAAAAAAAATAGAAAGAAAAAAGGAGAGACTCTTTCCTTTTCCCCCATTTAAAGAATCTTATATATATGTTGTCAAGGGATTGTAGCCCCCTAATCAGCAGGCACTCTTTTTGATGCGATTTGGTTTTATTGTATTTTGTTTCCCCACGGGCTTGTGTCCATTTAGATACAAGATTGTCAAGGTTGAGTGAATATTGTTGTTTATGGTCTCTCGTCAGCCCTGGGGACTGTGTTCTAAATGTAATTAAAAAAAAAACCCACAAAGAAAGCAAACACTAGAAATGTAGGGATTCTTGACTTTTAGTCTGGCTGTTACATAGAATGAGTTTTCAGCACTAAGCCACTTATAGGTGGCAAATGGAAAAAATTTCCTGGATCATTACATGTGTTTTACTAGACTTAAACTATAGTGAAGGGAAGTGAAGATCCTGTAAAATGAAAGATCACTGCAATTGGTGAGAAGGTCTCCAGGACTGCTTTTGGAACAAAACCATGACAGCCTGCACAATTCCTGCTAAGCTGCCTGTTGGGGTCCAAGGCAGCCTGCAAGCAGAGCCACAGCTGGGACAGTTCCTGATCGTAATGAATTTGGCTTTTTAATTTTCATTTTGCTACATTTTAATTTAAATTTAATTTTATTTTACAATTTAATTTTAATTATAATTTTTCTGCATTTGATGGGCTTACCATTGACATGTAATAGAAGAAGAGGAAATGAAGTTTCTTTCTGTGTTTTCAGCCAGAAAGTTGAGTAAATGGGCTAGAAGAGAGGCCAGGCTGTTCTCAGCATCCACCTCTTTCCCACCAATGGGCAGTGCAACTGAATCACCATAAAGGAGCACAAGCAGTTGGGATTTTCTCCACAGCTCATTCGTTTTGTTACAATTTGTATGCAATGTGAACACAGAAGGTGCTTGTGAAATGGGTTTGCCATGGCCAGGGAAATATTGGCACAGGTCAACTGTGATCTTAAAGTTGTTGAATTTTAAAAAAAAACAGTTGAAAAAATATTTTTATAATCAAATTTATTACGTGAAATAGCTAGAATTGAAACAATTCTAAACACATTCAAGAAGCAGAAGAGTGAAAACATCCGTAACAATCACATTGATTTAACACAGAATTCCTGTAGCTTGCCATTCATGTTTGATCTTCGATGTTTTGTAATAAAAAGTGCTATCTCCTTTGCCTTTTTTTTTTCAGAAAACCCTTTGCTTCAGCAAATTACTTGTGCTTTAACCTTTCTTCTTATCCCAGGGCTGCTAAAGGACTATCTGTATTGGCTCTTAGCAGAGCTTGAAATAGCTTGTTCTTTATTCAGAAAGAAGGTGTATAATTACATTAAGACTGAACAATGGAATAGTTCAGAAATGGAAATAATGAACAACAAGAACAGCAACAAAAATGTGTGCAGTTTGACACATCTAGTGTACTGATCATGAAAATTATTTCTATTTAGAGTTATTAAGAATTACTCTTCCATACTAATTTGTTTATGGAATACAAGGCTAAAGAGAGAAACGTCAAAATATGACAGTAAGGAACAGTGCATAATGAATCAAAATGTTATTTAAACTCAAACTTTGAAATAATTTTAATTGTAATTATCACATTTTAGTATAATGATATTGCAAAAGTGAGAATGATTGCATTTTGACATCCATGAGAGATTCATATTTCTGTGAATGCTTATGCAAAGCTATAAATACACCTGAGGGTAATTTTGGTACCAGAGTCTTGCTAAAAACTGGAGCTGAAGGAGCTTTATTATTTTTCCATTAAGAGGAGTCTGCACCAGGTGAGGAAGTACAAAATGTTCATCAAGAAAGATTTTGAAAACAGAAGTGAAATAGCTGGTCATTATGCTAAGAAAATGAAGAGTGTCTTAAAAAAAGATTCCCGTAGATTATGCCCATTTCCTTTGTATTTATAAATCTGTTCACTTTGTAAAAGCAGAATTGCCAAGGGCATGATTTGGCATGCAAAACATTGAACAAAAGCAAAAGTTTTCATAAGCTATGCTTTGTGGGATTTATAACAAAAACTGTTGCATGTAAAGTCCAAGGCTTCACTGCTACTAAACTGAAAAACATGGAGATAAGTATTGCCATAAATGCAGACTATCCTCTAGGAACCATTAGGTTGTTGCCTAAAATCATATTTAGAACATGAGCAGTGGTGCAAAGATTGCTCAAGAAGTCGGTAAAACCACAGATGGCAAATACAACTGTTTAACAATTTGGCACAGAGTGTTACAAATAGGCATCATTTTCCAAACTGCCCTACTTGTCAAGTAATTGCCAAAATATGCAATATCTAGAGATATGTACAAAATATTCTTCAACTTTAGTCTGGTTACACAGAGTTGAACAAATATCAGAATGAAACACCAGATTCTAGCTCATTTATCCAGGCTACAGGAGAGGGAGACCAGGGATGATCTGAATACAGGCACACAAGTTAGCAGTTTCAAAGTAAAGGGTTTTAAACATCTGACCAAAGGACAGAAGCCCAAAGCTGAAGATGAATGTATTCAGATACTCATTTTCTTTTTTATAGTTAACAAGAGGTATGATGTGTGAAGGGTAAAGTCTTAAATAAAATTTAAATCTATGGCTTGCACTGTGCAGGGTGCCAGAATGCATGGCCCTTGCAACATGGCTTAATTACTAGCTATTGTTCTAATCAGTGATAGTAACCATAAACATGATATTCTCAGAGGTGTTTAGCCATTGATTCTAATGGAAATGAAAACCTGAGTGCATTCCACTTGACACAAAGTCCATTGTCAGAGTGATCTCTGGGCATTTTGCAATGGGCATTCCTCCAGCAGCAAATCCTTTATGCAACACAGAGAACAAGCAAGTGTTTGCTCTGCAGTGGAAAAGTCTAGAAGCCACCTACTTTTACACATTTCACTTTAATTATTAAGACTAATTATTTCTCTGCTTATTCTCTAGAACTCTGCTCTAGGCAAAGATTGCCAAATAATATGAATAGTCACTTGAAAATATTCTAGACATTTCCAGCCTAGTGGAGTTTAAATAGTCTTTACAGATCTCTAAAAGTAGGTTTCTGAGGTCTTTTTTCCCATGTTATAATAAAGTATCATTTTACAAAATGTAGAGTTCCCTAATATACTAATTTGAAGCATGTAACTATTTTTGACTTTTGACATTGTAGCTTTGATAAGCACTTGTACATCGATTTTGCACTGAATGTCTTATTTTGACTTTGCAGTCTAAACTGTCCCTTGAGCAGTGTGGTAGCATTTGTGACCAGACATGGGGCTGGGATGAAGCTGATAGTGGGCTGCAATGACTTCATTCTGTCGTGAACTGAGATGCCTGTATGGAGCATTTGATGTGTGAAAGGCATTTTTCAAGCTTTCTGGTAGATAAACATTTCTACTGGAAGTAAACAACCTCCAACCCCTCTTGGGACTGATTATTAATTACTCAATGGGATAAAGTCACAGTATTATTAATGGGAAACTGTGCAGATTAACTCTGGAAGATTCAGGAGGAAAAGAGGATTGAGCTTCACATATTAGTTTTTAAGCAGACGTGGAGAGCTGGGGAATATTTCTGTGCTGTAGTGAGGAGAAGAACTAAATTACTACATGGGGAACTACTGGTTGCTGGTAACACCAGTTTTCTTCCCCTTCCACTAATTCTTGCTTCTTTGCCAACCAGATTTTTGTTACAGATGTCAGATTTTTCCCTGCTAGATTGTGTCTTTGAATTGCTGCATTTGCTTAATCAAACCCTTGTGTCTAAATGGATTTATGTGCTCATTTAAGAGACAACCTCTTTGATTGCTTTCTGTTGTAGGGAGAGGTATACAAAAAATATAATTATGTGACCTCCTGTATCAGGCTGTAGCTGGCACATGAGATATGATTGCAGGCAGAAACAGGCTCATCCTCTCTGCATTCGTGTCCACTTCTTGATTAGAAGCAAAAGGTATAGATTTATGCAGAATCTAATTGAATATCTTCAGTTTGGAGTTGATTTGCACATGATTGGCTAGAGAAACAGTCAGAATTGGTCTGTGTCTGTCTGGAAGAGCCTGCTCAGACACATTCACCATGATTCTTGCGTGAAGATTCTTTCCTCCTCGATAGACTAAAGCCTATGTTGTAGGATGCCCAGGCTTGATTAACAAACCAAAACAACAACCCACCCACAACAATTCAAATCTCTAAGTAGTGGGGAATTGCTGGCTGTTTTCTAGTTTTATGCTTTTTATATATGCAGTTATACCTAGAGCAGGATCCCACCGGACTCAAAGGATGCAGCTGTGGAGCACAAACAAAATCCAAGTAGAATGTGCAAACAGAAAACTGTTGCTTCTTCTCTGTGTGTTTCTAATTCTTGTTGAAGCCTGGTAAATGAATTGCTTTTAATCAACATCATAGGCTATTACTTAGTATATTGAATATTTTTTAGAAGTATAATTATGGCAAGTCAGATCAGAATAGCTGAGATGCACAAGGAGCATAATGAAAAAAGCACCCCTTTTCCTAATGTCTCTTGGATCTGGTAATCAAGGTGTGATATTTCATAAGTGTCATTGTAAACATATATAAATAGCTCAAAAAAGAAGAAAAAACTTCTTTGAGGTAGTGTCACAACAGCAAAATAGGAAAAAGAACAAGCATCTAGTTAATTAATAACATTAGATAATTACAGAATTTTTGGTTTGTGTAAATTCTCTATCATTTGTTCTAACACTGCATCAATTCTCTATTATATCATAAGAGGGTGACAGATTATAAATCTGTTATTAAACAGTTATAGCCTTAGACCTTTCAAAGACATCTTTTGTGGACTCAATAGCAATTATTCTACTAATACAGCAGAGTTGCACTGATAGTTGGTTTGGCTAGCTCCATTAAAACTACAAAAAACCCTCAGAAAATAAGGCTAACTCCTCTGTTCCCTGGTCCCAAGGCAGAAAGATTTACAGCTAATCTGATTTAAACAGGTTACTTTTCTAACCTCTTATCAAACCCTTTTATTTCTATGTATGTCATAACCCCTTTAAGTGTTTCCTCATATGTGAATTAAATTTCTTTTGTTGCAAAGTCAGAGTCATATAGAAATAGCATGATTTGAAAATGGAAATTGTGTTTTGACAGACTTGTTCTAACAGAACAATTACTTTTTCAGACTAACTGCCTGCGTTTTTGCTTTCATAAGAGAAAAATGTAAAAAGAAATAAGGGCAATCAATGAACTGTGTATGGTTTTGATACTGAGGGACTCAAAGCATCCTGTGAGAGTTTTAGGCCAGCCTTTTCCTGATCCTATTTCTTTGGATGGGACAGGCTCTTCTGACATACAACAGTGTTGTAATTGTGGGTAAGTAATTGAATACCACACACTGTTTCTAGCCATTTTGCCTCTGCAAACGCATTAATTTAATTTTCCAGGGGTATTAGAAGCAGTCTAGAAACATGACCGAAAAAGACTACAACTTAAACATATATCAAGTTCACTCCCCTACAACAGAAGGAAATCAAGGACAGTACATCAGGAAGTCACATATCAATGAATGTTTTTTGTCTCAGATAATAAAACATTTGACTTTTCTCTGACGGGAGGGTTTTGACTGCTATGACTGAAAACACGACCACTGAAAAATCTACCATGGAAGAGAGCATGAGAGCTCAGGGGATGGTTGGTATGTTTGCACCGGCACACAGTCAGAAAAACAACAGTCCCAGAAAGCACTTTGTACTCAGGGATGCCAAAGAACTGATAGTAAAACAAACCATCCAACCCAGCAGACATCCTCCATCCGTTGGAGAAGTCCAGTGTGTCACCTGACATCTGATGCTATCTGTGTGCGTGTGTGTGGGCAAGCTGGGGTGATGGATGCACCTGACCCCCTTAACTAAACTAGCAATAGTTTGGTAGAGGCTCCAAAGGAGGTAAAGGCCTGGAAGACAGGCCAAGAATTCCCTAAGAAAGTCCACAAAGGGGCAGAATGGTCATGGTTCCTCATTATGTTCTGGGTTGAGATGCACCACGATCTTGTGCATTGGCAGCATGTATGGATGTGGGGCTTGGGCAATAAGGTCATGAGGATGAGAAAAGGGAACAAGCATAATATAAACATGCTGGGATTTCCAAATGAAGGGTCTGAGACACTGATGCCTTGGAAAGGCTGACCTGGAATAGGGACTAGACAGAGCTAGAGAATAAAATGGGTATTTGGTAAAAGGCTTTTAAGGGTACGCCTTGGGCAGTGCAAGAGCCTGGCCAGGGCTACACCCAAGGTGGACCCAAAATGGTCACAAAATGGATGACTGGTCACAAGGTCTTACACTTTTATAAGTTTTGATCCATTTGCATATTTGGTTTAATTGTCCAATTACAGCTTCAGATTATCAGGTCTCATCTTTGTTTTCTGTCTTCAGTCCACCGTTTATGCTTTTGGGCCTGAAAATTTGTAACAGTTGTCCTTGGTCTCCATCTGGAAAAGGATTTGTTTTGCCTACCTACTCTGTGAAGAGAGCTTACTAAAACTTAATGTGAAGCTCAGAACTACACCTCTAGGCAGCACAGAATCTGGAAAACATGAAAGCTAAAACTTAGGACATCAACAGATGTTACACTGTATAGTTGTCTCTTATGTGGTGCTATATTGGGTTTCAGTGCCAAAGTTTTAGTCTTAGAAGAGATCAGGAGCTGCCTGCCCCCAGGTTGGGCAGAGCCAATTCCAGATGGCTCTAAAACAGATCATGGCTGGCCAAGGTTGAGTCCATCAGTAATGCTCGTGACATCGCTGTGAAAACATATTTAGGAAAAGGGCAAATAATGCTGTGCAGCAGCTGTGAGAGAGAAGAGCAAGAAAAATGTGAGAGAAATTGGTTTCTTCCCCTGTGAAGTGGTGTTGATTCACATTGCTCAAATCACCTCCCAGGAGCTCTGAAGATTCCAGGATTAAGCAATATGTGATCTGATCACTGACTCTGAGAATATTGGTGCTGCCTGAACCATGACACTGTAAAAAGGAACTTCGAAGGAGCAACAGATAGTGTATAATTTATCTTGCAAAAGATTAACTTTAGCCTATTAATTTCAGTTTGTGGATGCATTTGTATATGTCATGAGTTTATAGGAGGGTAAAGGGAAAATAAATGTTGTTCCGTCTTCTGCCTGCTAAGCAGTATAGTGATAAAATATTTGTTCAAATTACAATGATTGCTAAATAGATCAGAGTAGATTATATCCTATCCTGTATGAGCAATACTGCACCTAAGGTTTTTTTGTTGTCTTTTTTTTTTCACTTTTTTTTTTTTCCCTGAAAAACATTATTATACAGAGAAAAATAATTATTTCCTTGTTTACAAAGGTTCATGTGTTTTGGCACCAGAAAGCATCCATTATCTATTTTAAAACTGTGTTTCAAGGCAAACTAAGTAATGACTCAAAGATCATGGGAGAGCATCGAACCTCATGAAGCACTTGCAAATCATAATTTATGTAATAAGGTTAAAAAATTAGAAGGTGTTCTAACTAACAACATAATCATAGAGATGAGATACTTGCCTGCAATTTTCATTGGTAACACCAGAATGAATTATCTCTGATTATGACTCAAGCAAGCAGAAGAAGAGGGGGTTTAATGTTAAACTGCAATGGGTAAAAATTGGGTTAAACATTAGAATCAGGGTTTATGAAGTCCTGAAGAGTGCAGTGCTTTATTGTGACAATTTATACTGACATCAGAATTAGTGATTAAAAAAAAAAAAAGGTGACACTTCTCTCTGTCTCTCTTTCTGTGAGGTTCTGCCTTTTTTTGTGTTTTTTTCTTCAGGAAAATCACAGAACTGTTTCCTGCAGATTATTCAAATCAAACCAGCTATGACTTGATCACTAGGTCAGAATCATAACAAAGTCAGAAATAATAAGAATAGCATCAGCTTGGAGCACAATTATCAGTTTCTATGAGATTTGACACAGTATTATTCCTTGGACAGGAACATATACGCTGAAGCAAAGGAACAGAGGCCTGATCTTTGCTTGAAAGAGCAAATATATATCTAGAAAAGAAATAAAAAAAATACAAACAGAGAGAAAAATTTATTAATTAGGGAAAAAAAAAGATGCCAACAACCCAATTTTTCTTTTGTAGAAATATAATGCCTTTGTCTGGCAAGCAGCAGCGGAGGTCATCTGAATTGGCCCCTTGCTCAAAGCAGGGTTAATGTAAATCTGGTTGCACATTGCAACCTGCAGTGCTCAAGGCTGTGTCCAGCAGAGTTTTGAATAGATCTGAGCATGGAAATTTTACAGCCTCTCTGGCTGACTTGTAACAGTGTTTGGCTGCTCCAATTTAGACATATTTGTAATGTATGGGACCAAAAGTCCATGCAAGGGATACATACAGTGGTGCTTAACTGTCTTGAGAATTCATCTCAGACAGTGTTACAATCCTGTCCATGAAATGATGAAATCCAGCATGGTAAGTAAATAATTGTGTTCTAGTGGTAAAGTGGTAAATCTTTTTTGAATTTATTGTTTTATGAGTGTGAACTGAGTTGAGACCAAATATATGAGGCAAAAGGAAGCACCAGCAAATTTTTAAATAAATATTTGTCTAATCTTTTAAAACTCTTTTTTATTAGCTTGGTTAACTACAGAATGCTAATAACCAGTGTTCAGGCACTTAACAGCTAGTTGTATGGATTTTAGCCAATACGATTACTACCACTAAATCATAGTAAAGAATATAGATACATGAACTTCCTTCATAACATTATTTCCCCAACTAAATACATGCAAACAGTTTTAGGGTCAATACTTAGTTGTGAGTTGGTAAAGAAGAATTTTTAGGCACATACAAAAGCTTATTCCTTTAGGATGAGATATAATCCTTACTGTGAAACATTCTGGGATTTCCTACTAAAATTACTTTTTAATGTCACAGAAAAGCAACTGAAATGGTTATTTTTATATATGTAACCCTGCAGAAAACCAGTTCCCTAAAAGCAGAAATGATAACAGAGTTCAGAAATGACAAACTGTCTTTACCTCAGTAATGTATTAGCTTTGAAGTTAATTCCACTTAAACGTTTAAAACATAATACTAACATTTAAAAACATTTAAACATTAAAAAAAAATACATTCAGGAGAGAAAAACATTACAAGCTTCTTTACTGCTTTTAATCACACATCTAACACAAAAGTGGTTTCAAATAAGTCATTAAAGCACATATTGCAATGCTAAGCATTTTGCAATGAGGCCATAAATCTTTAGCTCATCAATGAGAGGCAGCAAAGACCTGACAGCAGCCACTGCCACTGAGTGATGCTGAGCTGCCAGTGGGATGCAGCAGCGTGCAAACAGGGGCTGAGATGTCTCATGCTCTCAGATGGGTGCTCATCCACTTGGCTATGTGGCTTTCTGTGGGTGTGTGGCATTTACTTGCACAAAATGGAAGAGAGGTGCTGAGAGGAGAGGCTTAGACAAAATCCAGCACAGGATATAAAAAAGTCTAACCTAGCTGCCAAATCATTGTTTGTATGTGGCAGAGGGTCTCCTGTGTGCCCCCTGAAAAGTGCCTGGCTTTGTTGCCTCAGTTGATCCCTGAACTTTGCTGCTGATCAGCTGAACTGCCAACACCCTCTGCACAGGTTTCTGGAGATCCCTGCTATGAGCAGTTGTCACGGCACTAAAGGCTGGATGAGGCAGCTGAATCTCTAGAGCAGAACAGAGCAGAACAGAACGGAACAGAACAGAACAGAACAACAGAACATTTCAGCTGGAAGGGGCCTACAGCAATCATCCCATGGGACTACTTCAGGGGTGACCAAAGGTTAAAGCATATTTTTAAAGGCATCCCCAAATGTCTCTCAAAACCAACAGGCTCAGAGCATTGGCCACCTCTCTAGGGTGTTTGACCAGGCTCCAGTGTTTGACCATCCTCTCATGAAGAAATGCTTCCTAATCTCCAGTCTAAGGCTTCCCTGGAGCAGCTTTGAACCATTTCCATGTGTCTGATCATGGAATACCAAGGAGAAGAACTCAGTACCTCCCTCTCCACTTCTCAGGAAGCTGCAGAGAGCAGTGAGGTCTTCCCTGAGCCTCCTTTTCTCCAAACCAGACAAACAAAAATTCCCTAGCCTCTCCTCACAGGTCCTGCCTTTCATCTGTTTCATCAGCCTTGTTGGCCTTCTCTGGATGAATTCAAATACCTGAACATCAGGTATTCATAGCAGCTTTTAAGAGAAATCAACTTCTTAAATTGTGGGACCCAGAATTGCACACAGAGATAATCCAATTATTTTGGGTAGTGTCTCTGAAAACCTTACAATCATTTTAAAATTTTTAATTCCACAAATTTCTGGTTAAGTGTTGCTGGGCATGAACGCAGTGATGTGAACTTCCTGTCCAGAAGTGACAAAATAAAAAAGATTTTTTGATATGATTTAAAATGCTCGGGTTTTTTTGCCTATTGTTTCAAATTACAACCTTATCCACTCAGCCTGTCAGGCACAAAAAGAAAAACACAGTTGGTTAATATGATAGCCTAAGTTTCTAGGTACTGTTTTCCCTCTCTTAGGAATAAACCTGAGATTTAATATTGTTGCTTTTGTTGCAAGGTCTAACTGGTTGTCATTTTCCAGCTGTTCCCAGCTAGGGGAGTCAGGAACCGTCAATTGACTTGGAAGAATTTTTCTCTCAGACATCTTACTCTGCTTCAAGTTTGAGACATTCAATATTTATCCTACCAGGCAGAGGCAGATATAAGAGAGGGGAAAAAACCACATTTGTTAGAGAGTAGCTGTTGTGCCTTAAATTTTTGAAGAAATTCCTGGAGACTAATCATTAGAAATGAACAAGTAGCATGAATTTTAACTTATAAACTACCAGTTTATCTGGCATTTCTTTTGAGAATAGCCCTTAATATATCAGATTGCTCAAGTTTGGGAAGAGTCATTCTCAGTCTGGAGCTGGAGAAGGGGAAAAGGTGAACCAGTTGCACAAACAGAGATGCTACTATTATTCTAGATAGTTGTGTAAGATATCTCTTCAGGTCCCCACTTGCAACTCCAAAAGGAGGCAGTTCTAGTGTCGTACCTGGCATACCCACCAGCCCACCCATCAGATGTTGTGTGTGTGTGAGTGTTGGGTCTCAGATGACAGAGAGCACCCATGTTTAGGCACCTGATCCCTGCTCTAGGATGCTAAAGCCCACCCAATGAATCAGGTGAGCTGTTCGAGCCCTCCCAACAGACTTACCCAGCTTCTGCCAGCTGAGCATCCCTCTAGGATACACTGGACCAGCCACTGACTGCAGTGGAAGTGCAGACACATTGTCTATACATAAATACCAATCCTCCAAATGGCTGCCCTGAAATATCTGAATCTAGAGCCTCTAGGAGCTAAAGCCCACCTATACTGAGGCTTATCCAGAGTGTCTCCCTGGCAGCTGTAATAGTTTTGGCTGGGTTGTTTGCTCCTTATCTCTTAGAGAGACTTGGATACACCTTATTTCCTGCTTTCATTGCTGTCTGTAAGAACACAGTGATTTTATTTTTTTTTCCTCCATCTATTTTATTTCTACGTGAGGTGCAGTACAATTAAATTGATTATTTAATTGTGAACAAAAAATGATAGGACTTTTCCATTAGTCTCTCTGTCTCCTCCTTGTTTTGTGTTTTCTTATTTTAAACGTTACCTTCAAAGAACTCAGTTCAAAGCTTACTTATATGATAAAATATCGGATTTTATAGTTTATTTTATCTGATAACTGTATTAACTAACTATAGTTACTTATTTTACATCCAATAGGAGAGAGGCTGGTACCCATTAAAGAAGTTCTTACTGCAGGATATTTAAATTACCTATTACACTGATTTAAATTGTCAGGTACAAATTGTGTCCACAAAGGGTGCTCTCCTCGATTTATATTCACATAGATTTCACAGCAAAACTTTGTAGTTTTTATTGGTGTTATTCAAATGAACAGTGCCTTATTCAATCAGAGATCTTGTGGAATGGAGTACTGGTATAATTTTTCACAGTGTTCAGTACAGCAATGAAAGCCGTTCCTCTCTCTTAAAGGGACATAGTTACAGACTGCTCATATTAATATTGAATCAAACGTTTATCAGACACTTGTTTTCTCCTCAACACAAAAATGAACACATCCATTCCATAGGTTCTGTGATTTAAACAGAGAAATTTACATCACACCAACACTTTCTAAATATTTTCTGCAAAAATTGCATCTGAGCTGATTTCACACATAGAAAGTGAAATCTGTATCTATCATGTTACAAAACCCCCAAACCAACCCAACAGAAAAAATCCCCTAGACAGCCAATTATTTTCTCTGCTTCAGCTGTGGCAGAAATATAAATCAGCATCCTGCATGGGATTCATTTTTTGAGTATATTCTCTTTAGCTAGAACTAGCAGAAAAATCTCTTTATCTTCTCTGTAAGTGTTATTCAGAGACAGCTGAAAGTGTTGCAGCAGGGTATACATGAAACCAGGACATGAATCTGGGCTTTTTATCATACTATTAACTTTAAATGAAACAAGTGTTAAGCATAGTGAAACAGTAGTTTACAAAGATGACAGATTTTCTGGGAAACTGTTTTCCTTTGCATATATGTTCCAACTGTCCAGCATTGGCATGAGCAGCAATTGCAGAAGACTTGCTGAAAAAAACCAAAGTGCAAGCATGCTGGACAGCAATGGAGGTAAAGAAAAAGCTGAAGAATCTGGTGGGGATTCTTTTGTGTGTGTGAGTGTTTCTTTTTAAAATTTCTTTTCTTCTATTAAATATAAAGGAATTGTAATTAGTTACTTGATCCAGGGAGCAGAAACATACAAACACAAATCAGAATATGGGAGAACAAAACTTTACAGACTGACCAAGCTGTGTCTATGCCAGCAGCAGGAGTGTCTGATGTTGTCACTGTGGTGATGTGGTGCCCATTCTGGTATCCCCAGCTTCTCCTGGGAGTGCTGGTGAAGTTGTTTGGCACTTCTGTTCTGGGCAAGTGTGCCTTAACAAGTCTCTAGCAACCAGCACATTCTGTGAAATATGATCCTACAGGTACTATCAAATCCCATTTTCACCTGGATCCAGTCAAGTCTCCTGCATTGAAAGTAAATGGAAACATTCCATTTAGTTTTGGGTTTTTTTGGTGTTTTTGTTTGTTTGTTTGTTGATTTTCCCCAAACACATCCCCATAACAGTGCTGCGCTGAAGGTGTCAGCCTTGAACAGTTTTGTCACTTCTTTTAAATCAAATTTATGTAAACTTGCTACTGAAATTATCCATGCTACTATCTCACAACATTTGGTCTGGAGGCTGTTCACAGAATAAAACAAAAGCTCCTAGAAATGTGATGAGGCACCTTTTTCTGTGAAAGACAATGGTTGAATCTCACAGGACTTTGATTCAGGAAAGACAATTTCCCTCTGATATTATTTCATCAGTTCTAAATGACACTTCCCACTTTTACTGCGGTTAACTATAGAATAAATTTTAAAAGTTTATCTGTTCAAAGAAAGATCCTATGATCTATCTGACACATAATGAGACTGTTTAGATGCCAATGTTATTTTTCAGAACCATTGTAAGAATGTTTGCAGAACCAGCAAAGCCAAGTACTTCCTTCCTCTGAGGAATTTACCTCAGCAGTCTTTTCCAAACAGCTTCTTCCCTTTTTAATTATATGGCACATCTCATGGAAGTACATAGCCAATTTTATTGTTTCTTATGTTTTACTTGATGCATATTTTGATTTCATGAACAGATGCAATAGGGAGCCTGAAGTTCCGAAGAAAGTCATATTTCATTAAAAAAAAAATTATCTATTGAAATATTGTAGCAGCCAATGCATCTAAAACAGAACCAGGAAGTTTTGGATCACTCTGCTCTGCAGCACAGCATATTTAAAGCCTCAGGAAGGAAAATTGTGGACAAATAGTCTGCAGGAGAAGAGTAGCCCGGAGAAGATTGTTGTGGTTCCTGTTTGTGAGGGAGCAGAATTTTGCATGTCCTTACACAAGATGTCTGGATGGACTCTTTCGGTAGAAATACTAAAGTGCATTGACTTGAACCTCCTCTTATGTTTTACGGTGATACAGACATCACTTAGACTTGTTCTTCTGGGCTCATTTATCCAATCTGATAGCACCAAACTTTTAATACTCATTTTTTCCCACATCTATCAAGGTCTCCCTCAAAATATTTATGTGTTGCTTTAAGAAACTTTATATACATACCTAGAAATTAAGCCTTAGTAAAGAGGATATTAATGAAGAGGCTGATTTTTTTAGGCTGATTATGACTTTGCTATGTGATGTGTTATCTGTGGGTATGAGAGATTATTTAAAAAGTGTTTCATTAACAACTCTCTACATAGAGTTTCTGCTAATAGAGCAACTGCATTAAAACCCACCTCAGCAGACAGAAGATGGTTGGTAGTGTTTTTCTCTGTGGCTCCATGGAATTGCCCTGGGCACAAGCTCTTTTCTTCAGTATCTAGAAACATGGCACATTCTTGATTTCTGTCTCAGAGTTAAAATAAGAAAGACAAATCTCTCTCTGTCTCAGGGCTTTTATGGATTATTCGTGACTAAGAGTCACTTAATTCTGCTTTTGCTTGGAAGTTGCTAGATAATTGCAAAAATAATGGGAAAGGTTTAAGTCTTCATTTTATGAGATTTCCCTTTCAGGATATATCAAAGCCGAAAAATAAATCATGGGTCTACAACTTGTGATTACAATGAAGAAATTTTACCTTTTCTTATCAGCAACTGCGTGATAGATGCATCACATAATGTAAAACCACAAGTTAGATTCAAAACTGCAGACTGAGGGAAAAATGCTGTTCAAAAAAAGCTGTTCAAATAGACAATGCCCAGTCTGATGGAATTCCAGATTATTAGATACTCCCACAATGCAGATAATAGAAAACACAAAAGTGTCATAGGGGATAAGATGGGTTTTAAATAAAATCTCAATTATGTTCCATCAGGAATTAATGTTTGTGTACTCTGTAGTGCACTTGGTACTTTAAAAAATGAAGAAATAAAAATCCCACTTTCATCTGCCTAGTAGCTATAAGTATCATTTTGAAGATTTCATTTTTGTGCAGAGCCTCCAATGTACACTTACTGAGTAATGCAACCGTGAGGGAAAAGTTAATCATGAAAGCACTTTCACTTCTTAGAAAAACCCCACTAAATCCCAGCCAGCATAGCTCTCCAGCAGCCAGTATTTACTCACGTTGGTTTGAATCCCTTTAATATTTTGACATAACAGACAGCATAAGTTAAAGCCAAGTCTACCTACCTATCCATTCATACAAGAATGATGTCTAGCTAATTGCAACTTTATGGTCTCTGTTCAGTGGTATAAGTATCAATATTATCTTGCTCAATGTGGTTCCACAATCTGGCTGACAGTCTGATCAATCTGATGGACCCACAATCTGATTTTGACATATGTGAGAAATAACTTGCGTTATTTACAGGAACATTGCTTTGCTGTTTTGTTTTAAACAGTCATGAGAGGTAAAGGTGCAGCTCTTGGCTGATGGAGTGGTGCCTCAGGTGTGAAGAACACTGGAACAAAAGCACAGAATCACAGAATCAGTGATCAAATTTGGAAGGGACCTCTGGATGTCATCTGCTCCAACCTCTCCACTAAAGCAAGGTCACTTACATCTATTTTCCAGGATCATGTTCAAATGCTTTTTGAACATCTTAAAGAATGGAGACTCCTCAATCTCTCAGGGCAAACTGTGCCGGTGTTGGGTCTCCTCATAGCAGAAAAGTGTTCCCTGATCTTCAGAGGGAATCTCCTCTCTTTCTGTTTTTGCTCATTGTCTCCTGTTCTGTTCTCCACTCTCAACCATTCCTGCATTTTTTTTTTTTTTGCATCTAAGACATATGAGTTGCCATATCTGGTTTGGTGGCACATCCCAAGGCATCTGCATGTCACTCACTAAGAGATCGAGTTCCAACATGGAACTTGTGTGCTAAGCTGAGGAGCAATCTGATAACTGTTGAACCAGATTTCAGTAAGATGAGAATGATCACTTTCCCCCCCTGCTTGTAGAAAGACTGTTAAGAAGTTTAGAGTTACTTCAGAGAAAATAGCAGCAAATAATTTGTTATACTCCATATTTATTGCAAAATTGCAGTATAAGAGATGATTCAACAAATACATCTCTTACAAAAAAAAAAACAAAAAAACCCTAAGATATTTTTAGCTGACATGGAAAATTAACCTTAGAAGTAGAAGTGCTCTTTTTTTAAGTGAACAAGTCAGGTAATGGAACAAAACATATTATGCTATCAAAACCCTCTGCTTTAAAATGCACTGTAAATCATAACAATTTTTTCCCTTATTTTATGCATAATTGCTCAGCTGAGTCCACCAACTTCCAAATCAAAACATACCCCCATACCCAGAGTAATATATGATTCCCTTTTCTGTAGTCTCACTAAACGTTCATGCCTATGCCCTTAAAATCCAAGTGGAACTTTCCTAAGAACATTCACAACAATGTGTGCTCTACAACAGTAACACTGCTAAAAAAGGCAAAGCCTTACATGTTGAATAGCAATAGTAGAAATAAAATT
>VZSR01001685.1:4066360-4102640 GCA_013398615.1 Brachypodius melanocephalos | reverse complement strand
CAAAAACAAGAACACTTTTCAGGTCAATCGTCTTGGAGTAAACTTTTTTCCAGGACTGAAAAGGAGCTTTGTGCTCTATGGCATGGGAGCTACATGACTTTAGGACATTTGGATTGTCTTTTATTACCCATCATAATGGTTGAATAACAGAACAAATGAGTTGAAAAGTCGTAGGCATCTCCCATGGAGACTATGTGTCCCCAGGAAGCAGAGGTACTCACAAGCATTTCCCCACTGTTACAACAGGCACCTTTGGAAGCATGCTCATTGTCAAAGTTTCCTAATAGGTTGCTCTGGATCCTGAGAGCTGAATATGTTATCTTCAAGGACACTTTAGCACAAGAGCACTACTTTCCATCTTTTTTATTTTGAGAAGGTCTTTAACTTGCTCTTTTTAAAACTGGTGCTCCCCACAGACAGGCATTGTCCAAGAAGAATTAGCTTGCATGGGGTTATGTTTTTTAAGTATGGATGCAATGTGTTCTCTGTAACTATTTAGCATGAATACTATTTGTTTGGATGGTGAGAAGAAATGTCTTAAAGGTGCAACAAAGAGGGGATAAACTTCTAGAAAATAGGAAATTCATCTACAAGCCACTGGAAAAGATGGTCCCACTCTAAGCTCTTCTATTGCATTAGATTTCTCACTCAGGGACTGAGCACTCAGCTCAGAAGAGTAAAACTATTCAAAACATTTTCTATGCATTTGGTAAGATGAGAGTGCTCAATTGGTGCAAAGGAAATAGTTGGATTAGACAGCAGAAACAGACAGAATTTGAATTTTTTGGATTATGGTCTGTCTCCTCCACCCCCATCCCCATCAGTGAGCTGGAAGATCTTTCCAGCCCGTTTCAGAAACATTGCAGTCACACCTTGCAGATGCACCCATGTGCCTTTCGCAGTGCCAGCTGCATCCAGCAGGGCACATTTAAGGCAGTTTAGGGCATGTTGTAATCCAGCATTTCCAGAAAATGGCGTTCCATCTACCTGTTATCTTTGCCACTTCTCTGGCTTCTTTCCTTGTTCTGGCACGGGTGAACTTCCCTTAAAAAAAGTCTGGATCAGTTTTGATCTAGATGTTTCACTACATGTATCTGGTATAACACAAGTGAAATGTGATGGGTAAGAAGGGTAAGGGGTGTGTGTAAGAATGGGGTCTATGCGTTAGATGCTGACTGAGCATCTTAAATGACGGTTTTCTAGTTCAGTGGGATTTCAATTTTTTCCCTGGGGTCTGACATCTACAAATGTCACTGATGGGAGCTGCTATTTCTCAGCCATTTGGAAACTCTTGTGCAAATACTCTCAATTTTTTTTAGTGATGCAACATTTTCTTCCTTGACACTTTCCTGGGACCACTATTCTCTTTATTGTCCATACCCTACAAAAGTGCTTCAAACAAAGGAGCCCTACTGCAGTTGTGAATATGCAGAAATTCTAGAGTACTATCTACTGTGCTTCTTGCAGTGAAATCTTGTACACGTCTTTTGTTTCTTCTTCACATTTTCTTTCTAACTAAGGGTCTTGCTATTTGATTATACAGTTTCATCACTTCTTTTACTCCTGTCTGCTTCATGACTTTGGTGTGCTAGAGGCATTTCCTTCTTTTTTTCTTATCTAAATAGCTTTAATCTCCCATTGGGCTCTTTTCCCCTTTATCTCTCTCTCTCTTTTTTTTTTTTTTTTTTTTTAAATTTATATTTTGACCTGCTGCTACTTCCAATACTTTCTTTATGAATTTCTTTCCTTTTGTCTCTCTTGATCTTCTCTCATTGCCTGGTCCCTTAACAGACTTTTATTCTTCTCTACATTTACATGCAAAACAGAAATGTTCTGTAGTGTTCACAGCTGTATGATAAGCTCTGATTTTAATATTCTAGGCCTGGGTACAAAGACTTGCTTACACAAGGGAATGACTCATTCTCCACTGCCGTCTAATCTAGCAAGTTTAAATTACACTGGTGTCTTAGCTTGAGACCAACTTCTTAAAGGCATCAGAACTGGCTCCCTAGCAGCTTTTCAAAATTGCTTTCTAAGATACTGTGCTTTCTTCTTGAGATCAGATAGAAGAATCTCCACAGAAAGGTGGTTTATCTAGTCTTGTACTGTAATTGAAGCCTAAACCTCCAAAGTTAAATTATGCTTATCATGCCTTGAAAACTGCAAACATTAATAAAACAAGCTGTATCAGTGCCAGAGCTGCCAGCCATTGAGAGAAGCACATCTTATCCTCTAAATTCTTTGTTCCCTACCACTTCTTCCTCCCACCCCCAGTCGTATTTCTACATATTGATAGGATGCCCCTGAGGCTTCTCTTGTGCAAGCTAAGCAGCTCTAGCTCTCTCAGCTTCCCCTCAAATGAGACATACTCCAAGCTCTTACCTTACTCATTTTTGTGGCCCTTCACTAGACTCTCCAGTGAACTGGACACTTCTCACAGCTCTTTTCTTTGGGGAGCCCATAACTGGATCCAGCACTACAGATGTGTCTTACCTGTTGTCATGGATCCACCAGCACCCTCTGGTCAGTGTCTGCAAAGGTGCTTTCTGTAGGAGCACTTTTATCCTAGCACAGTTGTCCAGCTTATCCAAAGGGAGCTTTTTGGACATAAACACAGCTAAGTTTAGGCAATTAGAGCAATTAGATGCACCCTATAAAATATTAGACTGCTTGCAGCATGATGTTTGTTTAATTAAATAAATAAAATTAACAACTTACTAATGAAATTTTTCAGAAATAAAACTCCTAGGCTTGTTTGTCAAAAATAATTATTTATTCTAAAGTATTAATAAAAAATTTATCAGCTCTCCAATGGACACAATTTCTTTCCCTCACGGTAAAGATTTACTTTATATGAACCATTATAGAGAGTAGATCATGAAATGTAACAATGCTGCAAGCAGTCTGTTATGTCATGGAGTGCATCTAATTGCTCTTTTTTCCGGGTCCAAACTGAGGTTAGGAAAATGCTTTAAAAATTTGAATGGATAATTTTTCACTTGGAGGTTACCATTGTTATCTCCCATCTTTGTTTCTAAGACAACGAGATATCAGTTGCATTTTTCTTGCTAAAACATACCTTTCAGCATATAATGTTTTAATATCCACACTTGCACAATTCTTGATAAGTGGATACATGAATCTCAGAAAGAAGCTATAAATTGGAACATTCAAATAAAGTATTTGTCAACAGGGGTTGGTGAGTACACCAACTACTCATTTTGAAATGCAAGTTGAAAGAGATTCACTCAAAAATGCGTTCAAAAGGAAGCCAGTGTCTGCAAGATATGCCAAGCATGAAATATCGTGCTCTCTCTCTTCATTTGCCAGAGATGTCTTTCTTTTGGTGCTGCCCAGGACACAGACTCATGAGCCTGGAAGCTCCAATCTGTCTGCCCATGCAAATGGGTAAAGGACTCCTGGAGAAGCCTGGATGTCCTTGGATGGTGAAGAATTGCTTGAGGGTCTGCTGGATTTTTGTAAGGAGGCAGCTGGCATTTGCTCAGCTATCTTTCACAGAACTGACTGTGATCCTACTTGTGTTTTCATGGTAACATCAGTCTCTGATCAAATGAGCCTTAATCACTGGGTTAGGAGTTGACCTCTTCCTCACAGGAAATAACAGGGGAGAAGACAAAGAATATTTTTTCCAAACAGAAAGCCAATTCAGATGTCACTTTGCAAACCTCCTTTATGTAGCTTGGACTTGTAATATTGCAAATGTGTGTGTGTATGTAGGGGGAAAATATGAGAAGAATATTTGCTACTGCTGTGGTTTAACCTCAGCCAGGAACCAAGCCCCACACAGACCCCTGCTCACTTCTCCACCAGTGGTACTGGGGAGAAGATTGGAAGAGCAACAGGTAGAAAACTTGTGGGTTGAGATCAAGACAGTTTAACAGGGAAAGCAGAAGCTATGTGTGCAAGCAAAGCAAAACACAGAATGGATTCACTGCTTCCCGTGGTGTTCAGCCATCCCCAGTAGAGCAGGACCCCATCACATATAATGGTGACTTGGGACTCCACCACTCCAAATGTTCCTCCTTGCTTCCTCCTTCTTCCCTCACTTTCTGTACTGAGCATGATGCCATGTGGTCTGGAATATCCCTTTGGTCAGTTGGGGTCACCTGTCCTTGCTGTGTCCCCTCCCAGCCTCCCAAGCACCCCCAGTTTCCTCACCTGTGTGGTTGTACAAAAAGCAGAGAAGGCCTTGGCTCTGTGTAAGCTCTGCTCAGCAGCAACAAAAACATCTCTGTATGATCAACCCTGTGTTCATCACAAATCAAACCCATAGCCCCACACCAGCCACTGTGAAGAGAATTACTCCAGCTGAAACCAGTACTGTTACACTGCAAAATGCATTGCATTAAGCACATAAAATCTTCTAATTCAAGTGTGTAATTAATACTATTTCATATGGGTGGATGTTATTCGGAGTGCAATACTTAGCAGATTTATAATGGTTTTAAATCATTAAATAATGACATAGCAATTATGAGCATCCTTTATTCTTTTGGATACTAAGAGGTTACAGGAGCATTTATGATTAAACTCTGCTACAGTACAAAGGGCTAACAGGTTCTGTCAAGGTGATTCCATGTCAGCTTTTTTGTACACATAACTGCATTATTTAAAAAAGTCTGAAGGAGCCTTGTCACAGCAGACTGGAATATCATAATGCTTTTTGACATTACAAATTAACTTATGCTGGTCTCAGTTCTGACATGGCAAAATTACTTCTGATTTCTAAAGCATTACATTTAAAGATAGCTCCTATATTCATGAGACCATGACAAAATGTGCATGTAAATATGTCTTCAAAGAGGAGTTTAATAAACAAGAAAATATTTAGTAATGGCTGTGAAAAACTCAAAAGATAAATATTAATGAATAATTCTGGGTTATTCTTAATGTTTTTTAAAGATAGCATGATGAAATGAATATGAGAGCAGAATCACGATGTAAATTCAAGTGAATTAACAAAATTTGGGCATTATAGTGCTGAATAAGCTGATATTAGTCAAATCTCTGTCTGAAATAAATAAATGGATAGGCAGAAGAAAGAGAGAGGGATAATACCTCATATTACAAAATGATGACTCCCTTATCTTAGCCATTGAAGGAAGAGGGAAAAAGTGATCAAAGGGTTGGAGATCCTCCAAAAAACATGTGAGCCTACACAGAAAAGGCATGAAAGATCACAAGTTCAGGGACTAAAGTTTATGCCTTTTAAGGTAGAAATAAAACAAAAATCAAAGAAGATGCTAATTAAAAAAAAAAAGTCAACAGAATCCATCTTTGTCTACAAGCCAAGTGATTTTGTACACTGAAACAAGGGAGGTCTCTCATGTATTCCTGGTGGAAAATGTCACACAATAGTGAAGCAGAAGCATTTTGCATTTGCCTGTAGAAAGCTAGAATTCATCTTTGACAACTACAATATCTCCTTTAATATATTTCAGCTGCCATATATCATCACAGGCACTTCAGTCTCCTGCTAAGTATGTTTGAATGGTGCATCACTGTAAGACCCTCTCCTTTTTGGAAAAAATCCACATGGCTTTTTCTGTCTGTTACTTATTGGCTACAGAATAATGACGGGAAAGAGGCAAAGTATGATAAATGAAATATTTAGGAAACTAATATGACAAGTTTGAAATCAATATTTCCTTGGTGTGTCTACCGTTGCTGTCAATTAAAAGCAATTAATTTAATTTGTATGTTTAACTAAAATCATGGATAATTAATATGTTAATGAACCCTTTTTAGGCAGAAAATCCTTGAAAGTTTGTAGAGGTATAATATGAAACTTACGTGCAACGGGATCTGGCCATAGAATCTTTCTTTTGTTTTTGTCATTACAATTTGAGGAGGAAGATTCTCACACGAAAACTGCCAGAAATGCTTACAATACCTTTACTGCTTTATTTCTCAGTCTAAATCAGAAGAAGGGAAGTTCACATTTCTTTCTTATTTTATTCCTTATTTTTTAATTTGGGGATTATCTAAATGTAACTCAATTAACAGTGGTTCTTCCTTAGAATATTTATTACTTTTGAAGTTTGATAGTGGCTAAGGATGAAGAGATATTCTCAGCCTTAAATAATTTACTATCAAATGGCAGCACCCAAATCTCTAAAGAGCAAGAATGCCACAGTAAATTTCCTGACAATTTTTGATTATTTATTGCATTTATCGTTTACTCTTTTTGACAAAGATGAGGAAATGTCACAACATTTAGCAATTTTCCTTTAACTTCACAGGTTTCATTGTTTCCCTGAAGTTCTCAGCGTATTTCTATAGACTTTGACAACGTTACTTTCTTAGCAAACTCTCTTATGTGGGAAGCTATGTAACATTCAAGATAATTTTGTTTTTTGACTAAGTATTTGCAAAGTTGAAATTGAATCATTCTGTTTTGTAAACATTTGGCAACTATATTGACCCTTTGGCTCAAGGTTCTGGCACTGCAATTATTTTCTGCAGAATGATATTTCAGGACACGAGAACTTTCATTTGGAAAAACATTGAAATGTTGTTTCCTCATTTTCTGGGGGCTACATTTAACATATTCTTAAATGAAACAAACAAGCAAAAGGTATAGAAGAAGGGCAGGAAAGAAAAATTATTATGAATGAAACAATAAGCAACAATTTAGACTAAATAGTAGTCTGACTCAAAAAAAGAGAGCAACAAAAGCTTTATCTGTGCTGGGGAAAAAAGGCAGCTTAGCACTGCTCTCATTACTTCAGTGAGGCTCAAGGTCCCTGTGGCTGCAAGAGCACGCTTCAAAGGGCTGCTGAACATCAACTCATTCCAGCTCTCCGAAACACGGTATTCATCTGGAAGGGCTCATTGTCAGGGCTATTTTGTAGGAAAATGAGACACCTGTCCTATCCAAATGCTTTTGCTGTAAACCAGCTGCGGCCAGCACCGTCGCACAGAAAGTGTTGTGATTTTGGGATCATGGATTTGAGCTTTGGATACAGCCTCTGCTGGCAGCCATGGCTGAAGCTGGGAATGTGTAGCCTTTGCCTTAGGAAAGCCCCAGTATTTAATTGCAATGGAAAGGAAGCCACTGAGAAAGCCTGGCCACAGTTTCAAGCAAAATGTAACACTTTGGTGGCTGAAAATATGAAACGTGCGATCTGCAAAATATAGCTCTTCCAGCCACTTATTGAGACTGCTGCAAGGAAAAATACAAGCACAGTGAAACTTTTTCAGTGTTCTCCAAAATGTGGGAAACAGATACAATATGCCCTTTTGGTAGTGAATCTTATTAATGTCTATGTTAATACTAATATAATCATAGGGATAAGAAGAAAAAAGCTCAGTTCTAATAATCCCCTTTGCAAGCAGTTTGTCCTTTGTTTTATTATATAGCTCCAGAATTGAAAACAATTTGTAGGGCAAGAAAACACTGTAAATAACAACATAAAGGAAAGTAAAGATCCTGACAATTTGTATGATAATTTTTGTCTTTCAATTATATTTAATTCCATAATTACCAACATGTAATTATTATGGTTATGAATATGACTTGTTTATTTCCCATATTACAATATGATTGCAGTCATGAATGAACTTTCAGGGTAGGCTCTGTTGCTCCTGTGTGAAGTGATGGTTTGCTGAGGCATGGAGCCAGTCTAGCTGCTAGCTGGCCCTGCAAGATGAAGTTGCAGCCTTCCTCCTCCTCCTCCTCACTTCGCCCTTCTGAGGCTCACCTTTCTCCCCAAATCAAGCTGATTCACTCACTGTGTGGGTTGCTAAGAAGGCATGAAAAAACGCGAATTTTACTGAATTATTATCATGTTATATATCTTACATTTTATCTAATTTTTTAATAGGTACATGTGTACTCTGTAGATCAATTTGCATTACCTTATTTATATAATGTAATTTAGACTCTGTTAAACTTGCATTAAAATTATAAGACTCTGGCACAAAGACAGCTCTCCAGAGCTCAGAATATGCTTCATTATCAGCAGAATTTTAGCTTTAATTAATATTTATAAAGGAGTTTGGGCATAATGAACTGCAATGCAGTTGCAAATGCACTCAAGCACATCAATTTTAAGGTAATTTTATTATGGGTTAAATCTTGATGTCTTTAGGAACTCCTAGTAGAACCTTGCTCAGTAACTAGCATGTTTGTGGTATGGCCTAGTGACATTTCCAAAAGTCTCTACCAGCTGTGCTGAAAGTGGGCAAGAATTGCAGAATCTGTCTGTGAAATGACACATCATCTCATGCAGATAGACAGGGATGCAGGCAGCTGGCTCCAAGAACTGGGTTTGTATAGGAATACCTTGGGTCCATGGTCCACACCAGGGTCTTGTCAAGAAAAAGTAATATTTGATGAAACGTGATGGTGACAGGAAAGACAGGTTTTCTGAGTGCAGAAGAAGAATTTTGAACACAAATAATTTGTGTTACAATTGTTTAGGATTAATTTCTGCTCTTTCTGTCCTGGCTTTCAGCCAAGAAAGTCTTTAAGAAGGATGTCTTTAATGCAACTAATTTTTTTTAAGATATTTTTTCCAGTATATTGGAAAGCTGCCTTAATAATGTGAATCAGATCACTTTTGATTCACCTTTACAGTCACTCACAGAGGCATTGAAAATTGTCCAAGCATCATTTATGGCACCTAGATCCTTAACAGTACCATGAATATGCCCTGGAATATCATGAAATTAATTGGAATTGTAAACTCAAACTTAATTACAAAAAGATGCATTGTAGAAATGTTTCTACTTCAGAATTCAAAAAGTTCTTCTGGTCCCATTGTGCCCTACCAGGTTCAAGTATCTCTGGTAATATCACTACAAACACTTTCATTGTTAATATTGTTACAAACCTGATTGCAAAGTGTCAATGGTAAATTGAAAGAAATCACTCGAAAGGAGATAAACCAATATAATTCATTAATTGTATCTGAGTTTTTAAAAAGAGTATATTTCAGTGAATGTGTAGTTTTCAGCTTTAAACTTCATGCAATCATGAGTAGAAGACAGAACACTTCCTAGTGTGCTATGATATGAAATCCCTACAAATGAGCTCTCCTGAGACTGAGTCACCTTTTAACATTTTTGTCTTTTATTTATCACTAATTCATGGAAGCCATGACATCAGCATGGAAGTTGTACTATTAAGGATGGGAGGTAGGAAGGATTCCACTGGCACTTTTTAAAAACACTGTCTGAGGGATGGGAACACTACAAAACACGATTTTGTGCCTTTAGAGCACCTAAGGGAATGCAATTTAAGTGACTGATAATGATCAAAATGGGCAGTCTAGTAGTCAAGTGGACAAAAATATTTTCCTTTCCCTCCCTCATCCTGCTGTAGGTTTCAGGAAGATGACAAGTATTGCTGTAACTGGACTTTATTCTTTTGGATAATTGGAACATGAGTAAAAAGAGGCCATAAAGAAAAAAATTAGAACCTTGCAGGCGTTAAAATAGTGGTAATTACAGGACTTTAAATAGTGATAATTTTTACCTTCACAGAAGAGTTTCTGTTTTTCTCTGCCAAACATTGTACCTCTCATAAGAATAAAACTGTGATTATTTTTTCACTATAAGACCATCCCTGTGCCCTCTCCCTCAGCAGCTCTGGGCCTAATTGACCACAATGATTACACATGACAACCAACAGGAAATCTGTCAACTCTTCAGGAGCTTGGTGCTGGAGGGGGAGGATGATGGGTCATGTTGCTCTTGAGCAGGCAACAAAAATAATGACCTCTTCCTTCAAGCCTAATCTAAAACTGTTTTGCTGCTTTCTTTCCTGGGTGATTGAAAGGAATAGGAGGGGCAATTGAGTTACAAAGTCTAATTCATGGCTAGAAAAGTCAGAGCTCTCTGACTGAGGTAGCCTTTAGGAACAAAACAAGTTCCTCAAAATAACATTTTTCATCCATTTTAGTAGAAAAATCCCCTCTGTCTGATTCAGCTCACAGGAGTCTAGAATACATCATCACCAGTACTGAAGAATTTATGTATCTGTAGAGAGTAAGCCCATCTTTATTTTAAAAACTTCTTGTAGAGCCAGCCCCATGAACCACCTTGCCCTCACCAGTCATCAATCTTTATTACAGCTGCAGTCCCCTGGACTACTGAAAATATCAGTCCTGACAGAGGAAATTGATAGAAAGAGAGAGAAGCTGGATGGTATGTTGAAAACTGATCCCAAAGGATTGGCAGCAACCTTATTTTGAGGCTGATGCCCTTAAAATAAAATGTACTTCATCCAGACTACCCTTCAGGAGAAGGTCCAAAACTTGATTTTGCTCAAAAAATTTTAGCTTCATTAGGTGAAGGCTAGCATAAAAGGAAGGAAATGTTTGTGTCTGTTTTGAGTGAAGGAGGAAAGTTGAGACTTAAGATATTATGAAATGATACTGTTATGGGCTACACAAAGCTCAATGAAAACTTTCTTTGAGGACTTGAATTGCTTTTTTCATCTTTATAAAAGTAAACGTCTTTATCACTTCCTCAAAAACCCCCAGTTTTTAGGTTGACAAAAAATGATTGCAGATACTAATGTTTTATTTTGAATTGCAGTGGTGTGATAGATTTTCTGTCACATGGTAAAAGTTTTCTCCACCAGTTTCCCAACATCATTAAATTTGTTCCATAAAGCATACGGTGAAGTGGAAAAAAAAAAGCAATAATATTTGGATGGATTTGAAACACAAATTATTGATGGTGTTGCTTCAGCAGGAGTTGGTGAGGACATGGTCTTGTTGGTATTAGCAGGTCTGCTGCTGGCAGAGCAGAATCAAGCACGCTGAGCTCCCTGCAGCCTTACCCTCATTATGTCAACGACCTAAGGAGCAGTGTGTGACCGAGCCCAGCCCCAAAGCTGCTCTACCTCTAAAGATGAGCATTTCTGCAGGCATGCTGCGTCTACCAAAAAAGAAAAGAAACCCCCCAAAAAACAACAAAAAAGTGGGGGCTTAACAAAAAGACCACTTTCTTTCCCATTCTTCTATTCTGATATTGATCTATATGCAGGCAGCTTTCCAAAGAAGTCTCTCTGTCAGGAAGTACTATCACAGAGAATAGCAAAACCAAGTGAGATTGACAAGACTAGAAATGATGAGTTCTGGTATGATATCCCCTGCAGAATGGTAACATTTCTATGACAACCTTCATCATAATTTCTGTTATAAAAATGTTATAACCGACATTTCCACTTTTTTTTTTTTTTTTTTTTTTTTTTTTTTTTTTTTTTTTTTTTTTTTTTTTGGTAAAGACTTTCCTGAAAGAATGTGAATTATTTCCATAGAATATTTCTAAATTAAATGCAGTTTTTGATTTCTTTTATTCTTGCAGGAAAAAAAAATATGTCACCACCTTGTTAATGTCACACACAAGAGGGAAGAATTTAGAAGTTTTAACAGAAAATATGTATTTGTAAATGGAGAACAGAGAGAGTGTCAATTTTTAAAGATGGAAAAGTCTTAAGTTGAAAGATGGGCTGACATTTTGAAAATAAAGATTATTTTCATGTAGAGTCCATCAAGTGAAAAAATAAAAAGAGCCAGTTTCCTGAATAGTATTAGCCATGCTGAAAAAAATTTAAAATCCAAATTATTATTTTTTTAATCTGTTCTCAGTCAAAACTAGTGTGAAAGGAAGTTTTCCTGCATTACACAAAAATGGCACAAATTGCAGGAGACAAATGTTTCAGTAATGGATAATCTTCATATTTCTGTTTTGAGGCAGATTTACAGAAAACAAAAAGAAAAGAATATTAGTAGCAGAGCATTTACTTGGGAAAAATTCTATTCTCCAGAAATTAGTTGCAATACTATCAATTTGAGTATTTTTACCCTTTAGTCTACATTTTTCTGCCACTAATAAAATTGTTGTTTATGGAAATAAGCAGCTTATCCTTACAAAAAAATTAAAAAAAATTTAAAAAAAGGACATGTGTGGCATTTTGGCATATTACAGGCTTTCTTTTGATTTAAGTGGTGGGAGAAAAAAAGGTACTTTCATCTTTGTGTTTTTAATAAATAAATTGTAGCATTTCTTAGCAGCTGAAAGAGTAGCCAATTTGTAATTCCTATGGATTTATGATTTTTTTCACGCCTGCCAATGTATTCAGTTCACATTTTTGATAACTGTAATCATCTCTGTTACGTTTCTACAATCAAAAGTCTTGATGCCTCTATCAGCTGAAATATCTACACACAGAAATTACCAAATGGTACTGGTAGTTGGCTTGTGAGGTCCTTATTTCTCTTCTAGTGCCTCAGTGTTTATCTTGATCACATTGTCTTTCCAAGCTGCCTGAGGAATTATTCCTGGCTAACCCAGTTTGTGCTACTTTGAATTCCCACTTTTGCACATGAAGGGTGGATGTCTAAGTGCCTGGTTAGAGAAAACCTGCCAGTCTCCATCAGCAGTCCAAACATGGGGTACAGTGTTTCTGTGCATTTTGTCAGGGGTGAAGACAGTTTGGAGGCTACCTCATCTTCACAGGAGAAATAGAGTGTATTTAGAAAAATGTACTTTTTCTCCCCAAACCCCTTCAGAAAATAATAAAATATCTTAATGTTTTCCATGTTTAAAGTAATTTGGAGATTTTTTTCAGTGAAGCATTTTCTTTATTTGAACTCTGTCAGGCAACTATTATAGGCCTGAAAGATTATATAATTTTCTGGTGGCTGAAGTGCTCATTCAGCATTTTGGAGGGCTGAATATTAGTCCTTGCTTCAGCTGTTTCATATTAATCCATGTGCAATAGAAAAAGTCTTGGATGATGACCAAAGATGATTGCAAAAGCCATTTGGAACTTGATATTTCATGGGGAAAACCTCTTTCCAGGTCTCACCAGGCTTGCTTATCTGTCTTCTACAGCTTTCCTAAGGTCAAAGTTCTGTGCTGACAGGAAACAGAAACTTTTTTAGAAATCCTTATAGACTTTGTGGGGCAAACAAGCTCTTTTTCTACTTATTTATTTTTGCTGTTTTCACAACAGCTGGATGTTATCATGTACATAATGTGTTATAACAATGTCAGCTTTGTTGACGGGCTAATAGCACCCTTTTACTAAAATTCAGTTGGCCTGATGATCCTCTGCTTCACAAATTATAACACCTTTCATACCTACCTGATGAGGGTTAGAATAATGACAAGGGCTTTTGTGAGAGGAGAAACCGGGTTTAATAGTGCACCTTAGATAAAATGTGGCCTGGGTAGAATGACTGGAGAACATTTAATCCAAGGAATGTAGTTGGGAGTGACAGGTCAAAAATATGTTTTTTCGGGAGTATATCATGCTTTGCCTTTCCAAAGATTGGGCAGCAGAAATTAGCAGAGATTCTTGGAGAAAACGATATAATTTTCCTGCATGGCTTAAATGAACCTGCAGCCCACATGGGTACCTGGTTCACAATTCAGAATTGTATTTTTTGGCATTTTTACCCTTGGTCTTGGAACTGTGGCACTGCAGCAATTTGCATACAGAAAAAAATAAAATTGACATTATTTTAAGAAAGACTACATGTTTTCTCCTACACATTGCTTTCACATTTACTGAACTTGTTTTTTCACACAGAAAAGTTCAACTTCATCACAAATGTAGAGGCTGATTGACACATATATCAAATTCTCACTGCTAACCTTACAAATGAGCTCTCAGGAGTGCTGCAGTGTTGAGACTCTAACTCTGTCCTATGTATTTCTTTTCATGCTCAGCTCCAGCTGCCACATGCCTGTCTCTGTGACTTGGAGATAAGGGAATCACCACTCAGGACTGTGCACAGGCACAGTAAACTGCCTTTTCTGGTCTGTATTTACTGATACATTGTGGTGCTGCTCTTCATGCCAGTGTGTGCATTTCCTGTGTTTAGTCCATGAGGAAGACAAAGATTAGAAAGATTTCACCAAGGTTATTAAATTCTGGTGCAGATGGACAGCACTATCCTCAAGGTAATAGCTGTTTCTGATTAAAAGAATCCTCCTGGATATGTTAAGTATCAAAATGCCAAGGTGCTGAGCATCCTTTCCACACTTTGCTTTGAAACTAATGCTATTTTCTGATGAAGTTGCTCTAGGTCCCAGATGAGATTTAAATTCTAATCCCTCTAGACTCTTTGATGAATATTTAACATCCATGGGTTTTAGTGTGGTGACTTGCATATTAAAAATAAGAACATTTTGAGAGTAATTGAAAATTTATTGCCTGAAATATCTTCACATAAGTTAAAAATATAAAAAACATGATGTACAGATATGTTGTCTCTAAACTGTTACAAAAATAAACATCTTTCCACTTATCTCACTTCCTTCACTGAAGTTTCTGAAAACCTATTTGAGAGCACTGTGCAAAACATAATCAACTATGTGTTTAGAATATATTGTTTGTACTGAGTGCAAATTTTAAAGGTGAAAAAAAGCTTATAGATTATATTTTCTTCAGTCCTTTTTAGTACATCCATTTGTGCAACTACTCCAAATGAAAACAGTAACATTTATTTAGAAAACATTTAGTATGTTCATTTGGAAAATTACTATAATGTACCTGTGCTACAAGTGCTCAGGGATATAAATATTCCTCTTTCATTTGTCCTTTTCCTTAAGTATAAATTTACTCTGTTATACCTGAAAGACAAACAGAAGTGGAAGCACGGATTGGGCAATTATGTCCTCGATAGCAAACACATAAGGGCCGTTTTGTATTTAATATTCGGAGTTAATATGGCAAAAATCCTGATTTATGTTGTATAGATTCATTATAAGGCAGGAGTGAAAATGCACAGAATTTTATCTCCCATTCCAGCTTGTGAAATTTTTGTTGAGTCTGTCTACTAACCGAAGAAATCATCATGGGGCTTGCAGTGCAATCCCTTTTACTACCACAAATCCTGACATTTAGAGCACAGAAGAGAGAAGTTTTGAGGATCAGAAGAAATGACAGTGTATCTGTTTCTTCAAGAACTCATCTTTGCTAGCAAAATGATTTCTGAAACTTCCACCCACATCTTCCAACATGGTATGCTGTACATTAGATTCACTGAGCTGGGATGGGAAAAAAGCCTGCATGGACGCCTCAATTTAGAAATTTAAAAACACCCAAATATGAGTGATAAACTAATGATGTGCATTCAGTAAATATATACATTTGTAGTTAATATCGTGTACAAGAGAGCCTGTAGAATAGATAGAGATTTGATTCACAGATATATTCAACTTTAATTAGAGTTGTCTGATCCTAGAAAATTCTATTTTAGTAACACAACTCTGCTTTTAGTCATTCTGACTAGATCTGGTAATGTCTGCCCAAAAATTACAGCTAAAATTCTTAGGTCCAAATGTTGAAGATCTGCTGGGTATGTGTGTCTTCATCCAGAATATCAGACAAGCAGTTCTACTGAAATTGGTGACTTCCACCAACTTGGTGAATTCAACGTAATGTCTCTGCAATGACTGTTATGTGAAGAAAAACTTCTGGCTGAAGATGAAGATCCCAACAAAGTCTGTCCTGGTCACCGTGTAACGCATTCACTGGCAAATGTTTGCCAACGTAGTTCTTTCTTTGCAGTGCGATCTCAAAAGCAGGAGACACAACACTTGCCATCCTCTGAGCCTAATTGTGGAAAGATACTAAAGCCTTTTCTTTGTTTGGTTTCTTTATGGGCTTTTCTGATTCACTTTAGATAGAACAAATTAGGTGTTTTTTTCTCCTCTTTAATAAGGAAGGAATTGAAACAATTTTTTGTTGTAGCCAAATCCCTGCTGTCTTAAGCACCTGGTGAAATATCTTTAGCATTATTTGTCTTTTCTGATATGAGACAAGAAGAAATAATGTCATGTGATATATACACCTCTCTCATGGTGGAGCTGTGCTTTCTGTCTTCTTCCTCAGATGATTTTTCCAAAGTTCCTTCTCTGCCCACTGCACAGTGTCCGTTTCTCAGAGATGCTTTCAAAGAGAAATTTTAAAACAATACTTATGTGACGTCCGTTTTTCAAGCTTCACTCTTAGTTTTAAAGCTTCCCCTCCCATTCAGATACAATCTTTTGCTCTTTTTTTTCTCCTTTTGTACTGAAAATATATTTTTATACATAAACATAACAGTCTTAGTCTTGCTATTTTATGCTTTTATAAATTATCCCATTGGCAATGTTTTTCTCTCATGCTTTTTTAATCCTCTGCAACCTCTCTACACGATTGTTGCCTCCTCAATAAAACCAGAAGTCAGTGATGAATTAATTAGTTTGATTCTAATAACCCAGAGGATGACCTTGTATTTATTTAATTGTGTTCAAATATGAGTCACGAGGGTCAGATGTCATTACGGGGCATGTTCAAGAGGCATGAAGTGTGCTGTTGATATAATGTCCAAGCTTATGAAAATTTCACTTCTCAGATATTTGCACATCAAAGTACAAATAGAACTGGTTTTGGAATGTTTTACAGTTGTGGATGAAAGCTCTTGCAACAAAATCAGACACGAATAACCTTTTTACATGTTTCTATCCTCCATGGTACAACGTCACTTATGAATTATGTAATCTTCTTTCCATTCCTCCTTTCCCACTTCTTCTCCAAAAACTACACTGACAGTGGCAACAGAATCTTAGGACATTGAACAAACCAGAAAAGTATAGGATGTTGTCTGCCCCCACTCCTTTTTATCAAAATATTGTGACTGGGATGGAATATCAAATGGAAACTCAGCCTTGATTACCTCATTACTGCAAAGAGAATCCTCCTTGCATGGTCTTCATGAGTAGGCAGTTCCCAAGCAGGATATGCATTCCAACATAAAATAAAGGTATTTTAGTAGAATAATCTGGAGGTCTTTGTCTTCTTCAAAACATGGAGCAAAGCCCACCTCATCCTCAATCCCTAACTTTATAAACTTTAAACTGCAAAACCCCACTCATTACTCTCTGCCAAAGCATAATTGACCAAGAACTTCTGGAGTCACTGGAAGGACTGTATCTGACTTGAGTATTCAAGATCAAGGTCATCTTAACCTAATTTAAGACCAGTATTTTTGAAAATGGCACTAACCAACAAACCCAAGATTTCCAGCAATCCCAATAAATGTCAGGAGGCACTGACAAGTAGCAGCAGAGGAAATGCTGTATATATGTCATTTTATTCCTACAATTGTAATGAAAATAAAAATTTTTTCTTCCTTTTTATTGCGGGTAAAATTGAACAGAAATTTCTGCATTGCACTGTGGTGCATGAAGGACAAAGGAGCCTAAGAGAGCTGATCTTCAGAGGGTCAGGGAAGTACAGCAGAAGCCAGCACAGATAAAATGGGAACTACTCCAGAGCTCAGATGGAATGTGAAGGGTACAGAAAATGGAAGTAGGGAGGAATTTGGTGACAGTCCTTGAATGTACAGGGATGAAGTTAGGAAAGCTAAAGTTCATCTAGAATCGAAGCTAGCAGGGATGTGAAGTACAATAAAGAAATGTTTCTGCAAGTACAGTGCCAACAAAAGAAAGACCAAGGAAAATGAGCCCATGGCTCAGTGAGGTAGAGGGCCCAAGGACATAAGTCATGGAGAAGACTTGGTTACTTAGTGGGTTTTTGGCCTCAGTTTTTTCCTAATCTGATCTGTCCTCAGATATCTAAGGTCTTTGTAGAAAAAGATCTGGATGACATGGCAGTCTAGTGGATCATGAGTAATCAGGGTGGCTCTGTAGCAGAAAAAGACTAGTTGCATCGTGGGATGTATTACCAAAATTGTATTCATGAGACGAGGGTGGAGTAACTGGCTTCTTCTCAGGTACCTGACTATTTATGAGTTACCAAAAGCAGGCGACTGTTGCAAAGCAGTCTTTGAGAAACCTCACAATGTTTCATGAAAGCAGAAACCCTTTTAAAGCACTCTAGAGGTCTGGAAAAGCTATTTGTCAACAACTGTTAGATTCAAGGCTTCTTAACAAGTAAGCTGTTAAGAGAGAAGTGATGTCCTTTACAAAATAGCCTTGTCTTTGCTAAAAACCAAGAGCAATGTTTTTGTCTTCAGGTGGAGCCTCCTCTGCTGATCCCACTCAACAGTGACAAACAGTGGCAAAAAAGATAAAACTGGGTTTTCTCTACCTAGGGAAACCACAACTTTAATTCTCTCACTTCAGGGAAAAGTGAAAGCAACTATTTGAGTAATGATATGATCCTCACAAATATTTACTTCAACATTTTTGCATACATTCTCATTTATTTTGAACTGGTTCTGAGTACAGGATGTCTTTGGGCAATCTGTCTTTTACATATAGAAGAGGCATCGCTAGGCATCTTGTCTGACTACTGACATGCTCTTTTCTTATTTTCCTCTTCTCAGAGAGTACATTTCTCTTCTGCAAACTTCCCTTTTATACCTCTTGTTATGGTAATTAATACATTAAATTTAAAAACAAAGACACTTACTCAGAACCTGCTGCAAACTTAGGTGGTAATTTTCAGTGATGTACTATTGTATACTGCAACTGAGTCCAAACCCTTCGGTGTTAAAAAACGTTTTTAAGAGCAAGGCCTAAGTCCTTAGTCAGATTAATTCTTGCTCCTGCTTAAAAAGTTGAATGATCTATCTCATAAAAATGTGATGCATTTCACTGAGAGGTCCTAAATATCTCTTATAAACTTTACTTGAAAGACAAGATGCTAAAACAATGGAGCATACAAGAGCTCCTCACCCTGTCCACCTTGCTCACATGAACACGTGGGCTCCATTTCACCCTTCATATCTGTCTGCAGACCAAGACCATGTATTTGGTGATGCAGTCTTTGCCAGTTTAATGGATGGGGCTAATTGTGGCTCTGTAACAAGTTTCACTTGTGGTTTCAGTACAGCATTGACATACTTTGGTCTTTCCCAGCAAAGTGTTGGTGTAGGAAAACAGAACGTAAACCCCCATGCGTCAATGATTCCACCTGCGATTGCACCATCTGTCTCAAGAAGGCAAATACAACCTAAACAAATTTCTGCAATATAGTTTCTCAGACACTTATGTTACAAAAAACCTTCAAAATTTGATCCTTTCATTAGTACAGAAGAGGTTTTAACTCTTGCATTTGTGAGAAGACCTCTTTTCTCAAGACATCCTTGCCTTCTCATAGTTTCATTCTGTGCTTTTTAACAGAAAACTAAACCTAGTCCTAAGTAAGGAGAGGATTGTGTGAGGAAAGCTGCCTTAAGTGTCCACGTTTTTAGTGATCTTCCTCAATTCAATACCAGTGTTGTCTCCTAGCCTACATCGGAAGGCATCGATTTGTTTGCTTCCAGTAAGCTAAAGAAAAATATATAAAATAACACAGATTATCTGCAGAGTGAATACTGGAATTTAGCTGAATCTTTATCCAGCTTTCTTCTGGAAATTACATTTGTGCAGCCGCATATTTTTATGGTTCTATTTTTTCCCTTTGGACCCATTTACTGCCTTACTATTTCTCAAGTTATAGAAGTGGGTAGCTCACAGTGTGAATCAACTGCCAGAATGTTTGAAAGTCACACTCAGATCCTATTCCCGCTGTGCAAATTCTACGATTGAACAATTGCTGTGTATGTCTTACATTTACCTCCATTCTTTGGTTTGCTTCAAGTAGAACAGAATAGCATAGCAAGAAATCTGCTGAAGGTGCATTTACAACTTTTGTTCAGTTAATTACAAATCATTACTTGCAAAATTCTTGAAAGATATGGTGAAGAAATGAGTGTTTGTATTACCAAGAACAGGAGTTCAGTGATTTTTTTCCAATAAAGATTTTCACTGTGCTTTTATGGTGTCTGCATCTCTCTGGATTGCAGAGTACTGTACTCAGCCCACTGTAGCCACAATATTTTTAAAAACACAAACCAGCTACAGAGTCATAATTTTTTCATCTCCATGGCTACTTTGAACTCCAGTAATAGAATCATAAAGCCATTAAAGTTGGAAAAGACCTCTGACATCAGAGATTCCAGCCATTAAGCTAACATGCTCTTTTGATTTAAACTGAGCTGGAAACTAAGCACCATGCAGCTGCTTGTTCAACTCACCTTTCTCTCCATGCTTATCCCTGTGAAATGGGGAAGAGAAGCAAAAGTCAAACTTGTAGGTTGAGATAAAAGCAGCTTAAGAATTGAAAACAAATTAAAATACAATAATAGTAATAGCAAGTAATAATAATAAAAGGGGAAGAAAAAAAATCCCGTAAGACCCAAACAAAAAAGTGATGCACGATACAATTGTTCACCACTGCCTGACCAGTGTCAGACTCTTTTCCCAAACTCAGATCTGCCCCCTCTTATGAGTAAGTCCCCCAGTTTATACACTGGGCATGATGTTCTGCGGTGTGAAACATCCCTGGGGGCAGTTTGGGTCACCTGTCCTGGCTGTGTGCCCTCTGTTTCTTTTATGTACCTCCTCACAGGCAGAGCACGAGGCACACACACAAAGCCCTCGACTAGGGATAAACAAAATGCAGCAAACCCCAAAACACCAGCATGTTATCAACAACATTTTCATTCTGAATCCAAAACACAGCCCTCTAAGAGCTACTGAGAAGAAATTAACTCTATCCCAGCTGAACCCAGAACACACACTATATTAAAACCAAATAGAAAAAAATGCTCTTTACAGCTTCTGTTGTTCAGCTGCCACTAGAAATATAGTTTTGTAGGTAAACTGTCCAAAAATAGCACATCTCTGTCTACTGAGTCCTTGATTTCTGCTGTGAGTGACTAACACTGCCCATTAGCAGCAGCACTGACGATAGCTTGTCTGTCAGGAAGCTGCTTTGACACCACCCATCTGTATTTCACACAGGTTACTGAACAACTGGTTCATTCCAGGGAGTTTGAGTCATTATTAATATACAGAAACTTCAAACCCATACATGAATGTTGTTTTCTAAGTTACTGAAATCTCCAAAATTAAGTTTGAGAAGGATCATAGAGTAGTGAAATTGAAAACCTATGTTTCAACCCATGTTTGAATGAAAATTAGAAACATTTGAAGTCAAAGAGAAGAGTATATCCTTTTGCTGTTAAAATACCAGGTGAGACATTGAATTCAAAATGCTGTAAAAGAAAGTGCAGTACTTCTCCCTGTCTCTTAGTAGAAAATGTTATAGACACAAGAACTGTTCTTCAAAAGCACCCACTTGTATTTGTATTTATATAGTACATGGAAATATATTGTGAAAACATGTCTTACTTTTCCTTCTTAAGATGGAGACTGCCAGAGTAGCTGTCCAAAAAGAGAGAAGACAAAAGCTTTTACTGTGCTAACTGGATCTGGGTTTCACTCATCTTTTCCTGGGTGGCAGAAACCAGTAAATTTTAGAATATTTTCATGTGAACACCTTTGCTGTATTGGAAATAAAGCTGTTTACCCAAAGCCCTTTCACCGAACTGTTTAACATTTTGCTTGAATTTGGAACCAAGCAGGAAAAGAATCACATGTCATTCTCACAACTCACAGCATGTAGCATTTGCTCATCCAGAGGTAATTGCTATCAGCTTGACAAATCACTAGGTGTTAAGATTTCCCACTAGTCTTTTAAATTACTATATATAAAATGTAGGAGTATGTCATCCTGCAGTTCTGAGCACTTAAAACCCCCAGAGCTGGTGACAAAATTCTACACCCTAGAAGGCAGATATGACTGATGCACCCTCAGTTCCCTTCCCCCCTTCCAGACCACAGGGGCAACCCTTTCTGGACATGGAGAGAAAATGCTTTAAAATAATGCCCATCACAACCCTGCAATGACTTCTGTAGGACTTCTGCTATTTCTGCAGATTTGGGGCCATCTATTTGGCTATTGCTGTAGTCTTAACACCTCCCATATCACATCTGGATGTGGATATAACCTTCCTGCATCTTGTCCTGAATTCCCCAGAGTGCAAGTTCTCAACAGTGGGAAAGATCTAAGTTTTCAGTGAGTGTGTTTGCAATACTTTGCAGTCAAGAACTTAGTGTGGATGCACCTTAGATTTCTGGGAATAAAATATCTTGATTTCTTGATTTCTTAATTGGCTCAAAGCAAAGTTTACCAAAATACTCTTTAAAACCAAAACCAAGAGAATGTAAGTAGGAGGGCTGGAATCTTAAGGGGAATTTCAACAAGATGACAATTGAAAAAAAGGATGAGACATTATCTCCCTACAAATACCAAGGGATCATGGAGCTTGTATGGAAGAAGGAATACTTGAACATGTTCCCTCCATTATTAACTTTGATTAAGATAATAAATGTGATTTTTTACCTGTCCACATGAATACTCTATGTTCTGCATTATAAGGGTTAATTCAAATATTTCCACTTCTGCCTTCTAGCAATTTCTTCCTTTAAAATGAGCTTACCTTCCTGCGTTTCAAAATGTTACGTCATCCATATCTATTCACAAAAACATACATAAATATATTTTTAGTGTCCAAATCCATTTTGTGTCAGATGTTTGCAAAGTTTTGTTTAAATTCACAGCTAGTTTTAACTACCTTGAGATAAATAGTTCTCTGTTAAAAAAGTGGCTTCCACAGCTTCAGCATTGTAACTTCCAGAATAACAGACACAGAGAAGCATAGGAGCAATTAAGTAATAATTACTTATTATTGATTGTTTTACAAAAAAGTAAATTAATTACTGGTCGATTTAGTTTTAGATTAGTGTAATAAATTAAATTATATGCATTATTTTTCAAATATAATTCCATTTCAGTCACTCAAGAGTGGTTCAGAAATGATTCACTTATATATATGTGTATAATTGTATATGCATTCAGAAGCAGGAATAATGTCCTTTAGACTCTAGGTGGAGAGACTAACTGTGCAGCCCTGAGAGGCTTTTGTGTTTGCAAGGCACCTGAGTCATCTGGAGCATATAAAAATCTGAAATTGTATCAAAATTTCATTTCCTTCCTCCAAGATCTCTCCCAGTCCTGTGACACCTTCATTTGCTGTAGTTCTAGTCACCTCTGTCTCCTTTCTTCCGATGTATCATTTCTGTTATCATTATCTCTGACTGATTTACTTCTTCTTATTTGGTGACTTCCTTCTTCAAAGTATTTGCTCAAGAAAAATTCATATTTTTCCATGGATAGAGTACATTCTGTGGAATGTAAGGACAGAAGGGACAACACTGTGGTAGAGGAGGTTTGGTACCTGTCTGGATGTGTATTCTCAAGCCAGGAGCAGCTGGGTGTTCTGGAAATTGCAATGGAGTTCCAGGGTTCTCTAGAAAGTTTTTCCCAGAGAAAATGTGGTATGTGTGAATTAGCACTGAAGGCACACTTGCTAAATGTATTGTACTGGCACAGGAACACAGCCTTCATCTTACCCTCCTCTCAGAATTTTTGGAAGTGTCTCCTAAAAGCAATGTTCTCGGGCACTACCAGCTTCATGTCCCTCGAACTCACAGCCTATGCTTATCAGGTTTATAATGCACTGATGGATAGCTCCCCCTCCCACCACTGTGTTCTGAATATAATTGTGTTAGTAAAGTATTGAAATACTTATTAACAAACTTCTACATCACTTTACTTGAAATATTTAGGTGGAATGCTCTCCCAGGCATAGCAGTTCCTCTTTAACTTTCAACAATTCTTCACACCAAGCAAGAAGATAAACATTAAATGGACAAAAACAGAAAAGCCCACCAAAATGAAATAAAAACATTTTTTACTGACTTCCCAGTATTTCTGAGTGTATTTTTCTTCTTAGTGAGTGGTAAAGCTGCCAGGGAAGAGATTAGAGACTATAACAAATCAATAATATCAAAATGTTAATGAGATATTTATACATCTCAATGGAGCTCTTTTCCAGGCAGTCATTACATATGTAATAATAGAGAAAAGACATTTCAGGACAGGTTATTAGTTTGATTCTCTTTTTAAATAGCTCAACCTATTAGGAGTAGCGTTGTCTGTGAAACTGTGTGGTTTCTTCCTGTTGATGTCTTGAGGGAAAAATAGTGCATTGTTATGGAAATCCTTTTTAGGAGGTAACAAAATCATTTCAAAGTGTTAGGTCATGTTCATATGTTTTGTCTGACTTATCTAGGACTAGGTGGAGGGAAATTTCAGTACAAAGCAAGACCTTTGGGAAGCTGATATTCTCTGTGTTGACTCCAGTATTTTTGTTTCTTTTGGTACAAGCTACAGCTTTCATTTTACGAGTAGCTAGGGATAAGAGTCGTCTATGGATCCAAAGGCTCCAATATTTTCCTGTCTTTGAAGAGCAGGGTATTCACTGAATGAACTGTGAAGAGTTTTTGCAAAGCAGAAAAACTGATATTTTACCACTTTCAACCTCAGGTAATGTGCATTGCCTGAAGTGATTACCTAACATTCAAACGAGAACTGACTCTTAAACAGCAATCTTAAAAGTTATAAAACCTTTTTTTGTGTGTTATAAGGGTACTTCAGACTTCTAAAGCACTTTATTTTTGTGTTAAACAGTCTTAAGAAGAAACTATAGTATTCTTTTCTTTGTACTTGCTTCAGAATATATTGTCTGCACAAAGTATTCTGAAGGTTAACATCCTGCAGTTCTTGAAAATCTTGTGCTTTACAAGTGGGTAGCAGAAAATAATTGCATGCAAGGTGGATTTGCCACTTCCCAGCTTGTCACTCTAAGCCCTCTCCCTTCTGTTGATTTTCCTGTTGAATAGTTTGAGAAAGATTAACAGCTGATAGAGTTTAAACTGTTTCCATAACTTTTCTGTCATCATCAGCAACCAATGACAACTTCTCAGTGTTAAATAGTTGCTAAGGCTTCTTTCCAGGACACTATTCCCAACTCCACAGTTCTTTTGAAGAATTACTTCCATGTCTCTGTTTTCTAAAGAAAAGTGTCCTGCCATGTGGTGGTTTCTCTTTCTTCAGGATGTGAAGGCTTATTAATTTGACATCTTCTATTACGTCTTCTTTAAAAACCCAAACCAACCCAAACAACAGCTCTATCCTAAACCTAAGGCCAAAAAGCTTAATGTCACTTATTCTAGCTACAGGTAAGCCAATGGAAGCCAGCATCCAAAAGAGGTAAGTTTTAAGTTGTCCTGAGAATACTACAGTCCTAAGGTGTGTGAAGAAGAGTACATGATGATCTTTGTTCACTCTATCATTTAAATTTTTGTCCGTTTTTTGAAGATCAGTTGAAAAACCAGTCTGATGATCCACTCTCAATATGAAGTATTCTTGTAGACAGTGGTCTCTTAGAGTCCCTTGAGTATGGGTGTATGTGACAATCTTACCGTTCTTCCAAAAAACCCCTCATACAAAGCAAACCAAACAAAAACAACAACAACCAACCAAACAAACAAACAAAACCCAAACCAAAACAAAAAAAATTCCCAATCTCCCAATAACAAACTGAAAAAGAAAGTCAAACTGGCAAGAATATCTGGAATGCACTGAGTTAGGGCCTTAATGCATTCATAAAAGTTGCTTGAACTTTCATAATATTTTGGTATTTTCCCAGGAGAATGAACTGAAAACCACACATTTGGAAAAAAATGTAAATAAAGATAACCCAAGGGGATATATTTGTTAGTTTATGAGGTTAGAGCTTCAAGGAATAATTTAAAACCAAAATAAAAACCAAACCAACAGAAACCCCAAACTACCATGACAGCAATTCCGGAGGTTGGAAGCCTTGCCTTGAGGACAGGGGATGAAGGTAGAGAATATTAACTACTTGTACTCTCATTGTCAGAGGAAAGATTGTTTAGCTTAGTGAATTAATTTCCAAAGTTCCCATTTGTTACAGATCTGAAGCGTGACCACCTTCATATTTTAAGCACAGAGGTCAAGTTAACAGTTTCCTTACGTAATACTTTAACACCAGGAATTAGAATCTCCCTACAAACACAATGTGTCCATGAAGCTACAGCTTGTTTTGTTATATTGAAATTCCTTATATTTTCAGGTAAGTTTTGGAGAAACTTTTCACAAAATTGTCACAAAATTTTTCCATATGGTTAATGTTGCATTCTCCCTTCCCCTAACCAAAAAGAAACCTTGCGCTCCATCAAAATTCTGCTATACAGGGACCAACATATGTGTGTGAGATAGAGGTGACATTCAGAAAGCAGTAGAGTAGAATCTTCTGCTCTATGCTAATATTTTTTATTTTGCCAATTTGTTAATTTTATTTTGCCAAATAGTTTTGCAGGGTCTGTTAGTGTTGGACATTCTAGACATTGTTATATGCTTTTCTTTTTAACAAAGCTTTTATTTGGGAACATATCTCCAGTAAGAAATTGCCATGTTTTTATTTTTAGGTTACCCATAGTATCTTTCACAAAAGTGCCTAAAAAAATAACAAGGCAGTTTGAAAACCCTGTGGAAGCACAGATTTGCACATTGTTCTAGAATATTGTAACAGGTTACTGTAGATAAGAAAATCGTCATTCACATAGTCAGGGACTTGCAGAATCATCGCAGAATCATCAGAGGGTCATTTAGGTTGGAAAAGACCTCTAAGATTGTGAACTCCAACCTTAAACCAACCACCCCCTTGTCAGACAACAGCATGAAGTGTCGCATCCCGCTCCTGTGACATGGTGTAAGGAAGGAGTTTAACAAAACCCAGCTCCACTGTGATTCCATCACGCTGTGGTAGCATGTGACCTCACTTCATCTTAAGATGAGAAATCACCTTTGGGATTATTTAATTCATCACTTTTCTAAGCAATTGAGAACAATTGAGAATAACTATGGATACTTCACATACATGACTTCCTCTTGCTGGTGGAGACCTAATGGTTTTATCCCTTATTCTGTACAACAACTTGTTCATTGTTTTTAACTTTAATGTAAGCCAATGCACAACCTGATCCTTAAAATATGGGATCACTGAAGATGAAAGAGCCCAAGATGAAAGAACCTTTCATTATTTAGGTATCTTCTTCCTGAAGTATGAAAGAAAAGAAAAGATCATACAAAGTCAATGTTAAAACTATGTTGCTGAAAAAAGCAGTAGAAAAGTTATTTTATATCTGTGCTGGATATCAGCAGTAAGAATGCTTGACTCATACAAAATTTCAAAGTCAAAATATTAACCAGGGGAATATTGAAGATGATGGATCAGTGCTGTATGTGTGTTTGAAGACAGAGAGAGAAAGAAAATTTACTGGGAAGGATTTAAGGAGAAAAAAAGGAGTAACTAAAATTGTGCTGGTACCTAAAGAAAGAATCTAAATTAGTAAGATATATAAGAGAAAAAATACATAGTCTCATTCAAGTCTCATTCAACAAAGTCAGTAGGTACTCTCTCTGACCTTCAAAAGAAGTTGGATTAAGAAAGCAGGGGATTGTCAAAGGCCCAGGAAATATGCAGGGGTGAATAGTGGAATTTTAAATAAGAGCTTCACTTCCTCAGTAAATATTTAGGCATTTTGACTTCCTTAGAAGCACATTGCAATCACTTTTTTTTTTTCCAAAAGAAAATATTTGAATGAAAAAATATGAACACTTTGGTAAAACAATGAAAAAACTAAACAGTTTTAAATTGAGAAAACATGTTTACTAGCAAGAAACCTGTAGAAAGTGCATCCTATTAGATATTTTATTATTTTTGCAGGTATAACAATTCTATCAGTTGTGTATCATAGTGTTATTTCAGACACTTGATACATTTTCATATAGATGACTTGGAAAAAAACTTGTACCATCTGGGCTATTGAGGAGCATACTTAGATTTTAAACACTCACTTGACAGCATTTCTACAGTAAATTGTAATAGATGCCTGGATGTGAATATTCTAGGTGAAGCACTTGGGAAGAATGTAGAACAATTGTAGAACAATTTCTTGATTGATGCAGTTTCGAATGGAACATATTCCATTATTGCACTGCCAAAGGAAAGGATATTTAGGACAAAGGGACAAGGTATTCATCAATTCAAGGGAAAAGAAACTTCTTTCAAGAAAAGGAGCTGCGGATAACGAATGATTTAACATATGTATTTTTTGTGTGCATGCATGGAGATATGGCGAGCATTTGGGAGTGGAGTTTCAGGACTGCCTGGGAATGCTGGGGATGCTCTGCTCTTCTGCTGACATCTTCTTCAGAACCTTTAATGGAGGATTAATTGCCAAAATAACTTCTCAATAGATCTCAGGCATTATTTCAGGAGAAGAAGAAAAAATATATTCAGAAAATCTATTGTGTAATCACAGAAGACAAAATTCCTGCATGCATGCACGTCCACTTCAGAAGTGGACTTCTATTTTTCAGTCATCTGAGTGAAAAATAGAAAAATCTTCAGCTTTTTCTCAAAGAGAGATTGGAAATTGTCAATCTGGATGCCCTTCTTGGCAGCGAGTTTTTGATCAGTAGCCTGAAAAGTGACATGGAGCTTCAGGAATTTTCTGTTTTGTTTCAAAATAAAAGGAAGAATTTTGTGTCTATGTGGTTCAAACCCAGCTGGCAACCAAGCCCCATGCATCTACTCACTCAGTGCCCCTGAAGCAGGATGGGAGAGAATTGGAAGAGTGAAAGGGAGACAACTCATGGGACAAAGACCATTTAATGGAGAAAGCAAACCCACGCGCATAAGCAAAGCAAAACAAGGAATTATTTCACCTCTTCTTTTAGGCAGGCAGGTGTTCAGCCATCCCCAGGACAGCAGTGTGTGGAGTAGTGACTTGGGGGACATTACCACTCTAAATGTTCACCCTTCCTTCTTTCTCTCCTGCTCTTTACATGCTGAGCATGATGCCATGTGGTGTGGAATGTCCCTGTGGTCGGTTGGGGTCAGCTGTCCTGGCTGTGTCCTCTCCCAGCTTCTTGTGCACCCCACACATGCTCACTGGTGGGGTGATATGAGAAGAAGAAAGGCTTTGGATCTGTTAGCCCTGCTCAGCAATAACTAAAACATCCCTGAATGCCCAACACTGTTTTCCTCACAAATCCAAAACATGGCCCTATACCAGCTACTGTGAAAAAAATTAACTCTAACCCAGCCAAAACCAGCTTTGTTTTGCAAATGTTTCTTGTTCCAAACAATGTTTCTTTGTTAACGTTGCATTATTTTAAGAACAAATTGTTAAATGTCAGTACTGAGGAGAGAGAAATTATATTAAAGCTACAAAATTGCATTGGAACCTGAGTAATTTTGCGGTTGCTGTGGATCAGGAGTTCTGGGTCTGACCTAGGACGCTTTTTGTAAGTGACAGCTTTACTTTTCTGAGCATGTAAACTGACTCACTTCTAAAGAAGGCTTACATGGTAGATTTTATTACTTTCCTTCTTCAGGACTGGGCAGTATCGTTCAGCAGAATTGTTTCCTGGAAGTGAACAGAAAGAGCAGTGATATCTTTGCCTTGAAATTAGGTAGTGCTTTTTCGGGGGTTCAGTAGGGTCAAGCTCTTCACAGGTGAATGTGGAAAGAAAAATGTATCACAGTGATGCCTCCTGTCATCACCTATCCTTCTGCCATTGGAACATTGTAGTTCTGACTACCTGTCTGTCTTTTCTCTACAACTGAGGATCTACCAGACTGTGAACACCACTGGAAAAAAAGCCAAGGATTAAAAAAGTTATCAGCATCACATTGTAATGATTTTGTGCTTAATTTCTTACATATGGCTCTGATCTATAGAGAGACAAATGTCACTCTTCAAGCAGTGCATTGAGAAATGAGATGATGTAGGCATTTTACAGATGCCTCCATCTGTGCCAGCTGTAGGAGATACCTGGCACACATGTCAGCACATATCCATGTGGTACTTACTGAAACCCACGGTGTGTGGCTTCGAAATTAAATGCTGCACACTTGCTGACCCTACAGGAAATCCTGCACGTTGGTATCAATGTTTGAAGACTTTGAAAAGGAGGTGGAAAAAAGGAAAATACAGGGAAAGAACATTTGGAAAAAGCTTGGGTTTTTATTACAGCATTGCCAAGTGAGCGAAAATCAATAGTAGTTATCCACTCAGCCTTCCATCTGTGAATTCTTATGTCACAAATGAGCTTAATCAGATGTATTCCAGCTGTTCTCTTGCACTAGCAGCTACCTCACTGCAGCAATGTGTTTTGAGAGCTGAACTTGGCCATCAGATATTGTCTTTATGTTCTCCTGTCCCTGGTTGCAGCTGGATTAGCACTTTGTTATTGTTATTAGTACAGCTGGAACACATAGGGTGTGCAGATAACCAGCAAATTAAAACAAACAATTTTTATCACAGAAAGTAGCTGTATTTCAGTGTTTATTTGATAAGAGAGAAACTTCTTCTCCCAACAGAAATTTTCTTTAAAGAAAATGTACTGCAGGCTTGCTGAATTTCATGCCATTCTTTTATTGCAGTTTTCTCTCAGGAAATATCCCATGGCTTATTAATATTTTCAAAAGCTTTAATTTCTGTCTAGAATTCCTTCTAATCAAACATTTTGAGGATGAAAACCTTAAGAGAAAAGAGTGACAGGATGTTATTTTTTTTCTGCTACCCTGGCCAAATAGATGAAGGATGAGTCATTGACAGGCCAAAAACTGTTCAAAAGGAATGGATCAAGTCTTCCTTGTGCATCAAGGGCTTCCTAGTGAGCAGATACATAGATGTGGTGCTTATTAAGAAATACGAGACAAAAATATTCCTTAAAAGGAAAGTAGAGACACTGATGCAATGCCTCCTCCTTGGGAGTACTGTCCACAGATAAAGGAAAAACTCAATCCATTACTAGGTCGTACACATCACATGCTGGAAAGGTAGGAGGACAGGGCTAAAGAAATAGGTGGAGGGGATGGAAGCGATTGTGATGTGGTACAACAGCCAGACAGGCAGCCAGACCATCCTGGGCAGAAGGTGCTGTAGAGTAGTTGCTATTTTCTCTGTATTGACAACTCTGCAACACAGTGCTCTTACACTGCTGGAAAGAACACCTAAAACCATTAACCATCCTTCAAAACACCAGAGACAATCCAAAATTTAATGTAAAATGCTCCTAGGGGTCAGCATCCTCCCTTGTGCCCTTTTCCTGGTTGTCTTCCTTTCTGTACATACATTAGAGGCTGGTGTTCCTTCGCCCTCTTTGGCCACTCCTGAGTTCTCTCTTGTTCCCAATGTCCTTCATCCTTTGTTTTCTACCTCTGTCTACCGTTATCTTTTCAGTTGTGGTCTGCAATCTTCATCTCCCATCATTCCTTTTCAAATGTCTCCTTACCAGCTTGGCCAGCCTGTTGGCAAAGGTGTCCTTGCTGCACTTTTTCGTGTGAATACCACCTATTTCTAGCAGTCTGCCATCTTCAGAGAGGATCCCATGGCTGTAAAAGTGACCTCCCTGAGGCTGAGACCACCTGCCTGGGGAGGTGCTAGCATGCAGACCTGCGTCCTCCCTCAGATCTTGCTCTGGGTCGAAGCCTTTGCTGTGCTGGGGGAGTTGGTTCTGTGGATGATGGACACTGTGTCCTGTGGAGCATCACCTCTGTGGCAGTGGGACCCTTGCTGCCTTCATCCATTTCCAGTCCCCTTCTGTGCATCAGTTCACACATTCCTGCTGTGTTGTGGTTTATCATCAGATAACTCCTTTCATTTGTGGAAGTGTAATCATAACGGCTTGCATGTACAGCAGACCGTGTGAGAACACAAATTCTGTGTGATATAAACATTCTGCAGCTATTTCCATAGACAAGGAGAAACACATTTCCTGCACACTGAGTTTCAACAGGGCTCTAAATTTTCTTGCTGTGAAGCTCAGCGTGAGATTAGAGTTGGGATATTCAATTGGCAATGCCAAAAAAAAAAAAGAAGCAGTGTGGAAATGACTTCCTAACTCGGAAACAGAACATAAAGTTAATGTTTTTCAAGTAAAAAGAGAAAAAAACCAGCAAAAAGTTAATGTATGACTTTTTCAGATCTATGTAAAAAGATCAGTGTTATGACTTTTATTTTCTCTTGCAAGTATTTAACAGAGACATGAAGGACCCAGTAGTAATTAATTACAACCTTTGAGTCCAAGCATGATTGTCATTCATAAGCTGGTTCATTTTGGTCTTAAAACACACACAAGAATATTAAGCAAAACAAAAGTAAATCTCTGCAGTATCTAAGCCGCCATTGCTTCTAATTACAATTGATTTTTCCCTGAAGTAATTATTGAGCAATGTAATGTATGCCACAACTCACATTTCAATATTTTAAAAAATTAATTTCCTTGCCAATCAGCCAATTGTTAGCTCATTCATCTCTATTTTTGTTGTTTTGAAAACATCATTTGGATTCATCAAGGAGTTCAATATAATATAATCAAGTACAGTTTTAATTGGTGTGAGTACCCAGGAGCAGGAAATGAACATAAACTGTCAGCTAGATGAATTTGAAGAAAATGTATATGAAGACTGGAATTTCTTGCCATTCTAACTCAAAAGTTCTGTTTAGAAGTTGCTGTCCATCAGAGAGGTGAGGAATGTTTCATTGTGTTTGCTTTATAAATGAATTCTGCTAGCTTCCCTTTTGACCAATTTATTATTTTTTATTATCGATTAGTTTTCTGTTCTCTTTCTTAGTGAGATACAAAATACAGTTTAGTGCTTATTAAGTACAGCTCAGCAGTTGATAAGTACAGTGCTTGCGCAGTGTCAGCATTTACATACGTAGTACTTGATTTTAGTCTGAGCTGTTTTGCATCATTGTACTGTGGCAGCATCAGTGACCTGAACCCAGCCAGGGGCCTCTGGGATGTATGATTTACAAAATACATTTTAAGTGATGATTACTGGATCAGAGAACTTACTGCCATCTGTTATATTCTATAGATAGTGCAACTTATAGTGTCCCTCGGAGCTCTATAATAGAACCAGGTCCTGTAAATTGAGAAATAGAATTCTACAGCATCTCATGTCCTGAACTTGCTGTGTGTGATTTTTTGTAAAAAGCAATTGAATGAACTTACTACTTGTAAAATAACTTTGGCTATAAAATATAAGAAAATATGTGGAAAAAATATGGAAACATAATAAAGAGTGACATGATAGTGCTACATTTAAAATATTTTTAAGAGCAAAAGGGAACATGGCACGTATATGTATCTAAGTCTTTATTTTTAATTTATTTGAAGTACTAGTAATCTAATCAAAGGGCAGCAAATAGCTATTATCAGTCAATATTAATGTTTTTACAATGTAAAAAAATGCAAAGCCTGATCAACAAAAACTTCAGACCTGTTATGCTGGAAACCTTACTTCTATCCCACCCCTTATCCTGCTGTGATCCTCACCCTTCCTCTCTGCTCCTAAGATGAAAGAATGACAGTTTTAGCCACTTCAAGAAGAAATGGGGAGGATGACAAGTTGTTCATATTCCTTCCCAGTCTTGTGTATACTTGGGGCTATTTTTGTGTTGCCTTTTTTTTTTTTTTTCATTTACCTTCCCCCCCCCCCCCCCCCCCCCCCCCCGCCCCCAGCCTCTTTTTTCCATTCAGGGGCTCCTAGCTGAAGGCAGAGAGTGGCAGAGCTGGCTGGCCCAGCCCCAGGTGCTGTTTGTCACCTGCTGACTCCCCAGCTGGTCAGTGGGGCCAGGGCTGTGCTGGAGGTCACGGGGTGAAGCTAAAACTGGAGAGGCCACAGGCATTGCTCCTCTTGGTAAATGGCAGAGCAGGCTGAGGCCACAGTGAGCCAGGATAAACTCTGCTGCCAGGGGGGTACAAAGTCTGCAGAGTGTTCCTGATTATGGCAAAATTGTGAACCGGGATAAAAAAAAAACTTCTGACTGATTATCATAATTCAGAACAGGTAAGCAGGGTATGTGAGGATAGTGATTTCTTAATAAACTATAATGAAGTTCATAAATTACATATAATTTTTTCATATAAGTATAAGGAAAACATAATAATGTATAATAATATTAATACAATTCCTTTTTACTTTCAAAAGACTCCTGAACTAATGTCTGTCATTTTTGTGATTTTGAAGAAGAAATCTTTCACCTAATGATGGCTTGCAGTTCCTACCCTCTCGTTAGATGCTATTTAAATGCTTAGCTGTACATATTACAGTTAAACATAATGACTCACAAAAACTTGGGGCACAGATCATAGGCAGATTCAAGACCAGGCCTCCAACCAAGAGCTGAATTTTCCCTCATGGCATTTAATTAGCAAAATCAGGTTCTCAGTAGTCCAAATATGTTCTTATGTTTTCAGAAGCTGGCAAATGGGAGGGTACATTAATGAGCAAGTGAGCTTTATACAGTTTTAATGAATTCTTCTGAGAGCTTCTCTTTATATCACAGAAAACGCTTACTTTTTTCCCCCTGCTTTCTCATATACTGTGGCTGGAAAAGTCAATATCCCTCAAATATTATAGTTTCTCATTCATCTCATCTCAATGCATTGTTTACTCCCCCGGAGAGGACCTGTTTCTTTAGATTGCTGTTCATGCAGTAGAAAACACACACGCACACAGATACTTGCTCTCCTCTTGACATTCGCTACTATTCTCTCTGCATTGTAAACAAACCAGCTTCCAGCTTTTAAAAGAAGAGATTTAGTTGTGGAAAGAATATTTTCTTCCTGTAGTGTGCAACAGGGATTATGATTACAGAGCTGTCTCTGTAAGGAAGAAAAGTAATTAAGTTGTGGATGATGGCCTATTACTGATCTAAAGATGGTTAAAATCATCCAAAATTACCTGCAAAAACTGTTGGTGACATTTTCGAACACAAAAACCTCAGAAATTTCAGGCTCAGGCAGAAGAAAACAGTAGGAAGAAATATTTTTTAAAAAATGATACCAATCAAAATGCTGAAGAAAAAAAGTCTGGAAGTGAGAATGTTTCTCAGAACATTAGCTTGGTTAATTTCTTTCTGGTACTCCTCATGTTTTCTTAAGCTGCAGCCAAATTTCAAAAACACTGGGATGTTCCATTTCTCTGTCTTTTATGTGGATGATGTTAGGGCACAGCTCAATGGGGCTTGCTGTACAAAACAGATTTGAAAGACAGAAGGGAGATAAATCCATTCATCAGAGTGTTCTTTACTTCTTTAAACCACTAGAAAACACCAGGCAGTCTGTCAGGAGTTTCTAAGGTCCATGAGTTAGTTAAATAAGTCTTTAATTTGTTTGTATACATATCCAAGTCCCTGCTACAGACTGAAAATACAAAATGACTTAAAGTCATTCCTTTTTTTCGGTCACCACATAGATATATCCCTAGTCCCTGCTAAAGCAGGATAAGCAACCTTACAATTTTTTGAGGCTGACCAGTGGCTCCAGGAACAATCCTCTGCACTTTGGACAGGGATTCAGTGATTTCTGGGCACCTAGAAAGACAAGTTTCTTCTGTCACCCTGGCAGTGTTTGAGGTAGGCAACCACACTCTTTAACTTCTTACGTGTGGATGCTGAGAGTAACTTCAAACAACGTTACAGTGGACTACAAGATGCTGAAATACTATCATTGGACTTGTAGTGGTTTATATGCTTTCTTTTCTAGCAGCCCCAGCCTTTCTCAAGCTGCTGCTCTTGGTCACTTGCTGATTCCTTGCCTGTTTGTTTTTTTATCCATATGGCATTTGCAGGATTTACACTCAAACAATGGGGGAACTGCCCCCCTCACTAGTAGACAGATATTTAATCAGGTCAGGCCAAGACATGTCCTGGGATTCTGCTCTGTCAGGTCAGTAGGAAGCCATGGCCTTTTACTTGTACTGCCCCCATCACAGATTTTATGCTTGGTAAACATCACTGTCTTATAAGAAAGGAAAAAGAAAATATGACTCAAATAGAATGGATTAAGATGTAAATTATTTGAGCTCTGATAATACTTCCCTGTGAGATATGGAATAGGTTGGGGCCAGCTACTCTAGAGATGAGAAATTGTGCTGGGCTTATTTCAAACATGTAGTATAGATAAAATGAAGGAAAATTGTATTTTCTTAGTTAGTACAAAAGCCACATCTACCAGGATTTTTCTTAAAAAAAAGGAAGTATGCTATATAACCTTACCAAATTCCTTGTCCTTGTTTTAATCACAAACATGTGACATGAACAAGATAGTATGGTTGCAAAAGGATCAAATCTTACAAGACAAATACAAAGTACTAAAAGAAAATTTGTCTTATGACAAGGCAGAGATGAAGATAAGAGGGTAGGAAAAAAGAAGTGTTATATCCCATATAGGATAAAAATACTAGAGAATTTTGGAGCAAAGAAGGGTACACATGCAGATCTTCTCATCTTTGTTAGGCTCCTCATTAAACAAATCTTACTGCAGTGTATTTTGCAGTTTGTAGGAGCCAGTCTAGTCAACAGAGGGTGGGCACATAAGGAAATGCAGTTCTGTTAGTCATGATGATGTCTTAAGATTTGAGCCTTTATATTT
>VZSR01001685.1:4052466-4066260 GCA_013398615.1 Brachypodius melanocephalos | reverse complement strand
GCACTGTGGGTTGCATATGAGTCACATGTAGCACAGTAATTTCCAAATGTTAATGAGAACTATTTATATCTCAACCAGTGTAAATAGAAGTCAGACCTCACAAGAGATCTGGGGAAAGTAAATTTTTTATGTTACTGAAATGGAGCGAATGGGGAACTCATAATTCTCTTAGACACCTGAGCTCACAGATTTTAGTCTCCTCTGGGGGGAAACAGATTCTATTCTCAGTCAACTCCATATTTTCAGTTTTTTTTCCCAGTGCAAGGCTAGCAAACACCCTGCTGTCATAGTCTTTTCTCACTGTAAATGTCTTAAATATTCCTCAAGATTTTCCTCATCACTTCAACATCCTCTTGCTGTCAAAGCTTTATTTCTTTCTATTGCCACACAATTACTCTAGTCTCTTGTTTCACACCCAATATTTGAACTAAATTAAAGCAGTATCTTCTCCCTCACTAATGATAAACTTCTGCTGTTTTGCCTGTGAGAATGCCACATGGAGAGGATTCACCCTGCTGGCTTGCTCCTTATCTCTTCCAACAGGGATACACACTACTGCATGTCCTTCTCGTCAGTGCCTCGATATGAACACCCTAATTTCAGTCCTGTGCCTTGAGCCATAGGTGAGACACAGTGGTTGGAAGCCAGGGTGAATCACCCCAGGGTGTCTGGTGCTCTTTGTGATGCCACCTGGCTGCCAGCTTCCAGTCAAGGAGGGCTGTGGTCTCAGGTGGACCAGTGATGTAAATCCAAGTGGATGTCTTGAACAAAAGAAATTATCTCAAAGGTGTCTAGCTACTGATGTGTCAGCACTGGGTCTTGCCTGCAGTATCATAGGGCATTTGCCTGGCCATTTACCTAAAAATGACCTTTGAGTCATACCTAGGCCTGTGGCAGGAGAAAGACAAATGATATTCTGATTACAAGACAAGTGGAAGGCTTCCTTACATGGAGTAATGTTTGCTTAAAAAAAGGCCCTGACAGTCTATCTGTGATAGAATCTTTAACAGAATAAGTTGGATTGGCTGAGTCCTTAAGAGGTGCCTTCCCAGGTAAGGGTCTTGTGGGAATGAGTCAACGTTCAAAGTTTCATGAAAACAGCTGGTCAAAATCTGCATTTTTACGAATTCAGGTCCCTTATTAAGTGTGTCAAAATCTGTTCTTATTCTTTTGTACCCTGCCACAAGGAGATAGAGGTGACTGCTACTTAGAAGGACAATTTTCCCTTTTCCTAAGCTGGGACTTCTGGATATTTTTCAAGATTGTTACCCACTCTCATTTGTCTCCCGTCAGTGAGCCAAATTTTCTTTTATCTTTCACAGACTTTCAGGCAGAGGTTCATAAACCTACTTAGATTGCTTTGCTCAAGAATAGCTGTCAGACACACAGCCAACAGAGATTACTGTATTTTTATTGGATTGAACAGATCTGCAGCACCAGAAGCACACTTGTCAGCAGTCTTCATGCTTTTTAAAGCAGATTTACCAGTGAAACAATGTCTCCACATCTCAGATCCTATTTTATTATCTGTGAGGTATCAATCATTCACCTTCAGTCAGTTCATTTATATTAAACAGAGGTGGGATCTCCTGTGATGTCTGTAAGTTCAGCTCTTCCAATTTATATCTTGTATCCAATGTGCAACCAAAATCCAGCTCTTCTAGGTCAGATTCCTCCACAGACTAAACACTTTTAGGCAAAGGTCTGTGTTTTACCTCATCATCAGTATTTTAAAATAAAACCCTTGCACTTTCAAATATGAATTATACTACATAATGAGAGAAATCCACATCTACTGCATGCTGTGTGTGCTGAAGCAGATGATCCCTATCCCAGGAGTTGTCTCCATGTCAGAGCCTTTTCTGACTTATTCACCACCTACCTCTTTTGTAGTTCTTCATGGAGCAGGGATTAGCTGATTCTGTTTATCCAGAGTCTTTCAAAGATTTTGTAATCCTTATACTTATTGATGAAAGCTTTCCTGTTAACATCATTTATGCTTTTCTCGGCAAACAAACTTTAAACAGCATTTTCCTTACCTAGTATGTATTTTCTTGCTCACTCTTTCTGGGACAGTCTGTTTCTGAGTCCTCAGTGCATTCCTTTCTCCTTCACCCAATCACAGCATAGTGCTGGGGGAATTTTTGGTGTTATGGATGATACAAAGTACTCAAAAACTTGTTTGCAAAGGAATTGCACTCACTTTTTAAATATTTTTCTTACTTCTGCTTCTGAAAATTACTGATCAGTTCTGACTCAGAGGGTTTAAGTGGTGTGCAGTCAGTGTGGGAAAGGCACAGAACATACTCGTCAGGGGTGAAGATGGGATTTACAGACTAGTGACCAAAGTAATGTTCCATTAGCGTTAAGTGGATTAAAATAATCTGATTCTAAGCACCCAGGTGCTTATGGAGGAGTTGATTAGTCAACATCAATTCCCACAGACAACGCCGTGTTCTCTCTGTGTCGTGCACACTGACCCAGCGTGTTCCCATCTCCTGCTGAAGCACTTGACTGCTGCTGCTTTCACAGGGAGTTCATGATGTTCATCACCCTCACACAGGCCTCTGCTTTCTGTGGTGGCAGCCGGATCTGCTTACTTCTAAATTCACAAGTCCCTTGTTGGATATGCTACTTAACAGCAGGTAACACTAAAATCTGGCTTTTGTCTTCTGGCAAAAGTGTCTTGCCTCAGCAGTGAATAAGTTCCATAGTGAAAACTGGTGTTTTAAAATTGGAATGCCTGTTTTCCTACTCCCTATCTTGAATGTTTGTTACAGAAAGAAGAGAAATAGCAATAATTACGTGACATTAAAAAGCTGTTCCTAAAACTGGGCAGATAAAGCTTTTAACGTGATGTCGCTGTTCAGTTCTCCTGATCTTGCCATCATATCAGGTCTCACTGATTCCGGTGGCTGTAACCTGGAATGAGCACTGCTGGGGTAAGGTGATAAAGTAACAGATTTTAACTCACCGTGGATAGTTTCCCTTCCTAATTGCAAACCAGTCACAGTAACTAGCTGTTAGTACTACAAAAATGTTATTTCACAAGATTTTGTCATTTTGTTTCTAATTCCTTTTTTGTAAAGGCTATTTTTTACTATGCTCCTGTATTTAGGATTCTGCAAAGAATGCTCATGAAATTAAACCTCTATGTAGCAAGCTAAAGAAAAGAACTAATTTTACTTTTGGGGAAGAAAAAAGATTTTATCCTGCAAAACACTGGAATTTATATGTACATATTTACAATTTTTAAGACATAGGTAAGCGTGCTGAATAATATCCCTGTGATTCGGCTTTGGTAGGCTCCTGTATCCAACCTCTAGGATATTGAATCAGACACAAAACAATCACTTTTCTGACCTTTTGGTCTAACTGGTTTCCTTTAATGAGTTTAAAAATGCTGTCTTGCGCATTTTCTGGGAAGCCCTTTGGGTATAGATGGTGTGTGTCTGCTTCTCAGGGACAGATGCTGGAATAGTCAAACTAGTACCTGAGCTGACCTTTACAGAGGTCAGCACAAAGATGATTATTCTTGGTTGAAGCAGAGGCAGTGAGGGCTGCAGTAAAACAGAAGGTCAACCAAATTTTCTTTTTGGGTTGTTCCCTTGCTTCCCTTCACTCCTCTGATTATGGTAACAGTTACAAAGCACCTGTGTGAATTGGGCTTTCCTGGATTCTGCAATTTGTCCTGCTAGAAACGCACCGTGGTTGAACAGGAATGTGAGAAATTTTACATTGTTTACTGCCCAAAATATAGTCACAAAAACCTCTAATTAATGAGATGAGGTGTTTTCAACAGAATGATTCACACTGTAAAAGCTGTGCATGTGCTTAATTGTATCTAATTGTATTCTCTTTCTCAGACTCACTGAGGAAGACGATTCCCTCTGCTTTTATGAGCTGGTTGATGAATGTATAATTGCTGATGTGCTGACAACCTGCAAAACTAAATGATAGGCCAATTTAAGCACAGATGCAGAATTTTCACTATAAACATGCCAATCAGGTTTTACTTAGATTTATCTGCTAGAATTTCACATAATTGGCAAAAAATAAGAGCAGGGAAAAAGTTGTTTATAAGAGGTGAATATTTTCCTCAGATTTAAATGTACCACACTGCTCCTCTAGGATTTGTGAAGAAGCTGAAATATTGCTTTTTATTTATATGAAAATGTAGCAGAAAGAAAAAAAAAGTTTAATGTTTTAAATTACAGAAAAATGTTGAACTACTCTCACACATATAAAATGGCTAATAAATAATCGTACTCTCTCATTTATTGCTTTAAGCACATTTGGCCATTATTGTGTTTTTTATTGATTTCTTGGTTGACTTTTAATTGGAAGCTGTATTTGATAATGGTACCAACTAGATGAGATTACTGTACTTTTCAATATGTTGTGATTGTCACACCTTATTGATCTTTCTTCTGTTTAGGACATGAGTTACCAGCCAGCTTATGAGAAAGCACAGAAAATGGGACCTTGATTGGATAAGAGGCTTTGAAGTTTGGGCAAGTTTTTATGGAGACCAAAAACTGAAAACTTAGGTCTCTTTTTTCCTTTCCCCAAATGGTGATCTGAAGTCTGTTATATAGCTTTTTAAAAAGACCTTCACAAGAAAATCAGATTTTCTTTAATCAAAACTGCTCCTTGAAGATGCAACCTATTATCAGGAAGATTAACTAAGTCTCTTAAAGCACTGATCTAGAGAACTTTGTCTTATACCAATTAAATTAGGATTAGCATGTTTGTTAAGTTCCACTGATTTTCTTTAACTAGTATTTCTATTTAACTACTATATCTGTTCTTTCAATATCACCTACCTTTAAAATATTTCTAATTAAATCTATAATCTAGATTTATATATTATTCCCCACTAAATTAAGACAAGAAATAGGCATAACATTATGAAAGGGTTTTATCTGGTGAACTGAACCTGCCTCTTCTCCCTTTTTATTTCTGGATGTGGACCTCCTGAATGCTGTGAGAAGGCTGAATTCAATGGATTTGCTCTTGACTTGTATTATTGTGATGGAAGGAGACAATTTAATGATATGAAGAACAAAAACAAAGGCAGCAATGCATAAGATTCAAAAGGGTCTGAAATTTTTCTTCTCTGATTTAAATACCAGATATAGAAATAAAAACAAAAACTTGCTCCATGAAGATCTCAAAGATACTAAGATTTATCATTTTTCTCAGCATTAGCCTTGTCACTTCTGTTTAATATCCTGTTTTCTTTGAGATGATTGCAGTTATTAAAAGAGAAAAGAAAATGAAGTTTACCTCTATAAGTCTAGTCTTTGAAATCAAAAGAATTACATGACTTTACTCTAGATGAGTCTCTAGCCTGTGTTAATTTCATGGATTGGTATTCAGATAATTTGGTATTTTTGAGTAGACTTTTAGATTCAATTAGGTCTCCATATTAAAAAAAAATTGAAACTGAATTTAAAATAAGCAGTCTGCATAATTTGACTCACATATTTTCTATCGATGAAACTAATATATACCTCCAAACTAACATATCATGAGACATTTGCTTGACACAACCTGTAGTATGACTCACACTCTTCAAAATCCCCATTTTCAGTTGTTTATGATTTTTTAATGTTCTAGGTTGCAACAAGGAAAATATATCAAAAAGCCCCTCCTTTTGCTGTGGTGGTCACCATGTAAATGCTTTAGAGCTCAAGATGGGGAAGGGGTAGGCTTTCCTCTGCCATGGTAGGCCACTAGCATTTGCCCAAATTATCTTTCTGAAGCACTGTGTTCAGCACCCTCTGGCCTCTCCCAGCTGTATTTATACTGGTAAATTAAAGTGTCCAGAAACCTTTCTGGGTTCTCCTGTGTGATCATGCACACACTCTGGGATGGTGACAGTGTTCTATGCTGCTCTCATGGCCTATGCCAACCATTTCTGTGTGCCAATAAATCCCAGGCATACTTAGGCTAGAAGCCCTGTTTTTCTCCCAGCCTGTGCCAGCTGGCTTCATTGTCTGGGAGTGATGTTGAGCACATTTCATTTATGGCTGGATCCTTTTCCTGGTGGGTACCTGGAGTGGATAGAAGATAATATTCTCTGATGCTCTGAATTCTTACTGACTGTTCATTTGAATTCAGGTTCGTTCAGCAAGAGCAGAAAAAATCCTTCCTCTCAAAAAGAGGGATTGTAACTACCAGATTACATTTTAAGTATTATGATAGTTTTCCTGTGACCATGTTTTTAAATCATTTTGAAACACGATTAAGGTGAATGATATTGAAAGTCCATTTTTGGACTGACATTTATATTTTAAATATTGTGCTGACATTTATATTTTAAATCTTCATTGGCTCATTTAGAAGCCTGTGCATAGCCAGAGGAACAGGGGAAAAACCCCCATTTTAGATAGAGAACACATAACCCATTATATTTTATTACATTTTTATGAAAAATAACAAGCAACTTAAACCAGATATTACATTGGTAAATGATCCCCTCATGGAGTAGTGTTTCTCTAACTAGTTTCATAATTCCTTTCACTTCTAATTAGCATAATAATTGCCTCTATCTCTAGATCAGTTGTTTAATCCACACTGTTCAGGATTTTACTTGACAGTACAAGATAGGGTTTCCAAGGACACTTGGCAGCTGACAGCTGCAGAATGCAAGACAAGAGGATGTCAGGCTTATGTCAGTCACCTGAGACATGTGGATCATCCATTTCTTTGCTATGGAAGGCAATCCTTGGTTTTTTTGGTGATCTCTGCAGCATCGTTTTAAAATTACTCAGACGTGTTCATCCTTGTTGTGCCTCCTGTTCTCGAGCCCTTCTCAGCTCAAAAGTGGAGGGCTTGGATAAATAATTGTTCAATCACTACTCTGTGCTACCTTGCTCCTATCTTGAATATAAACCACTTTTCATCACATAATGTCTTTTCAGAGAGTGATAGTTTCTTGCAGGTTCTTTTTGCTAGGTGGAAAAAGCCTCTTCTGGTCTCTGACCATTTAGGTTTCCATTTAATACTGCTTATCTGATGACTGATGTCTGCTCCTCAAATATGAAAATAAGCGGTTCTTTGCTGTTTCTACTAAACAGCTTACACTCTTTAAGACACCCTAGTATAATAGTGTAGATGTAGTTTAACAGATAATATACCCATTTCCTATGTAACCCAATGGCTGATTCTACTGTAGGTGCCTTATTTCCACCTGAAATAGTTAATTCCATCCTATGAAGTCCTCCAAGAGACAAACTGTTTCTCCGGTTCTCTATCGGCCTTATCTATTCATCCTGTAGCAATTATGCATGGGTATGACAGTGTACAAACAGGTTTTTCCATTCTGACATATTTCACAAATCCCTGTTATATGACAACTTTTCAGCTGCCAGAAATTGCAGATAACATATCTGACCTTGCAGGTGCTCTATATTAACTTTGGAAGTCTTTAGTTGTCACTTCTTGTTATTTTTCACTAAAATTCTTAGCCCGTGCCAAAATCTAGATCAGCCCTTTTCTAGTTCAGGTGACACTTTTCTTCTAAATTTGTTTTCACTCAGAGATGAAGAGTAAATTAAGGGAAGCATAGAAATACAGCCAACATAGAAAAGAATTAATTTACATGAAAATAACCCAGCTTCAATGTCAAACTGGGATCAAATAGAAGCTGCATAATTTCAAGTGTATGCATCCAAGGCCTATTTCAAATGTGAGTATTTAGTCCAAGTTTTCTAACAGGAAATTAATTTTGGGAAAAAAATGTAAAGAAAATAATGTAAGCAAATTACTTTTGCTTAATTTAATATATTACCCATCAATCTAAAAAACCCACAAAAAAAATGAAACCCCAAAACCCAGCAAGATTATGATAAATAAAGCAACAGGAAATGGTATAATGAAGAAAAAGAGAAAGAAATATACTGTCTGAATGTACACTAGAGTAATGATTTTTATCTATATGAGAAATCTCTTGGGTCTGTATGATATCATGACATACCACATCATGCACATATTTTAATGCACTTTTAATCTAACTCATGCTACTTATTTCATTCTAAATTCCCACTATGTGAATTTTGACCCCTGAAAATATTACAATCTCTGTTTCTTGTGAATGTATGCTTGGTTCTCCCTGTTACAGCTCTTCAGACCTTAACATCAACACAAAGTTTAATGTTACATTATTCATGAAAATGTGATTAGAACATTCCATACAATGGATAGAGTTTAAAAAACTTAAAAGTTTAATTTTTTTTCACCTTTGGAGCTGCTTGAACATATACTTCTTTCAGTTAGTGCTCCTCTGTGGAACACATCTCTTTCTTCTGTGATTTTTTTTAAACCATTAAAAGGCTTTAAACTGAATATTTTTAAATTAACACTGAAATACATTGATTCAACATGCTGCTGTAGCGAGCTGTAGAATCTATTTAAGTTAGTTTGTTCCCAAGTCTCCTCTCTAGCACAGACATTTTGACTAGGTTGTCTTTCAATGTGAAGTGTTTTGGCCTGGTAATTGTGTAATATTTTGCTTGTCTTCATCAGTGGAGAAGACTACGATCTCTTGAGGGTATATTCTGAGAGACAGAACTGACCAAAAGAGAAAAGGATTACAAAGTACCAGACTATACATAGGGATAAATGCAGTGATGTTTCCCAATGGCAGTATTTTAGCTTCTGGGTAATTTTACATGGAATAACTTAGTTTTTTGTCGGAAAAAGTGCCTGTTGTCCAGACAACTCTTGCAGCTAATTTTCTGCACCAACAGAAATTGGTCACCAAGGTCAATTTCAGTTAAAATAAAGGACATTTATCTTCCAGAAGTTCTATTTTTTAAAAAAACCCCAATTTCTTCCATTACCCAATATATGTACACCCATCTCTTGATTTTTAGTTTTCACTTTATCCGAGATGTTTATAAATTCCCTCATTACTTTGTTGGTTTATATAATGATTTACATAGATTCTTTCAATTAAGTTTCCATTGATGTCTTCTTTAACTTTTTAGTCATTGGTAGCCATATGCCAAAGTTGTTGGGCCTTTCCTTATCAGTTGTTCTTGGGCTGCACTTGTATTTCTCATCAGACATAACATCATCTCTGATTTTCATACAGGGGATCACCAGAGCGTCCAACTGGCTCCTGCACACCCAGCAATGTTGCCAATGTCCAAATAAATTTACCTTGCCTGACTATTTACTCTGAGTGCCACAGTCATGCCCTTGCTTGTTTCTTTCATATCATGAAATCAGAGCCCTAAAATGAAGTCAGAGGCAGTTCGCTTAAGGCTTGCTTTTTTATATGACACTATAGTACTTCAAATATCTTCTCTCCATGGCTAAGTTGAAATGTTTCGTCTTTGCAACACGCTTCTCTCGGTTCTATTGATTTTCTACACTCTGTTCATAAATAATCTAAAAGTCTTTGTCCTCTAATGTCAAATGTCAGTCACCTTGGCTCATCCCTCTCCTCTCTCACAAGCTCTGAAGTGAATGACTCATGGGTATATTTTCGTGACAGCTTGTAGTGCTAGCAAGATATCTGAAGGGGAACTGAAGGACCTACAAGAGGGTCATGCCTGAATCCCTCTTACCGTGACACCACACTTTAACATCTTGCTGCCTTTTCTCTGCACTGGACCCAGGGCTGCTCACTTCTCCTGCTGCACTCTTCAAGGGCTCTATTTCTTCCAGAGGTCACCAAGACCTCCCATCAGCAAGCTTCATCTCGTCAAACTTTTTGTCCTAAGTATTCCTCTAGTGCAAAATCCCAATCCTTATCCCTTCATGCTTCTGAGATATTTCTCTATTTCTTTTATTTTGTCATCTCCCCCAGCCCCTAAAATTTGCAAGCCTGGTTATGTGACTGTAGCCTACATACTAGAATGTGATTGCTTTTTCTTCTGACATGTGCTTGAGGGGAGGGTTAGGCAATCCAAGCCTGAAAAACTCTTGAAGTCTCAGAAAAATCGTCTTGGGCAGTCTCTTGATTTCTTGCCTATAAATGTTGTCCTATGTTTAATGGCTGCTCACATGCAACTTTGGATGTAGTAAGAAAACACATTCAGGTGTTTCAGCTTAAACTTCAATGGCTGATTTCATATTTCATGTTTTTGGACTAGAGTTAGTTCCTTGCTCTTCCATGCAATGGAGAACTGGGTTGTGTTGGGAGAAGGCAGAACTGAGACGGGCTGCAGATGTTAGAACAAGTCCTGTACATGTTTTTTTAGCCATAAGCCACTCGTGTTAGTCCAAGTGTTTCCACGTACAATTCATTTCACCAAAACACATGCAAGATTTTATATGCAAACTAGCTTTAAAAAACACAGCAGGGAAAAGTCTTCAAGGCTGACATTGCAATCCATTCAGAGAATTAACTGTTTTCTTAACTACACAAAATTTGGGAACGTTTGTTGACCATTTTTTCAGGTGAACAAACAGTGCTCCTCCTCATGGTTGTTTTCTTTTATATCAAGTGTTTCAATAGAAACAAAGATTTTTGCTATGATTCAGGATACATCATCTTCTGATGTTACTCAGGCAAATTCCATTGAGATAAAACTTTCAGTAACTCAGTTTCCAGAACTGTTACAAAACCTCCTTTCAAATATTCAAATATTTCTGGATTGATGTGCACAGAAATTTTTTGTTACTCCAGGAAATAATGTTGTGCAGGCAAGAACTGAAAACTACAGCTGTGTTTTCCCCTTTATTGTTGTTAATCACAAACAAAAAGTTATCTTGAGTCAGTGGCAAACATGGAAATATTGTTGTGGGTGGAAAAAATTTCTAACCTTTTTGAACTGAAAATCTCCCCTTCTGCAATAAAAATTAAATAAAGCATTAAAACAACAGGTTTCTAATGCACAGAAATCAATTGCTTGGTGGGATACACCATGGGAAAAAAAAAAAGCGAGGATGTTACTATTTAATATTTCACACAATCTTCGCATTCTTTTTATTGCAAAGATATACACAAATATTTCCTCTCAAGTCGGTTGTTCAAGACACACATTAGAACCATAAATATGTATAGCAAATACATTGAGACAAGAAAAAAATAATTAGAAGAAGGCTATTAAATTTCAAATGGAAAATTCCTGGATGGAATAAATGAAAATCCTGCTTAGGGTAAAGAAAAATCTAAATATGAGAATCCAGTAATGGTGAACATAAACCAACAAAACCTTAATACCTAGCACAGCTTAAATTATGAAAAAACGTCCTCAGATGATAAAAATATGAGTAAAGCTCTTTAGTCATTGAGTTAAATCTAATTTCAGCATCTCAGGATGAAATTTGTTGATTTTTTTTTTCCTTTTTATGGAAAAAATCCTCCTTTCTTTGAGGAAGATTTTATTACAGACACAGTTTTTTAGTTTCAGAAAGTGGTTTTGAATTATAGTTGTGTGAAATCTGATTTTTTCTAACGAAAAATAATGTTACTTTCATGTCAATACTCTTGAATGAAGGAAAAATATATTTATAGTTCACTATTGCCCTCTTGTGGAAAGAAATAAAAATAAAGATGTGCATCATAAACAAATTCCAAACCAAGAACTGATTACTTAGATTACAGTTCAGAAAGCTTAATTGACCTTATGCCCTTAGTTTGGATTCTGATTAGTTCTATATTAGAACAGTTTTTACTCTTGGTGCATTATTTATAGTTATTGTCTTTAAACAGCTCCTGGGGTATTGTCCCCTGTAACGTTTGACCCTCCAGAGTATCAAGGATGGCTTCAGCTCTATACCAGAAAATCTTTTCAAGTAAGAATGACATAGTGCCACAGATCTCTAAAAAGCAAGTTCTGCTGCTGCTCTGACATGTTCAGCAGCTCTAACATGAGTCTGCAGCTGATGTTAAGAAAATGAATGGCAAGGTTATTAGATAAAACAAGTAGAACAAGTGATGGCTCATAAACATAGAAATACATCTAAACATCAATTTTGCATTATATATATGTGAGAGAACATAGTTTGAAAGTTTCACAAAATTGTCCAGACTTACTTTACTCTACAACTTTTTAAGATATTTAAAATGCACTTATGAAAGTGCTGAACTTACTCCTACTTGCTCCTGCTTTCTTGCTCATCTACCCCTCCAGGTGATGTTTCAAGGTCTTTATAATAAGGACAAAGAGGGCTGTATCTCTAGGACTCAGTCTAGAGCTGTGATGCCTTTTCCCATCACGTTGAATGCTATAGAAAGCCTCTACATGGGTAAAAATAGGTGATGTGCTTTGCTGGATGTCTCTTACTCTCTTCTTTGTCTGGATGTCTCTTACTCTCTTCTTTGTCTGTCTAAGTTTGGCCATTGCACATTAAGATGTCACAATACACCTAAGTTTTCTTGTGTGAGTTTTTGGTTTTACTTTTGCATGACATAAATTTATTCTATAATTTAATTTCCATTTTCTGTTACCAAAGGAGGTAATGAAAGCTCAGAATTTTGGCACTGGGATGTCAGGTGTCTTCTCCAGCTTTCACAGGAATCTCCCCTGGATGTAATGCTATAAACAGGATTTTTGAATTTATGCCAGATCCCTTTTAACCATATGATTTAAACCTGCTAGAAAGATTTCCCTCCCTTTATGTTCCACCACCTCCAGAGATCCAATACTCTGATAGTCAGACTGGCACATTATAACAGTTCAACCTGGAGAAGAAACTCATTTGGAACTCCACACTACTCTTTTAGACACTAGTCATGGACTAGCAATGCACTGAAACTGGGCAGATAATCCACCATTTTAAAGGAAAAGAAACTGTCCTTTCACTTTCTGTATGCACTTTCACAGTCATTCTGTCATCCTAGCAGTGGAAACTTCCTAAAAGTCTGGAATGAGGTAAAAAACCAAAGCAAAAACCCCCAAACAAAACCCATGAAATTTGTTTTTAATATTTACCCTTTACTGAAACTAACTGTGGTATGTTCTTTTTCAAAAGATGATTACAGATGGAGATGCTTAGCACTGTAGCCGATTTCAAGCCTGATTATGCAGTGCAGAGTGAATTCCCAAGCACTAGATGGGGAAGGTTATAATTCTCTTTGACATTTTATAGGGAAAAAGCCAGATATACCATGTCACCATAGGGTAAGAGCCATGGGAAAGAGCTGTTGAGAAGATGCAGAGGGGCACAGAATCACATCTGCTCTGTAAGCAAAAAGAGGCACAGGTCACCTGACTCCTGGAGCCTAAGCTATGCAATCACTGTACTCCTGTGTTTGCAGGCTCTGGTTGTTATTTCCTTCTGTGCCCTACGACACTGACAGCATCCAATTTGCTGCTTACAACACCGAAACACCTGGAAAATAACTTGCTTGTTTAAATGTGGTGACTTTCTGGTAACAGAGTTATCATTTACTGAGAAGAACTAGCAAGACCAATGAAAACAGCCCTTGATGTAGTCTCTAAAATGGAAAGCCTCAAGGCAAGTATTTGATATTGGATCAAATTAAAAAGAAATTGGTTGTCCTTAGTGCTTACTGAGGAGTAGTGTACTGCTGGAGTCTGCAGAAAACAAAAGACTGCGTATCCTTCAGAGTTCACATTTAGTTCAGGTCCTGAATGGAGGAGAGACTTTCACATATTAGAAGTGAAGTACCTAGCTGAATACCAGTTTTTAGTTTATTAGTATTTAGTTAGTATTTAGTGTTAGTATTTAGTATTAACATTTCTCTGGCATAATACTGATGACCTCCACAAACCCTAATGTGTGATTTTTGGAGACATGTGCAGCCATCCTTCAGCCTGGACAGTATTTGGTGTTTTCCACAGGATATTGCAGAACTAAAAATAAAAA